>JADRCH010000076.1:13040910-13079745 GCA_019843965.1 Rhynchomys soricoides | reverse complement strand
ATCTTCATAAAGAATTGAAAAACACCAAGAACTACCATAAGCATCTTGGCCCATTATGTTGGTGATTTTGGTCACCATCCCCTAAACACTCATTCATGTGTAGGCTAGGAAAGATGGAGAATAAAGTTAAAAAATAATAAAGAAGTTTTCTAAATACTTGTGGAGTCAATTTAAAATGTTAAGTTTAGCTTGAAGGATTCAGATTGGAAGTTCAATTTAAATAAAGAACCAGCTCCAAGATCTGGGCGACCTCAGAAGCAGGGCATCTCTGACCTACATGTTTTGCTTGAATGGTGTGCTAGTTTTATCTGTTATTTCTTTCAAGTATTCTGAGTCTTGTCTTTCAGGGAGGCCCTTGCTGTTTTCTTAGAAGTGAGTATACAATGATAAAATGGGCAGTATTGATGGCAATGTCCTTAGGAATTGTATTAGTTGATTTTCCGTTACTGTGGTTTAAATAACACAACTCAAAGCCACTTACAGAAGAAATCATTTACTTTGGCTCACAGCTCCTAAGGAATGAGTCTAACATGGAGTTGGACATGGCACAAGCAGAATGCATGGCAGAAAGCCCGAGAATCAGAGAGATCACATCTCCAGCATTAAACACCAGGTAACAAGAGTGAAGTGAGATGGGGCTGTAAGTTCTCAAACTCCGCTCCTGATGCTACTTCCAGGAAGCTACACCTCTCAAGGGTTCCATAACATCCTCCAGATAGTACCACCAACTGGCGAGTATGTTTCCAAATACCTGGTCCAGGAGGAATATTTATCATTTAAACCACCACAGGAATGAAAAGACTTTGGGCTCAGTTAGAGCCAGGACCGTGTGAATTCTGGAAACACTGTGAGGACTTTGATGCTTCTATATTGATACAATTCATCATTCATTTCTTTTTGACTTATGTGCACATGTATATATCTGTGCATGTGTATGTGCACATGTGTAAGGTGTCTACAAGGCCAGATAGGGGTATCAGATCCTCTTGAACTGGAGGTATGGGTGTTTGTGAGATACTTAACATGGGCACTGGGCCTCTCTGTAAGAGCACCAAGTGCTCTTAACTGCTGAGCCAGCTTTCCAGGCCCTGACAATAAATTTATTATAGTCTTAGAGCTGATTCTTTCCCCTAGAAGGTCACAAAATTTGGAAAATGTTTTCTGCTCTTCATCTTGTTTTGGGAGAGTAGATTTTTAAAGAAATGTAGTATTTAACAGTTCTACAAAGAAAACTAGTAATCTGTTGAATTTTTCAAGACGCCGTGGTTCAGAAGTGTCCCAGAAAGCTATCTAGGGAAAAGGTGCATCCCTGAAAGCTGAGCCAAAGGACTCTCAGGTTGCCAAACTCAGCTGAATTGTCCTAAACATCTCAAGTTGAAAAATAGGTAGTAGGTGTATGGAAAAGAGCTGTTCTCAGAAGATTTGTTCATTCATTTGTTTATTTAATGGCAATGTTGTTTCTGTCACAGCCAAAATCCAGGAAGAAAAATCCTGCAATTATTTGAAGAGTCTCCATGCTCATAAAACAATCAGTATCAATTTAATTCTCCAAGTTGTAACAATTGTGCTCATTTAATACTGTAAGTTGAAAGTGATTCGAGGTCAGAGTCAGCCTGCATTGGCCCATGAAAGTGCTCAAAACAATACTAAGGAAATTATGAAAATTTCTGAAGTGTTTTTAAGGACAGGTCAGACAGTCTGCTGCTCAAGATTCTGACAGTTCATCTACAGAGTATAGCTCAGGCTATTTCTGCTAGCCTACTTACTCAAAAGGCAAGAAGGACGATAAGGAGAATTGGGTCACAGCATGTTTTTTTTTTTCTTTTAGAAAAAAACTAAACAAACAAAACCCAACCCTGTTATCTAAGCTATTACTACCAAGAATGGGGGACTAGATAAAACCAATAAACTTATGTACATTTCCACCAAGACATCTTTTCATACTATTTCAAGAGGTTTTGGTTGTAAGGCTAGCTTTTTACAAGGGTAAGAGATCCATTCATCTTTCTAACTTTTTTCATACCATTACTTGAACAGATGCTGTCAATTCCATTTAAAGAATGTAAAATCTGTCTTCATTTGTTTTAACCAGCCAACAATCGAATGACGTTCATATGTGAGGAAGAAAGTATAAGTGATGATGATGGACAGTGTATTATCTGACATCTTCTATCCTAGGTAGAAATGAGGATCTAGCTATACAAAGATTCCCATCCAGTAAGTACGCTTACTCCCCAAGGTCACACCTGGTTTCCCCTCCTTGGGAATTTTAAAGCCTGACAGAGCACTTTCCAGTGGTTTTCCTCCCTCATCCCTGTTGTAGCCTTCAGCCACATGCAGTGTCTGTGCTTCAATGTTTCTCAGTATTTCTGCAAGTCTTCAAGCCTGGCAATCATCATCTCTACAGGACCAGCCCCCATTGCTGCCCAACACTTGTATACTGAGTACTAATCTCTACTCTGGCCAATCTAGGACTTTGCATTCACTTCCTCATTTTCAATTTGCACCTATCTTCTAACAGTGAAGTATGCATCCTTTCCATATGTCTAGATGACTTGATTTGTCACCTGTCCCCTCCATGAAAAAGTGTAGTATGACGACCAGGGCATCCTTACCTCCTCAAATCACTGTTTACCTTTCATTTTCAACTCAGCTTTGTCATTTTTTTTTTTTTTTATGTGTATGTGTGGTGCTGGGAATTGAACCCAGAACCTTACATATGTTAGCTAAGTTGTGTCTACCTGTGAGTAAGAGCCTGAAAAATCTCATATTTGACGTGAGCAAGCAAGACTCCTTTGAGTCTGCACACAAAATATTTCTTTTATACATTTTATAACAATAATGCTGGTATTTAAATATTCTCTAAAAGCCATATTGAAATTTAATTTCCATTGTCACAGTATTAAGAGGAGTTGTGTTTCTGTCAAAAATGGATTAGTTCAGCTCAGCCCATTTGTCCTAACTTGCCCAAACTGCTCTTGCCAGATGCTGGGACCCAGTTCCTGAACTTCTCAGTCTTCAGCACCAGGTTCTAAATAAACCTGTAATGTTTATAAACTGCCCAGCCTGTGGTATGTTATCCACAAGATAGATCTGCATAAATAGCTCATACCCACCCACTGCATTTCTTCACTAGTATACTTCTTTATTCTGTTCCAGTTTTCTTTTATTCCTGATAAACTCTGGATCTGTGAGGGTGGGACTGGGAAGAGAGGAGGGAGGGGACTGTGACTGGAATGTAAAGTAAATGAAAAATAAACATTATTATTTTATGTGCATAAATGTTTTCCTGCATATATGACTGTGTGTCATATTTGTATCTGGTATCTGCAGAGACCAGAAAAACACATTGTGTCCCCTGGGATTAGAGTGTCAGATGGTAATGAAGTATCCTGTGGGTGCTGGAAACTGAACTCAGATCCTCTGGAAGGGCAACCAGTGCTTTTAATAACTGCTAAGCATCTCTCCAGCCACTCCCTAAACTACATTATTTCTGACACTTGTTCTCACCCTTCATCTAACATTCTGAATACTCATTTTACATTCATCAAATATCCATTATGAGCTTAATATATAGTCATTAACAGTTCTAGTTGTCCCCAGGAAAAACAGATGGAACCCAATGAATGAGGTTCTTGCCCTTGTGACTATGCAGATACTCACAACCAAAGTAACCAGTAATATGGATTTGAGTAGAGAACAGTTCTGTAAAGAAAGTTGAGTGATGCTTGGTGCAGTGGTGCCACCTTTAATCTTATCACTTAAAGAAGGAGGGGTTTCTGAAGCAGGATGATATCTGTGAGTTTTAGCCTGGTCTACATAGCAAGTTCCAGGCCAGCCAGGACTCTAGAGATTGAGACCCTGTCTAAATCCTAGTGGAGCTGATTGGTAAAACAGTCACATTAGCAATGATGGTCCAGAAGGCCACTCTGAGGGAGAGCCATGTCAACTGAATCTAAACTCAAAAGTGCCAATCAATGAGGAAGAGCTTCCTGAACAGAGGATTTAGGGGGTACAAAGAACTCACAATGTGCTTATTATGTCTTTGCTTCCTTTACTCCAGCTACACCCCAACTTCAGGTGCTTATCTGTTTCTGCTTGCTCATGCACAGTACTCTTAGCTTTTATTCCTCTAGGACAAAATTTCCTCCAGGGCTAAACCTTCATACATTGTCTTTCCCATATATTGCTGGATCCAGCACAACTCAGCTTTTGCTACAGAACTTACTTTCTGAGGGTGAAACTCTGAGTCATACCCCAATTCAGACTCCCCTTTGCTCCCCTGTGTCCACTGAGCCCATGAACTTGGAAGCTAACATTCAAAGCCTTTCATGATATGACCTTAAACTATCTTTCAACTCTTTCCTGAATGTTGGCAGACACAAGTTACTAACATGATTGCTCAGTACACCCTTTAATCCTTCTGCCTCCAAAGAGGCCCACAGTGCTTGCTCGGTTGGAGCACTTGTCATCCTCTCACACACATGGGCAGCTGTACCCCCCAGGCTCTTTTTCTACTCTATTTTTTCTTTAATACCCTTCAAACTTCTCTGTTGTCATCCCAAACAACTTTATCTCAACTGGCGCTGGTCATGTTTGCCTAAGAATGAGGCTATGTGTCCATCTATCTCTCCCTCCCCACCCCATACTCTGTAGCAGATGTTTCGAGCAGTGACCACGTGTTATTTATCCCTGTGCTAGCACAGTGTCTCACACGTAGCCGGCATTAAATGTTTGCTGGACAGATGAAGGCATTCAGCAAACCTGAATCTGATTAACTAATATTTATTTCATGATACTCCAAGCATTTTTCCTTTTTTAGAAATCATTCCCTGCCTAATTTCTCATGAGAGCTATGTGTGAAAAGACAGAGCAGGGAGAAATGCAGTTTGTTTTGAAACAGTCTAGTTAGTTTTAATCTGGTTGAATGATTAAAAGTTTATACTGAGGAGCATTAGAAATGACTGAATAATCAGTATAGAATGCAATAAATAACTGTGAACTACTAATTGATTGGCTTCCCACTTAGGAGCCATAAAACTTAACATATCCCAGGGCTGAAATATTACAATCCAAACCAAAGGAGCTCACACTTACCACATTACTGCACGTTCTATATCGAATATTTCTTCCTTCACAGCTCCTGTCACAAAAAGAAAAAAATTAGCAAATTTCATTATTACCTGTGAAAGTTTCAAAATTTAGACTAATTTCCTCTCATAATTTATTCTTAATATGAATAACAAGTTTTCATTTTCATTCTAAATAGATTCTTAAGTTATCAGGATTGTTGGAAAATATCTTTACCCACTAAATTTTCTGGCCCTCCACTTAAATATTTTTGAAGATGCTATTAAATATATTTTAAAGACACTGTATTGATAGGTATATAATATTTTATCAATTATACAATTGATATAGCCACACCCATCATTTGTCATTTAAGTAATTTCAAAGGATTCAATAAATGAGGGTAAAACAAACCATCTCCATGAACATGTTTTATCTAAGTTTTTGACTTCATCTTTAAAATAGATAAAATTCTAGAAGCAGAATTATTGAACTAAAGGAAGAAACTTTGGTAAGGCACTTGCAAATTATTGCCAAATTGCATTCCACAAAGGGTGTGCTATTACATACTCCTACCAGCACTACATGGGAGTTTCCATTTTACTAAATTCTCATGAATAAAAGTAATTGAGTTTTGCTAAAACATTCAATGATGACAATGGGTGAACAATAGTGCTCTTCTCAAGTGAACCCACGCTTTTCAGAAGGCAAGTAAAATTATGTTATGATGCAAATAATTATCAGGCATGGAGTTCCAGATACAATTTTAAGTTTGTTATGTTTGTTAGCTCTCCTGAATTAGTGGAGCGATAAGGTATCATCATTGCATTCACTTTACAGATGAGATGATGCTTAAAGAGGGTTGTCAAAACCCCACAAGTGCTAAGTGGTGGCATAACACTGACTCAGGCCACTTGGTTTCAGGGCTTAGATGTATAACCAGACATTGCAATGCTCCTATTGCTTCCTAATCTTTTAATTCAGGAAACACTTTGGAGCTACTGTTTTAGGCTATGAACAGAATGATTTTGTTCCATGCAAAGTATTGAATACAACTTGGTCATATAATTATGCATAAAAAGAGTGATTTTGTTAGGTCTTAAAGATGTTAACAAAAACAAAATGGCATCCGAAAACACAGCTACACACATTAGACTAAAGAAAGCAACTTGATATACCTGCTTGAATAATTTAGATAAGTTTCTTCTAGAGATTTTAACTTATAACTACCTATGCAGAATTTGCCAGAGTAATCCTTGGCAATATGAGGGAGTGATAGCATATAGTTTAAAAGATTGATTGAAATACTTTTGATTAAGGTAAACAAAGTAATAACAAAATGAGAAGAAATGTTTTCTATATTTTTCCAAAGGATAACCCTTAATTATCTAGCATTTAGTATTGATTTATAAATTACTAATGCTCTTAAACAACTCCTTTTTCCATGTTATCTCATAATTTAATTGATTGTCCATTTAATTTGGCAAAAATATTGCATTAAAGTGACAGTGTCAAATTTGGCAAATTAGTTGTTTATTATTAGTTTATTGTTATTATTTCTTATTATTACTATTATTATTAATACTATTACTGTTATTGGTGATTGAACTTAGGATCTTGCACGTGCAAGGCAAATGTTCTACTACTGAGCATATCTCCAGCCTTGACAATGTACTCATTATTGAAAGATATTATGTGAATGATAAATTATAATAAAAACACTCTGACCATGTTTGCATATTATCTTTAGTTTTTCAGCAACTGCAAAGTTGTGTTATTCTCACTTCACAAATGAGGAAACTGAGGCAGAGCGTGTTGAGCAGGCTTACAGCTATACATACAGAGAAGAGACCCAGGGATCTGGCTTGACTAGCTCAGAAGTAAAACACCAGAAAAGGAACAAGAGGTGAGAAGGACGTGTGAGATACTAATGCTAGATATGAGTCACAGCAATCCATGTGCTGCTTCTTGAGTCTGATAAATCTTCCCATAATGCAAACCCCCACACACATTGGAGCATCTTCAAAAGAAACATGTTCATCAATAACAAGCCGTGTGGAGGACTTCAGTGCAGATGAGCTCATTTTTAAACAATAAAATTTATTATTCTATTTAAATATAGACTTTTTTTTGTAAGTAGCAAAGTAATTCTTTCACCACAAGATTTAACTGCTGTTGCACACGCATTTCTCCATCCTAGGCATTTGCCTAGACACAACATCTCACCTGAGAATTAAGAGGCCTTTCCTTCCTTTCTTTTTATTGAAGTTTGTTAACCTAAAACATCTGAGCGGACTCCTTCATATTTAGGTAATGTAAAATTCATCCCTGGAGATGAAACCAACAGAACTTCTGACCCAAATAGTTTCTGAGAAATGTTACAGTGCTTCAGTGGAGAAGGATCTGTAACAACCCAATCTCCCAGCACTATCTGAAACACTTAGAGGACCGTGCTGATAGAAATAAATACAAACACTGGAATACATTACAATCTCACATGGACTAGAAAGTCCCATGCTTGTCCACTTCAGTATCTCATGCTTAGCCAGCCAATTAACTCAAACTCAGTCTCCTTTCTCAAAGAATGGAAAACACCCCAACCACACACTGTTCATTATGAGTTAATCAGTCTTTAATTCTCTTATAATGACATTAGTGTGGCCTCTGGGTAACTTTTTCTCTAACATGTAAGAAACCCTCAGTCTCCTCTGGATCCTGTTTGTGTTATTGTCTTAGTATCAATGATCATAGTTCTGCCATCTAAGACAACATTACAAAGGCAAGAAGAATGGTATCTTTAACTCATGTTTATTCACACATGGTCTCTCTTGAGCCAGCTTAATCCACTTGAGAGTTGCAGAAGGGCCATGCTCTCTCTCTCTTCCCAGACTCAGCTGCTCTGAGATCACCTGTGGGAACTCAGTGCATATAAGTGAACCGTACAGAGGAGCCTCCATGAGATCCCTCAGCCTTTGAAGAGACAGATAGCCATTGGAACTTCTAGATACTTGTAAATGTATGTCCAGGTGCCTACTGTCTTAATCTAGGTTCAAAGTAGATGCTGAAGACTTGGACAAGAACTGGTGTCCACATGTACATCTGGGGACATCTAGTCTTATCACACAGGGCAG
This sequence comes from Rhynchomys soricoides, assembly GCA_019843965.1. Taxonomy (NCBI): domain Eukaryota; kingdom Metazoa; phylum Chordata; class Mammalia; order Rodentia; family Muridae; genus Rhynchomys; species Rhynchomys soricoides. The sequence goes on along the minus strand of JADRCH010000076.1, from coordinate 13,071,544 downwards.
AAATATACAGGTGAAGCCAGGCCTCGAATGCACAGGATGTGGTAGTCTCAGGGTCTAACCTTTCCCTTAGGCTCCATTTCATGTTTGTGTTTAAGAGAGTCACTCCTTTAAGCTCTATCCTGTACTCCATATTTAAAAGAGTTAATAGTTATCTCTAGTGTAGTTTCTTAAACAAAAGGCAAGATGGATCTTGTTTATAGTAAAATACGTTCAGGAAGGGCTTGTTTCAACAAGGGCCAATTAAGTACTGTCTTTCTAAAAGTGTCTTCATGTATCTATGATTACATTTTATTTCTATTATATTCTATGTTTTGAAATAATTGGAAATAATTCAAGTATGACTGTCTAGTGATTACTTTTTTAATATTGGGAATCTGAATTTCCTTTAACAAACAGTAAACAAATGTACATAGCCCTAGACCCTGATCTTGAGGCTGACTCTTCCTACCACACATTTTTGGAATCACCTACTTCAAATATTAAGAAATTGGCTTGCAAAATTCTCTACCATCAGTAACATGTAATTTGGTAACATCTGCCTATGGAAATCTAATTTTAGTGAAAGGTATCTTTAATCTTTTTTGTAGCTACATCTAAGGTTGCTACCCCCCCCCCCAACTCTGCTCCGCACCATTTGAGGTCAAACTTCATTCATTCAACAAAGCCACTCAAATTCAGCAAACAATACATCCCTAGTAGAAATTCAAGGAGGCATTCTGCCTGATGCCATCTTTCAGAAGATGAACTGGCTGGGGACAAACAGTTCTAGGCCACACCAAGGCATCACAATTTGCCATAAGCTCCAAAGTAGCCTACTGAGCCAAAAGTATATAGAATCCACCTTCAATCTGCCTTTTCAAAGCAAATTTAAACTGACTGAGAGGCTGGTGGGAGCATAAATTAGGAACTGGAGTTACAAGCATTATAGTTACATATTTTTGTAACCTTGGTTTTATATTTCAACACGTCTACTCTACAACAACTTCTCATTATAAGAACATAGTAACTGTACTGCCAACTCAGGGACCCTGACTTTTGTATACAGAGGAGGAGGAAGGGAGAGAGGGCGAGAGAGAGAGGAAGAGGGAGGAGGACTGGGAAAGGGAGAGGGAGACAGGGATGGAGGGGGAGTAGGAAGAAGGAGGGGGAGGGAGAGACATTAAAAACTAATGTGGAGGCTATTCTAGAGAGAAATGAAGATTAGGTTCAGGGAAAGCATTGTAAGTCACACTGTAAGCCAGCCTTCCCCATGGATGCACGATCTTCTTTCAACCCTAGACAATTAAGAAAGGTTTCTGGACTTTTCTTGAGGCACATTTAGGGAGCTGCAGCCCTACAAAATCTAAACTTAGAAATGTGTGAGACTCTTTTATGCTGAAGTTTTGAGTTTGTCTTCTGAGTTTCCAGTTGTTTTATTTGCTATTATGAATGTTTGGTATGTTCTAAATCACAACTAGAGAAATCACTACCAAGCAATTGTTACCCCAGCCCCAATTTGATGTTCCATATATGTCCATCTCTTTAAGTAATGATGTGTTGCAACAAGCCAGCAAGTATTCACCAACATGGTGCAGGGGTATAAAAGCAAGGAGTGCACATGTGTGTTCAAAAAGAGAAGAGAAAAGCAACAGCAAGACCTAACATATTGTAAACCATGAGGATTTTGTCCACCTTGAGCAAAGCCCAACACTGCTCGGTGTGCACTGCTGAGACCACCTAAGGGAACCAAATAAAGTCAACACCTTTACAGTGAAAACGAGCCCCTAGCCTGTGCTTCTTGGGTAACAAGCTTCTGTAATAATACTTCCAGGTTTATAGTCATTTAACTCATTTACTGAACACTGAGTATAAGCCAGCAGGAAGGAAGACGACATTGAGGTAGATACAAAAAAGTTGAAGTCTCTTGTTTCTCAGCAAAGTTATTAGTTAACTGAAGCAGACATTAATCAGAATATCACATACAACACTAGACGGCAGAAACAATGAAAGGGACAGTGTGGGTATTAGCTACAGAAGGACTTGGAAAATGAGCAGAGAGAAATAACCTTTGCAGAGCTGTCTTAGGTGGTGCGGTCTTCGAAGGGTCCCAAGAATGTGACTAGAGAGGAAAATTGGAGAACAACCCTCTTCTGCTCCCACATTCCAAATGTCTATGCCCTTCTATGGAGTTCAGTAACCACACCCAATAATGATGAGAATCTAGTATGTACAAGATTGGACAAGATAAAATCATAGACCACAGCACCAATATTCTAGTGTAGATGCTGTCATAAAGGGAACTATAACTATTACCATCTGTGGAGGTGATAATATCACTTTATAAACATAGCGCAATGTTGAGGGCTACTGCTGGAGGTGGCTTTAAGAAACACTGAGGATTCTGATTAGACACCATGGCAGGAAGGGAACTGTAAGTGTCCTGGACCTCACATCAGGACAGGAGGCCCAGTGACCATAATTTCATAGCACTAGAAAATGGCTCTGTAGCTGCCCAGGTGTTTGCTCAGTTTTAGGAAACCTCATTGTCTCTTGGCGATCTATATGTTTAATTTATGAGACACAATGCTAAGCAAAATGCCTATTGTACTCTTAGGATTCTACGAGCCTTTCTTGAGTTCAGGGAGGGAGGGACAATGAAAGGGAGGGAGGGAGGGAGGGAGGGAGAGAGAAGAGAGAAAGAAATAGGGAAGAGGAAGGGAGGGAAGAAGGAAGAGAGGAAGGGAGGGACAGCAGAAGGGAGGGACAGCAGAAGGGAGGGAGGAAGGGTGGGAGGGAGGAAGGGTGGGAGGGAGGAAGGGAGGAAGGAGAGAGGAATGGAAGGAGGGACAGAAGGGAGAACTGTTGGCTAAAGGGATAAGGAAGTAATAGTAGAAAGAAATGTCATAAAGATAATTTCAAGCTGGGCAGAACTTTCAACATCACATTTGACCTAATTTTTGACCCCCAGATCTTGATTAAAATCTTTCCACAACAGCTAGAGACAAACGTTTAAAATGAAACTAAGTAGTTACCCAAGGGAGGCACCTTTCCCTCTCCTCTGTGGCTGCCTGTCTTTATGTGTTGACACCAGACCCCACCGGAATGATTTCCTCACCCAATGCATTCCTTGCCTTTGAGAGATGGGGATGGGGGAGGTGAGGGTGGCAGTGGGCTGCTGCCTTTGGCTTGCCACCCACCTGGAGTATGGATGTTTACCCTAAGTCTTTATGATGCACTCACATGCCCTACGGTTTACAGATGCTCTTATCTTTGCTTGGCAGCCAAAAGAGACAATGAGACTAAAGACAAATGTGTTTCTGCAACACATGTCCAAGGTCTCCATCCTCCCCATGAGGAAAATGTTTATTATGACAAGCTAGTTCTCTCTCCCTAATAGGCTCACCAGATACAACACTTGAGCTGAGAATTTATTAATTATCTTGGCCAGAGTAAAAGTTCTCCAGGCTTTCTTTACATGTTCCCCAGGTGTTTACTGCAAAGTGGGGTCCTGGACAATCACAACAGTTTCCCTTCAATCATTTCTACTGAGATGGTGAATGTAGCTTACTAATAGAGCACTTTCCATGTATGCACCAGGCCCTAGCTGTTATATTAAATACAACTTTGAGTTTGTGTCTCTTTTTCTACCTAGCAACAAAACAGGCTGTAACTATACATCTGGAATGAATGTCTCTCTTTCAAGGTCACACACTTTGATTCTTAAAGATGAAGGGCCCTTTTGACATTCTTTCAACCCATTGTTCCTGGCAAGAAGTGCTTGACTTCAGTGAGCACACTCAACCATGTCTGGTGTCACACAGCCAGTGAGAAAACAGTGAAACCAAGGTTAGAAGTCTTGACTCATTTACAAGATCATTTACAAAGCAGGATGATCACTGTCTCAGAAGCACTTACTTGGAAGCTCTGATCCCCACAGCATGGGCATCCTCTCACCTTTTCTAGGCTTCACCCGAACTGAGAGTACAACCCCAGCTCCAAAGTGGAGACTGGCTTTATAGCAAAAAAGACAACAAACAGTTTGATGACGGTGCATGGATCTCCTGTCACCCAGTCTTCTAGTTCTCTTTCCTGTCCTTAGATAAAGCCCCTATTCATCTTCTACCTGGCTGCCTATCTGTCATTTATTTCAGTAACTAGTACTACAGAATTCAATTATATAACTCTACTATTTAAAAAAAATTTTCTTTTGAGGATTTAATACATGAGTACACTATATTTTCATAATATCTTCCTCTGTGTCCTCAACTCCTCCAACGTCCCCTATGCCATCTTAAATTTATGCTTGATTCCTCTGTAACTATTATTGTGATATATAATGTATAAATCCTATTGAGTTCAATTAGCCTTGCTGTATATGGTACAGGGTTGAATACTTGGGCATGGGCAACCTATCAGGGATTTGCTTTCTCACAACAACCTTCAAACTCCTGTAGCTCTTCAACTAGGGGTAGGACCTTGTGAACCTCTCCTCTATCCATGCTGGGACATGGACAGGTGTGGCCTTCTGTTACTCTAATGCAGGCAACTATATTGGTGAGAGTCCATTCAACTATAACCTGGAAGTATTTTCCTTCTTTATCCTCCATGAGAAGTTAAATGATATTTTTGGAGGGAAGTTTCTTAGATGGTTTATATAAACCACACAACCCCTGAGACACTGATCCGAAACAATCACCAACAACTTTGAAAGCTTTGTTGTTGTTCTGTTTCGAGACAGGGGTTCATGTAATCTAGACTAGCCTTGAATTGGCTATGTAGCAAAGTATTATCTTGAATTCCTGTTCCCTCTAGTAAGTACTAAGGTTATAAATAAGCAGTACCATGACCAATGACCTAGAGGCTTAAAGGACTGTATGATAAGCTAAATTAATGTGCTGAAAGAATATCTCCAAAATCACCTAGTACATTTCCCACTTGGGCACAGCTGACCTTGACTGTAAAACTAAATAAAACTACTCAGAAAGTCATCCATGGGATTCACTGTGAGCCAAGACCCTTACCATATTCATATCTTTATGCATGCCCCTGCTACATGGTGCACAGGTCACAATAAGGATATTCTTTTTTCTTCATTATCTTACTTTAAAGATACAAAATTCATGTTTTTCTTAAGCAGTTAAGGAGTTCTATCCCAGATACACATCAAAATCACTTAAAGAGCTTTTAAAAAATTCCCAATGACAGAGTTCTACCCCCATAATTCTTTTTATTTAATTGGTCTCTTTGGTGCCTAAAATTTGTGTTTTCCAAAGTTTTCTATGTCATTTTAAAGTACAGCTAAGAGTAAAAACTACTTCCATAACAAAAGAAGAAATAAAACACACATGTCATATCAATAGATACAGAAACACCATTTGGCAAAATTCAGTGTCTTTCATGACAAATCTCCCAAAAAGCTAGGAAGAGGAGGAAATTTCTTCAAGATAAAAAACAGCCCACTTTCCAGATGCAAAAATCACTCTGACTCTTCCTCTAGAATCAGGAATCAAGATGCAACCCTACTCATCTATTTCTATACAAATGGTCTGAGAGTCTTAGCAGAACAATGGGACTAGAAAAGAAATAAGGTATCCAAATAAGAGTGGAAGAAGAAAAATAGTCTCTATGTGTAGCATGATCTTTGATGTAAAATACTCTAAAGAATGCTACAAAAAATTTTTACAACTAATTTAAAATTTCAGTAAAATTACAAGAAACAAACAAATATAAAGTAGATTGTGATTCTATACACAGGCAATAGACTATATAGAAAGGTCAAGTGTCATATTTACAATGGAATGAAAAAATAAGTTACAGATAAATAAGCACAATTAATTTGGTAAGAGATTTAAAAGGTGTAAAATGTTGATGAAATAAATTAAGGACGAAACAAAGAAACTCAAAAATGTTCACATGGAAGGGGTCTGGACACTGTAAAGATGAGAAAAGCCATTTATAGATCCAATTCAATCTCTCTTAAACTTTAAGCATCATTTTTAATAGTAATAAAAAACAAGTGTGAAGTTCATTTGGAACAGAAAAGAGTCTGATTAGTGAAAAAAAACTTGAGCAATAACAAAACTGAAGGTGTCACACTTCCTGGTTTCCAAATATTTTATAAAACTGAAATAATTAAAACAGCATGAAACTAGCATAAAGCCTTGTAGACCAGTCCAACAGAACAGGTCATCAAGAACTAAACTGCACATATTGAGAACTGCCCAACCTTTGACAAGGGTACTAAGGATATACAGTGGAAAAAGGATGGACTCTTCAACAAATGGCTTTGGTGAAACAATATTCACACATTCATACTAAAGAATAAAATTGGAAGCATCTTACATTATATGTAAAAATAAATCTGAAAATGTGTTAAAAACTTGTACATGAGACACGGGATTATATACCCCCACCAAGATAATACAAAGGGGAAAATTTTATAAAGGGTATTTAGGAGCCATTTCCTGGAAATGGCACACAAACCATAGACAACTGGAGTGAAGAACAGACAAGTGGAGCTACCACTAAAGATTCTTCACAGCACACAGCAAAAACAACAAGAGGGCCGCTAATGGAGCAGGCAGCAAGCAGTATTTGTAAACCACATCTGATAAGCAATTAGTACCCAAAACATGTAAGATATCCCTCAATTCAGCAAATAGCAACCTGGTTAAAAATGGGTAGTTTTTGAATAGCTATTTATAAATAAATAAATAAATAAATAAATAAATATGTCCAAAAGACATATGAAAAGTCATCAAACATTCTAATTGTTATATAAATTTCAATCAAAGCTACCTGGTGCTGAGGAGCTAGCTCAGTGGTCAAAGCATTTGCCAGAGTAGCAGCAAACATGAGGACTGGAGTTTAGATCCCCAGAGTTTACAAAAAGACCATTGGGCATGGGTGGTCTGCCTGTAATTCCAGCACTTGGAAGGCAGAAACAGGAGATTCCAGAGCAAGCTGATTAGGTAGACTAGTCAGGTTGATAAGCCCTGGGCTCAACTGAAAGACCTTGCCTCAATAAATTCATGCTTGAGGAAGACTCTCAACTTCAACATTGGGCCTTCATCCCCACATGTACACATCCCCACATATATGCAAACATACATGCAAACATGAATGCATACTCCACACATATAGAAAAATAATCAAAGCTACTGTGAGGTAGCATTTCATTCTTGATAGAATATTTTCCAAAAAAAAAAAAGATATATATTGGTGATGAAGGAGAATGCTTTCTAACAAAATTTAACTTACACCAGTCATACAAATTAGTCATACAAATGAGTTTCACTAATTTACCAACTCCTCTATTCTTGCTCATTCCTCTTTTGACTTAAGTTTAGTCCCTTTCACCCTCTCCGATAGTCCCTCTTCTGCTTTGAGAAAAAACAACCACATTGTATGACACCTATCTTTCTGTGTGTGTGGTTTTTTTTTGCTTAACATAATGGTCTCCAGTTGTGTCCATTTTCTCATAAAGGATATGATTTCATTCCTCTTTATGACAGTATAAAACTCCATTGCATATATTGCATGCATTCACATATGGATAAAATTATATACATATACACATACATATAATTTCTTTTATTCATCTGTTGAGGGGCACCTAGACTGAGTCTATAATAGCTATTATGAATTAGGTTGTGATAAACATGGTGCTCAGGCATAGCTTTTACATGACTTCACAGCTGTTGGATCCATGCCCAGGAGTGGTAAACTGAGCAAACTGGAACCTCCGTCCTGTTTTCCACTGTGACTATACAAATTTGCATTCCCACCAATGGTGCAAGAACACTTCTCGAAAGGGGAAATACTTGCACACTACTGCTAAGAGTGAAAAAATGGTGCCCTACATGTGGAACAGCAAATACATCCCTCAAAATACTAAAAATATACATACTACATGATCTGACAATCTCATACGTAGACACTCATCTCTCAGTAGTGAAATCAAAACACAGTGGAATATCTGCACTCTCACATTCACTGCAATGTTGTTTATAATATCTAAGATATAGAAACAGCTTAAATGTTCACTGATGCCCAAAGGACTGATAAAATATGATAGTCACACAACAGAATATTAGTCTGCCTTAAAATGAAGGAAATCTTGTAAGTGGTAATGTAGATAAACTCTGAGGACACTGTGTTAAGTGCAATAAACTAGTCATAAAGGACAGATACAACACAATTTCACTGATGTGAGATGTGTAGAATAGTTTAATAGAAACAGGACCAAAATTTGCCAAGGGTATAAAATAGAGAGAGAAGGCAAGTTGCCATTCAATGTGTCCAGTTTGGGTAGGGCAATATCTGTAAGTTCTAGATATCTGCTGTTGTTTGTAAGAAAAATCTCAATCATTCTATTTTGCCAGTGAATATTTGGGAGTGAGATGTAGGCTGAAAGCCTGCTAGCTCAGAGAGGCAGAGAAAGCACCAAGCTAATCTTCCCCCCTCAGCTAACTTCCCACCAGGAATGCTCCTTTCTCAAATAACCTCCTACAAATTCAATGACCCTCCCTTCTACTTCCTGTGCATCTATCTGTCTTGCTGACTCTCTCCTACTCTCTATGATTTTTTTCTTAATAATCCTATGTTCACTTCCTGTCAACTAGTTGCTTGCTTCATCTCTTGACCTATGGTTGACTTTGTTTAATCCTGTTTACAATATTCAAGCAGAAAGCTCTTGGATTAAAGGTGCATGCTAAGGCTAATTAAGCCATACCACAATTAAAAAGTTTTTTTCCAATAAATATCACGGGGGTTCACAGTGTGATCCAACACCCTGTCATAATCTGCTTTGAAGACTCTCAGTAAGGGATAAAGCCATATTAACATCTATTACTATGATTTTTAAAAGAGAAATAGTAGTACCAAAGAGGTAGTGTGTATGGGCTTCTATGTGTATGTACTGGAGGGCAGGTAACTGCAAGACTTCACTTAGCTCAGTCTAGGTTTAAGTCTGAGATATCTGTTCCACTTTGTAAAAGCACAATTGCTTGAATTGACCTTGGTTGTATGGTACAAGGTTTATGTCACTATATTATAGTTCTCTTCTTTTCTCTTGAAGTATAGGTTAAGTAAATGAATATACATTTTAATACCGTGCATATAGATTAAAAGCAAACCATGAAACATCTCTTATGTGTTAAACACTATCTTCTGTGTGTTAAACACTAGAAAGGTAAAGGGAGAATTCTGCTCATTATGTAATTAAGAAATTAAGAAGATTCCTAGTAAATGCAGAAAGTGTAGAAAAGTATGCTGCACAGGAAAAAAAAACACATATGAAAACAAATGATTTAATTTTACTATTCATGAAATTGGGAGAAATTATCTTATTTCCAGCTACAATCAGTACAAACTCAATGATAAAATCATAACTGGTTTATTTCTAAGGGTTTCCTACCCTTTGGGAATTCTAGTTCCACTTGTACCTACTAATTTGCCTGACACATAGTGAGAGTACAATAAATGTTTATTGGATGTATGAATTAAAATTGAGAGGGAATAAAAACTTTATAAGGCCTATTGAACAAACCAAATTAGGAATTCTTACATACACAGGGGGAGGGGATGCAAAGTAAGAGTTAGAGATTCCCAAATATAACAACTAAAGGTTTTAAACCAAGCACATTTCTCAACCACCTTTTATTCCAACAAACTGGTTTATGGGATAAACCAGACCATAAATTGGTCCTAAACATTCAGTCATTACCACTTGTTCATGCCTCTTTCCTGAAAGGAGATCAGATCTTGGAACAATGCACTCAAGATATATGGCCCAGAATATTAGAAGTCCTGGTAATATATTTAGACTAGGCATTGACCCAAAAAAGTGAGAGGAATCCAGCCTCAAACCTCTTAAACATATGTCCTCAAATGAGCAATCTCCACTTACAGACTGAAAAGACCACCTTAGATAAATAGCACACAGAGTCTGACCTACTCTGAATGTGTATGCCTTTCTTTTAAACAAAGGCTAAAACATTTTTTGAAGGAAAATATGATAACCACATAGAACATTAGATAAAGAACAGCATATAGATCTTGCTTCAGAGTTCACTAGAGCTACAGACTTTAAAATCTTAAAATGACTCCCAGAAACCTTAACTGGACATCATGAGGAAGATGATGCCATTAAAAGAAAAACAACAGACAAAGAGGATGCATTCAAGAAGACAAATTTTATTGTTGAAATTTTTTCTTTTGGTATTTTCTACTATATGGTATAGAAACTGGTTGCCAACTAAGTTCTAAATTTATGTAAGTATCAATATTTTCATGAGAGATAATCTTTGTTTACAAATTCAAAAAATTTAGCTTACTTTCCCTAGCATAATTACTATAAAATGGGTCTAAAATAAGTTTCTCCTTTCCTATGGAATAAGACTCCTTGGAGCTATTTATCTTAATTTTTCTGTGTTTATGTTGACATCATTCTGGCAGCACATCTCTTTGGAATAATACAAAAATCTTATTGTTTTTAGGCACTCCCCATAATACGGTGATGATTTTTATCTCTTGTTCATCTGATAATTTTGTCCAACTCAAACATTCAATTCAAAATGTATTAAAATTTGAAGAGTACTATAATTTTTTATAAGTAAATATATTTGTATTATTTATCTCCATCTATCTATCATCTATCTATCTATCTATCTATCTACCAATCATCATCTGTCTATCCAATATATCACTCAAGTCCATTATTCAATCAGGATTTAGTGAATATTCATACTCTCGTTGTACTAACTAATATATAGAATTGACCTATTGATCCTTAGATTAATCAATTCATTAGGTTAATTTGGTTTTTCAGAAAATAAAAAAATCTCTCAAAAGATGTTTACATCTCTTTAAACTAACTGCCTAAAGGTTAACTTTGTTCTTAAGAATATACAACTATTTGACCCATTGCCATCTTAAATGAGCTGCAGATTCCTTCTTGACCTCGGACTTGGCATGGACCTAATAGAGTGGTACAGATGTGACTCATAGTATTAAATGCCTTAGGCATCTGGAACTCCTTATGGGCAAAGCTAAGTGAATTGACTGAAGACAAATCTGGAGTCCTCAGAGATGGATGTGTACTATCAAATTTAAAGAGAAAGCAGGAAGATGAATTCACTATAAACATTTTAGCACAGTTTATAAGAAGGGTGAAGAACTGGAGAGAAAAGAAGAAGGTTTTCAAGGTAGTTAGCTAATTGTGTAATTTACTGGAAATAAAATAAAATACTACCACTAAGTACAAGTGAAAAAATAATAACAAATATTATGTTTCATTTGGTGATGTAAGATAAACAATTGCTACATTATCGGAGTTACTCAGTGAAACTGTATCTAAGCTTACAGAAATCAGTAAAGGTCATAGGGTCAAACAAGGGTCTCAAGTAGAAGTATCTCTGACTGCTCCAATACCACATACTAGGCAAATCTAGCCCTATCTAGAAAAGTAACCGGAAGAAGCCAAGAAAGGTCTGTGCTCAGCCAGGGTCTTTCGGTGCCTGGCTTTTCCAGCATTAAGCACTGTTGGCTGAAGGCTTTATTTTGGCTCGGTCTCTGCTGATTTCCCTTTCCATGTAATCATCAAATGAACACTTGGGATATTCTTGGTAAAGAAGGCCTTTACCAAGTGTTCAATCTTCTGGAGGACACCATAACTCCAGAAACTTAGAGTTTGCCATCTACTCCATAAAATGTGGAAAACCTAACTCCATTTATAGTTTATCATGCTGGAAGTAGAATATTTATTACTGATAGACCTAGAAAATTCACACTTGAAGGTGACCTAAGAGATGCTAAAATATGTAATTCACAAGGTGACTTACTTGGATTTATTTGGGCTGACTTTGAACACAGCCCACGTCTAACTCACAGGCCTCTAAGGAGAGATACGCTTATACCTTCTGATCTTTTCACATTGAAAGGTGAGTGAGCTGGATCAAGATGCTTAAATTTGGAATGGAGAGTTGAGAGAGGACCCAATAATCACTTTGTCCTTTTAAAAACAAACAAAAAAGCCACAGATGTCCATTTATAATAGATTATGATTACAGTCTCAGTTCTGTGTCTTCTCAACACCTCATGCATTTCCTGCTTCATCTTTCTCTCTCAAAGACTCTTAGTTTGGATAATGGGAGACCAGCAAATAAAGATTTGAGAAGTGTGCTGAGATATATTGATCACAACCCCCCCCCCACTCCCCCAGAAAGAGAGAGAGGAGAGAAGAGAGAAAAGAGAGCAAGAGTATCTGGGAAATATGTTTAGTATAGTCTGTTGGAGAATTAGGAAAACATGGAGCAGAGGTACATTGCCTACATAGGAACAGATTAAGCCAGTGTAGATCAGTGAGGACCTATCTATCCAAAAATGTATTCAAGCACACCCAAGGTCCTCAGAACCACCTCACCAAGCTTTACCTTTATTTCATATTTCACTGAATAGAGTAGCTGTTACAGAGCATTATTGTGGCACTGGATACATAATGTAGTAAACAGGGCTTCAGTGGGATGGCACACTGTGTCAAAATCATGAGGGTATTTTCAGAGCTACTTTGTATCTTTAAATTGCCTTAGATATGTAGATCCCACAGAGTCAATTTACCCCAAGAGATAATTCAATGCTAGTTTCACCCTTCGTAAAATCTGTAGTGGGCCAATTTATACCACCAGGGCATAATAGACTAATTAAGGTTCAGTTGTGGGATTCTGTTCTCAGAAATCCATCTTTAATCAGAGATGGAATCACCAAGTCAACCCCTCAGTTGCTTATCTCCAGAGGAGTAAGATCTGAATAGTTTAGCATAAATGTATCTCCACAACATGGATAATCTTGCATGACTGAATTTCACATGCCCTGACTGCTTGACTATTTGCTGAATGACAGAATCTGATTTATGAGTTAAATGTTTTTCCTCCATTTCTTTTTGGCCTCACTCATTTAAAGTTTCCAACACATACAACATTCACATCACTGGAGTAATAGGAAAATTCTCACCCTTTTTTAGTTCTGTGAGTTACATGTTTTGGCTCATTCTCATTGAATAGTCAAAGATGCTAATTTGAAGAAAAAAAAACCTAGATAACAGGCACATTTAAAATTTGTACATTTTGCTGGTACTGATGTCAGATTATTATCAGTTATGTTATCAGCATGTAGCATCATGTATTGTCGATTTAGTAAGCTTTATGTTTTAGATTAAGAAAACAGGTGAATCACAAGTTGGGGAAAAAAAGCCTATTCTGTCAATTCAATATTCTGGTTGACAAGCAGCTGGGATCAAAAGAAGAGAAACTTGTCAGTAGAGATGATTCAGTGAACCCAACCAATTACTGCAGTGGACAAATGACAGGACTGGATTTGCATGCCCTCTGGTCATGCTTTACAGAATATGGCATTTTCTATGAAAACCTGTTAGGAGCCAAAATTGTTCCCTTTGTTGGCTCTTTGCTGGATCTCAAGATCTAGCAAAATCCACCAACCAGGCTCCTAGTTTCTCTTTCTTACCACTATGAAGAACCCATGTAAGAAAGGAGATGAATAGGACTCACACCCTGATCTCAAGAGGTATATATATATATATTCTCCAACTTGCATCTTATACTTTCACTGTATGTTTATAAAATATGAAGGACAGGAGTCATGAGACAGCCAGCAACATGCAGACATGACTAGCTAGGTACCCAGGGAAAAAACTGAGGAACATCTGCTGACAGCTATCAGAAAACACTGAATACATCCAACTATAATAGCATGTACAAAAGGAGGCTTTACAAAGAGGGAATGACTATTGTGACTGGAGAATTGACTCAGTTTTGGGGGGCTCCCTGCTCTAAGAGAGAAGGAGCTGAGGGGCTCAGAAAAGCAGTGCTGTGCTTTCAATAACATTTTAAAGGGCAGAAAAAGAAAAGAAAGCCAAACTAAAGATATCAAGCACCACTGGCAGAGGGAGGAGAAACACTAGGGAAACCCTGTTTGGCACTTGGCACTTGGCTAGAGCAGCTCTGGATGCCATTTAAAATAGACCCCTGTTGAGTCAGCCACTTGGTGGCCTGAGACCCTCTGTAAACTACATTCTCAGAAAACTCCAAAGAAGTGTCACAGGACTGAACACTGAAAGGCTAGCCAGCAGAACAGCTCTAGTTACCAAGCAAGAAACTCTCAGCACTGTGCAGTATTCAGCAGATTAGAAATCTTATAAGAGATGGAGGCTATAGGAACATGAGCTGAGGGTTCAGCTGGCCTGGGAGACTTGAAGAAGGCTAGCACAGGGGTTAGGTCAACATTTACAACCCAGCCAATGAAGACAGGACCAGCATATATGACCCAAATTACAACAGATATACCTGGGGTTGAGTCCAGAATTTGCAACTGGTCTCCTGAAGGACCACCGAGAGTTGTAACTAGCACCTTTGACTCTATCACTGAAGGCTAAATATCTGTAGTCTAATCTTCCAAAGGTCAGCCCAGTTGACAACAGCAGCTATACCCATGAATGACTACTCAAAGGCATGAACAGCATCACAGACACACCAATGGGATGCTGAGAGGTATGACACACACCTAGCATCTCAGGAGGGATAACCCAGAGACTGGGAGCAGAAAGCAGAGCAGACAGCATCCACATCTACCTCCCATCTAGCCCTTCTCACATTTGTTTCTCCTTTATTTAGTACCTGGTACGAATTGACCAGGCCAGCTCTGTCCTGCTCTGTGTTTGTTCTCTCTCTGAGTCTTTACCCACACCCCCATTCTTTCCTTGTTCTACTTCCTTTGCCTAGGCTTTCCTAAACAACATAGCCTTGTCTGGTTTACAGAGCTTCTGTGTCTCAGCTTCCTGAGAGTACAGGTTGTTTAATTGTGTTAGCTTATCTGATCTCATGACTTTTCCTCTCCTTTCATTCTTTTTTTACCCAAAAGGCATCCTGCCCTCCCCATCTCTTCTATTCTCACATCTATGTGCATTTCTATTCTCTTCTTTTGTTCTTATACACCTAATATGAATCTGCTGATTTTTTTCTTCTGTTCTTACACATGCCAACTAATAAATTATTGTACACAGGACTATCCATGTTTGTATATTTCTTAAAGTGACTTGTGCTCAATGGATTTTTATTTTTTATTTGGCTATTAGTGTACATATATAGTAAACATACCCTTTGATAGTGACTGGTTTACAGAAATATTCAATTCTCTAGGGAATCTGGAGAACAAGCCTGATGCTATGAATACCAGTTGAGCAGAGGGAACAATATCTCAACCCTGCTATAACCTCATCTGCCTTGACCTTTGCAGACACTCCTGATGAGAACTAAAAATGATTGAAAAAAAGATTTCAACCAATAGCCTAATCTCACATGTCTAGGCCTCAATGCAAAACTCACAGGAAACATGAACAACCATGGTAACATGACACTCCCAAAACATCACTAACTAGGGGGAAAACTCACAAAAAAAAAAAAAAATCAAGAGAATGTTAGAAGAAATCAAAGAAATACAAATTCTCAAAGAACACAAACAAACATCTGGGTAAAGGAAGAAGGTCAATACAGGACACAAGAGTGAAATTCAGTAATGTGAAATACTGAAGAAAAATACACTGAAAATGGAAAACTCAATACACCAAACAAAAAGTGCCATGGGAAATCTGGCCAACAGCAAGGGTCAAGGAGAAGACAGAATAACAGTGTTTAAAGACAAGGTGGGGGAACTGGAAGCTTGGAGACAATGGTAAAGATGTGTATATATGTGTGTGTGTGTGTGTGTGTGTGTGTGTGTGTGTGTGTGTGTATGTGTAATGGAGCTCACAAGGCCTATAGAACACTATGAAAAGATCACATCTATAGAGCATGGACACAGAAGAAGAGGAATTTCTTGCTAAAGACATAGAAAACATTTTATATTTCTCCATGTTTTGAAAACAGATTATTTTCTCATACAATGTATTCTAATTATAGTTTCCCCTCCCTCTCTCTACTCCGTCAAGTTCCTCTTGACCTTCTCTACCTTCCAGATCCACTCTCTTTCTGTCTATCCTTAGAAAACAACAGGCTTCTAAGAGATAACAACAAAACATAACAAAATAAAATATAATAAAACAAAAACCATTATATAAAAGTTGGACAAGACAAACCAACAGAAAGGAAAGAGCCCAAGAGAAGGCATGAGAACCAGAGGCCTGCTTGGTTACACACTTGGGAGTCTCATAAAAACACTAAACTACAAGTCATAACATATACAGAAGACTGAGTGCAGATCTGTGCAAGCCTTGTGCTTGCTGCCTCAGTCTTTGTGAGTTCAGATGAGCTTTGCTAAATTGATTTAGAGGGTCTTGAATCCCAATTTTAGATAAAGAGATTCTCATTTAGGTTCAGGGGGTGTTTAAAACACCAAAGATACAAGGGCAGAAAAGAATCCCCCTTTAACCTGCCTTCATCATGTTATCCTAAAACACTGTATAGAACAAAGAATGCATGCTGAAAGCTGTAAGGGAAAAAGAAACACTGTCACACACAAAGGCAAGTCTTAAGTATTTTCTCTTCTCTCTCTCTCTCTCTCTCTCTCTCTCTCTTTCTTTTTCTTTTTGAGAGAGAATATTTAACATTTATTCCTGAAGAGGTAGTAAATCTTGGAGGTAAATTTGTTAATCACAGAAAGGCCAGCTATAGTTAGACAATACCCCTCACCCCAAAGATAATTCTACTTTAGAAGCCCTTTTGGCAACTGGACTACCCATATACTGAGTTTCCAGTAATGTTCTAGTTCATCTGTTTTCTTAACGAATGGACAGACTGTCAGAGATCAATAGGTATTAGGGAGTTGGGGTGTATCCCAGTTGGTAGAGCACTTGCCTGGCATATGGGACCTAGGTTTGATCACTAGTGAAGAAAACAAACCAAAAAATAAAATAAAATAAAAAATAGCGAGAAGTATATTAAATAAAAGGTACCTAGGAGGAAGAGAAGGTATTGTAAAATAAGTTATATTTTTTAAAACTATTTCTAATATCATTGGAGTTACCAGAAGACCTAGAACAAGATAAAGATAATTAAAAGAGCTGAAATGAAAATATAGGTGGTAAAATTGTAAGCACAATTAAGAAATAATTACACTATAGCTAGAAAAGTGTTTGTCTACTGGCATAGGAGATGAAAGCTCTGTAGAGTGTTGTCACTGTGTACAGAAAGACACAGGGACATTCTGGAGTGTTGGGAGTATAAATGCTTGGTTGTTATTTAAAAAGAAATAAACAATTAAAAAGCAAGAGCTAACAGCAATGCTTATTAAATTACTTTGTGTAACAGAACAGAAAGGAATAGTATCAATCTCTTGCTTTATGAAGCCAGTCTTATCCAGATACTAAAATCATAAACACTAGAGCAGAAAAGAAAATTACAGGATCAACTTCCTGATAAACATGTATGAAATGTTTGCAATGAGAATCTATGATCCTATTAAAAAGATTATTCAGTCAATCAAATTGGCTTTATCTAGAGATGCAGGGATCACACAACATGTATATCAATAAATTATATAATACAAATGTGTGTAAATACAGAAGTCACATGATCTCAAGATACATAGAAAAGGGTTCTGACATAACTCAGTTTCCCTTCATGAGGAAAGCTTGATGAGACTACAAGAAACTTACTTCAAGACAGGAAAGGCTCTATATAATAGATATAAATCCAACACTAAATTTAATAGGGAAAAACTCAAGCATTGCTACTAAATTCATGAACAAGTATACCTCTTTTCTCCACTGGTATAAAATGTTACACTTAAAGTCTTAGCTATGAGAATAAGACAAGAATAGAAAATAAAGCTACACTACTTGTTAGTATTTACCCAAAGAGTTCAAGTCAACATATCACAGAAACATGTGCACATCAAAGCTTATTGTAGCACTAGCCTCTAAGTGGTGAAACCAACTTCAGTGCCCAACAATGGAGGAATGGATACAGAACATGTCTAATGTAATTTTTACAGTCAAAATGAATAGTTATATCTTTTCCAGAAAAATCTATGCAATTGGGCTTAATCCTATTTGTCTTAGAAAGACAACTACTGTATATTTTATTCTCACTCGTATTTCATGTATACATAAGCCTATCTGTGTACATATGATGGGAAGTAGCAGTAAACTGTCTAAGGTCAGAAAGAGCACTTACAAGAGTGAAAGGGATCAAAAAGGACAGTGGGGTGCTATGCAGGAAGTGTGTTCAATACACGATATATAATTGTATGAAAACTTTTAAAGTTAAAACCCAAAAATGTCTAAGAGAATCAGGGTACATGTGCATTCCTCTGCCCACACTTTCTATTGCTCAGTGCCATTGACCAAACATTCCTTCTTTGTCCTGTTTTTAACACTTTTCATTGTCAAATAAAATCTTTCATTAAAAAACACTGCCGTGGTACTTTATATTTTATAGTTTGGAGACAAGTCTAGTCATAAGACCACACAGCTCAGAAAGCAGCTTTGAATTATTATTACTCTTAGTAAAAACTTTCCATTCTAAGGCCCCGGGCATTTTCCATTCTGCCTAGAAGCCATTGGCAACCTCTGTCTCGGGGTTATCTCTCACAATAGTCGTTCCACAGTTTCTGTTGAAGTTTCTATCTTTCCAAACCTTCTTATATTAAAATCCATTATTTATTGAACTTAACAGCCTTAAGGAATATCTTCTACTAGAAAGCCTATAACAACAAAGCCGACATATCATTCATTGACAGACTGTCTGGTAACAATGCAATGGTGATGTTATTATTATCACCATAACTCACACATTCTACAAAGAATTCCATATCTTAACTAATAAGTTCAGAACCATTTCAAATAATAACTTGTTCTTCCAGACCTTACATAAAAACAATTTAATTTTCTTGAGAAATTATGAGTTTTTTGTTTGTTACATAACAGTATCCAAATTCCTAGATAGTCATAACAACAACCTAAAATCTCTATAATGTAATTTATTGTGTCTTCCTTTCCTTTCCCTTCCAATCATTTTCTTTATGAGCAACATAATATTTTGCATAACCCCACCCACAAATCTCTGCTTCAATCTATCTATCTCTGACTCTCAAAGTCCCCAGTGCGACAGGACTTACTTGCTGCTCAGGCAGCGTCTCAGGGAGTAGGAGGCACCTCCACCACAGGTTCGGGAACACTCACTCCAGGGGCCCCAGGCATCCCAGAGGCCTTCACGGTCTTCTTCTGAGCGTGCAGTCCTGGAACTCTGCAAGAAATGAGAAGATGACTGATTAGCATCATGTTTTCTTCCACCCTTTAAACATTCATCCTAACCCTGGGTGCCTATTTCTTCATGATGGTCACATTCAAAAGGAAAGCCTACGCCTGATTCTTTTCATTTTAATAATACATGTCTATTTGACTACATGGATATTTGAGTTTATAGCCACTGGGCAATGACCTAAGATAAATGACTGCACTCATAGACCAATTGGATAATAAAGTTGCAAACAGAGGTAGCTAAGTGAGAGGGAGACAGAGTGTACAGAGTCACCTTGCTGTGGATCTATGGACTCTCTATCCCACACAGGTACTGAGGCTCCTTGAAGTTAGGCACATACACACCAGCACAGCTTCCCAAGCCCGACCACAGCATGCACAACTGACTTCTTTTATGAGGCAGTTTCATTCTCAGGTTGCAGATATGTTAATTGGGACAATTAAGTGATCTTGGTAACCCAGAGATTTCCTCCAGACAAATGGATTGGTTGCCATAAGCTTCTCAGGAGAAAGGGCATCTGCTGTAAAGGCAACTGCTGTCATATTCCAGTCTCTATGTTGTACTTCACAGTCTTTACAGATAATGTTTGTCCTACACTTTCTAGCAAAAGCTTTAATGTTAGAAAGTACGAGTTTGGGTATGGATTCTATGCTTTACTGCCTTTAATCAAATAACTTATCAATTTCAAATGCCTTAATTTCCCTTTTTACCAAATGTGGATATCATCATAGTCATGCCACAATACAACACACACACACACACACACACACACACACACACACTCATTCACACAAATACCCAACACTCTTTCTAGGTGATTAGCTGAATGGTTTCAACTTAAAATTAGCACTGGTGTAAAGCATTCATTTTGTTTTCTGCAGCAATGTAAGTAGGGTTTTAGCTGGCACATGCTTTTAACTTCCAGTCCTAAATCACTGAAGAGGGAGCAAGGATGTCTAGGATTGTAAGCCAAAAATATGATCCATTAAGCACATAGTGGGAGGATCTCCTGGTTCCAGGGCCTTCTGCCTCCAGAAACTTCTACATAGATTCTTTATGCTTGTTTTCTTATCCTAAAAAGTGAATACTAAAAATATCTTACAGTAATGAATCACTGAGAAGATTCAAAGTTAATTCATGGGTAAAAGGAAGCCAAAGTAGGAACAACCCCACGTCCATGCAGAGATGGATGCTTACACAATGTAAAAGAAACAATCAATGGGATGTTACTCAGCCTTTAACAGAAATTGTGACCCATGGAAGAGCATGAGTGAGCCTTGAAGACATTATTTTATATGATTAAGCTAGGCACAACAGGATACTGAGTGATTCCAATCACTCAAGGTACTGTAGGTGGCCATATTCTAGACAGAGAAAATAGAAGAGTAGTTATTAAGGACTGGGACAGAGGACCTAAGGAGTTGATGTGTAATAGGTATAGAATTTTCATTCAGAAAGGTGGAAATGTTCTACAGGTGATGACAGTTGCATTAATAATGTGACTATTCTTGATGCCCCTAAATTGTGTGCACTTAAGAGTGGTTAAAGTGGTCAATTTTAAGATCATTTTTTTTTGCAACAAATATATATTAAAAACACATAGGGCCTAAATAAAAGAGTCATTTAAGCCTTGTTTCTAGTTTATTTAAATGCAATTTACTTGATATTTACACCATTTAGCCACACCATTGGGCATTGTAAGGTAGAGGAAATATGCTTGTAAGGTAGGTGGAATTGTTTCCGTTGAATGTGGCGGAGGCACTGTACTCTGCAGGTATTATTTCCCTGCAGTCCCTGGCTTCTCACAGTAGTGTCCTGCATCACTGCATTGTTTGGTGGCATGAGCTGCCAGAATTTGGAGTCATACAGCATGGGTGACAGAACCCCATCGATGATCTCACCGTCTGTTTACTTTCTGAAGAATTGAACTCCAAAGTCCTATGACGGCAATAGGGCACTCAAAGTCACTAGATTAGCTAGGGAAAGAGGAGTCCACACTCTCATGCCCCACTAAAGTCCTTTCTTTACTTTGCAAAAAAAAAAAATCTCATCACATATTTTGGGACACAATTGCCTGGGTTACAGAGAGTTCAAAGCTGCCCCGATTGACTGGATAAACCCTTGTCTTGAAGCAGAATAAAGTGAGGGCTGTGGAAACAGTTTAGTAAGAGGCAGGTACTTGCATAGCATGTGCAAGCTTGTGCAAGGTGCTAGCTTCCATCTCTAGTTCCTGGGGGAGAGGGCTGTACACAGAGAGATACAGTGGGGCCCTGAAGTACTATTTCTGTAACAAATATACATTTTTACAATGTAGTTTTCCATATATTACTCAAATACAGTGTGCCTGAATCGGAAACAGTCTCACACATACTGTGGATCACAAAATAACTGAAGTGAGTCAACTTTGATGAGATCCAAATATGACAGTAAAGAGGCAAAAAGAATATTGTAATTATCCAACTTGTAGCAATTTAATGGGAGCTGTTTCCATGTATGGTGAGGCTGACATACTCAGTGTAGTGTCCCTCTCTGAAGACATTGAGAGAATGATGCAGAGTCGTGTGCTTTGCTATAAATTATTGGAGCTCAACCTTCCTAAAGCTTTGTTCCTCATGTGGTGGTGACCCCAGCCATGAATAAAATTATTTTTGTTACTACTTCCTAGCTTTAATTTCGCTACTGTTATGAATCATAGTTTTGGAGATAGAGGTTTGCTAGAGGGGTCGTGACCCACAGGTTGAGAACCCACTGCTATAATTGGATCCCTTCAAGCTCCACCATTGCTGGCTTATGTATCTTGTCAAAGGCAGTACTTAAAAGTCTACAGTGATGCTTCCCTGACTATATTCTCACCACAAGTTACAAGTGTCATCACAATTACACATAGTAAATGCTCACATTTCTCTGAAAGAGATCTTGTGCTGCTTTAGAAAAAAAGTCCAGATCTCCTTCTCAAAGAAGAAGAAATTCCAAGTTCTCTTTTAGTATGTAGGATAAACACAGTTCATTTCAACTACATTTGTGTTTAATGTTAGGGAAAGTGATTTTCCTCCTTTTTCAGAAACAACATTTGAGCAACTCCTTCCAGACCATTTAAAATCCAAAATCTTTGCTTATTGCTGTCTTTAAGACAGTCTTCAACATAAGCAGCTTTTGGGTCTGGCCTTATTCAACTTTTGTTTATTTCTCTCTTAACTTTGCAGCCCTTGTCACTTGTTGCCAGCATTTTTGTTTTACACTAGTGTTTTAGATTGATCAAATTATTATGTAACACACAAAAATGGGACCATATACAGACAACATATAAACACTCTCATAAATGCACACTGACATGGATTTGTGTATAGCTATTAACCCCAAAGCACATAATTAAAAGTCTAAGATGAAGAACCATCAGTTCTAAACTGGCTTAACTTAAGAGCATTTGAACCACCACAGAGATCCAAATGGCAAAATTCTAAAATCTCTGCCTGACTTTGGAATAACTCTGTTTTTGGAAAAGGGCCTGTTGGCTGGCCTTTCTGGTTCAGTTTGGTTCTGATGGATTTGCAGAACAAGGGATTTCTCCTTGCTGATACTAAAATACTGATAGGATGGAGGAAATGGTTCTGGATTGTGCTTAAACACAGAAAAACCATTTTTTACTATGGGCTCAAGCTGTAGATCCAGCTACAGGGCTTCATCTTTCCATGAAAGGACCATTTGCTCTCTGCTTTTGCCAACACATACCGCCTTTTCTAGTGTAATCGCTTGTATTGTGACTCACCCTGAGCTGCCCACTCAAGCAGTATTGTTTTAAATGTATAAAATTTGAGATATATATTTATAAAAAACTGAAGATTGCTGGAAAATAATGGGAGGTAATAGGATGCTGAAAGAAACGCTGGTTCCATCTGAAACCAAAAATTTAGACTGCGATATAGCCCGTAGGTTGCAATTTAACTCTTGCCATATACAAGTAAAGTTTTCATGTCAGTGTTTCAGATAGTCATGCCCACCATTAAACACAGTGGTCATGAGAATGGCCCTGAAAACAGGGTACACATTTCAGCATCAGAGTCAGATGAGACCATGATCATAACTAGTAACACCAGCGACAGGTTCCAAATAACAACTATGAAATTGCCTTTATGTCAATGTTTCACCAGTAGGAAAATTATCAAAACCAGCCAAAGGGCCCCCCATATCTCCATACCAGTGCAACTCTCATTCCTCACCAGATAAGTTTTTCTTTTTGTACATCTGATAGTGGTAATAGAGAGACCCAGAGCTGATCAAAGTGGAGTTCTCAGCCTCAAATGATGGGACATCTGTTATCACCAAAACTCAGGAAACCCCATGGGAGAGAAAGCAGAAAGATTTTAGAGCCACAGGGGAAGATTGCTGCAAAATAAAGCTTTCTGGGCAAGATGGGGTCTTTGCTCTCATAAACTTGTGGTAGGAACAGTGCCAAAGCTTAAAACTTTCACAAAATGAAGCCAGTAACTAATACATCATGAAGAAGAATGGGACTTACTAGCTGAGGAGATAGTAACAGCTGATGGCTACTGAGGGTGGAAGAATCCTTTTCCTTCTCAGTATGGCCTCTTATAGATGATCAGTGCTCCAGTGGATGCTGTTCTACACTCTTGTACATACGGGTAGCACTCATAGGACTTGGTGGGTTATTGAAAAAAGGTGAAGTTGGGAGAAGTGTCTGAGAAGAGTTGGTAGTAGAAGAAAAAAGGAAGATGATCTAAATACATCTTATGCATGCAAGAAATTTTGAAAGAATACGTTTTAAAGTAAATGGCTATTGAACAGAAGGAATAGTCCATTTTGCATTGGAATATTTATTTTATTTCAGCTATTAGATGAATAAGAGTGGTCAATGAACATCTGTTGTTGTTGGCTTTTTTTTTTTTTTGCCAGTATTAGACAAATGAGGCAAATTATAAGAGAAATACAGTCCAAATCATGGTTCTCTAATCACATAAAATGCGAGTATATTTATAAAATTACTTATTACAAAGATGCCATTTCTAGGTATTGACTTTTAAATGAAATGTTTGATGAAGCGTGTTTATTTTTTCTTGTTGTTGTTGGAAAACTCAGCAATCAATCATCCAATAGCATTGATCCATTGCCCTAGGCCAGTCATCAGGTCTAAAGCATAAAATAGTACCAAGCATGTGGAATGCAAACTGGTGGAAGATTATTATATGTGTGCTATGAATATCAGAACTTCCATACATTCAAATGATGTCATTTTCTTGCCACTACTGGCTTATCTAAACATGGTTTCCAGAACTAATTATGCCAACGAAGTCTCAGGTGAACAGACCTAAGACTGACGGTTATAATAGTTAAGTACCTGGATTAAATCAAGAAATGCTTTCCCTGCATTTCATTGTCCAATAGAAATTTAAATGTAGAATGATCTATGTTCCAATTTATCTGGAAACCCAATTCATTGGAACCTGGATAGGTTATCAGATTGATAGTATTGGTGAATGAAACACAAATTAGCAAGAGAAGTCTCTAAAGTTTCAGTGGCTCATAGGCAGGCATATATAGAGTATGTGGAAAAATATTTTTCTCAAATGTAGTACGAGGTAGAACCAAATGAAAATGAAAGTGGGTGCTGATAAAAAAATTAAAGAGGGACAACTCCCCCAATTATGAAAGAACCAGTTTCCCTTTGTGTGCTCATGCACAGTGGAGAAATCATCTACAGAAACATGCTATCCATGTATGAATCTAGCTGTGGGACAACAATCTGCCGACTGCATTTTTAACTTTTCTACATACATCAATTCTCTATAAATCCTATCTAATCCTTGGCTTCTTTAACAACATGAAGTACAGGTTCTCCTGTCAATGGTACATGGTAGGGGTTGTGATCTCCTACCCCTTGGAGCTCAGAGACATTAAGCAGTAGCTGGGTTCTTGTAAAAGTCCATTAGCTTTTGCATGTACTTTCTTCAGGAACATGGCATATGGACACTGAGGCATGTGCCTTCACAGACAGCACTTGTTGCTGGCTTTGCTCTGGAAATTAGAATCTGGTTCTTATCACAGCTGCACTATTGGGGAATATGATGAACTGCCAGTGACACAGTGCATAGTCTTAGGAAGGCCACTTTATGAAACCTTTCCCTTGCTACTGAGGAGAGAAGTCAATTCTATAATAAACTGCTATCCAGGACAAGGGAGTGTTTGGGTACTAGTCTACTGTATCTTTCAATAGGCCTGTACACACATTCAAGTTCATCCTTTTTCACAAGCTGGTCGGGCACATTACACTCAAGAGGGCTAATGGAAGTACTAAGTAGCTCTGAAGAAGACCAAGATTTCCACAGAGGATTGTCCTTAGTCTTCATGATGAGCCAGGTTATTGTGTGAAATGACTCATTTTACAAATAAGAAAATAGAGATTGAATAACTTGGATCACGCACAGGAAGAAGAATGGTAGCCTGGAAGAGCAACTTCACTAGCTAGATACAAGTCAGCTTGACTTGGGCTTGGGGTCATTTCTTCGATCCAGAAATTTTTTCCATCTTCAAAGTGGGACAATTGAAACTATAGCTCTGTAAGGTGTGTGCTGATCATTTTCACTTGCACTGCTCCACTTATACTTTGAGAGGCAGGTTTTATATTCACATATAGCTTCTTTATTGCTGAATGCCTTTACATTCTGATGTCTCTCTCTTTAAGATTATTTTAGTTTTAATCACCTGTGGATGCATTTGTGTGTGGATGTGTACATGCACTGGTAGCCTCTGAGGCCAAAGGCATCTGACCTTCTCTTAGCCACTCTTCCCCACTTTTGAGAGATTGCATGTCACAGCACTGGAAACCATGGTATCCTTGAACTTACTATGCAGCCCAGAGTAACTTACATTGCTGGCAGTCTCCTGCCTTAGCTTCAGAGTGCTTGGATAATAAATGTGACCACAACTCCCATCTTTCTACTCCCCTTTGAACAGCATCTAATCGTACATGAGTTCATTCTAAAATGACAAGAACTGGTGCTGTTGTTTCTACTTTTCCAGAATTATGTTGTCTTGAGCTTCTTCCCCACCCTTGGAACAACAACTTGGAGACAGGATCAAGACAGTTTCATTTCTTTTTAGGAAACGAAACCCTGAATCTGTTTGATGTCAAATGCTTCAATAAGATTTGCATTTCAGAACTATAGTAAGCTGATGTTTTTGTATTCTATCCAAGTACAAGGCTGGATTACAACGTTTCTAGCTGAGATCCTCTGCAAAGCCCTACCAGAACACAATTTCATAAGCATCTGAATTAAAAATCAATAATTGCTGATATGAACAAAGCTTAGCATTCAAGAAGTTTGCAACTGATTATTCAGTTTTTTGAATAAGCTTGTCTCAAGGGAGAGCATACATTAAAATATTTTATTCCTCTCAGCTTCTGTTACTTTAAGAGCACAAACTTAGTTAATAGAGGCATTCCGAACATGCCACTGTGGTATCAATAAAATATTTATAAAATTATTATGTATTTTCTGATAGAGATTACAAGAGGTGTGGATAAATATATAAACATGTGTATTATGTATCTCATATAATATCTAGGTCATAGCTAGCTATAGAGATACAGATATAAGTATATACACACACACACACACATATATATATATATATATATATATATATATATATAGAGAGAGAGAGAGAGAGAGAGAGAGAGAGAGAGAGAGAGTGAGTCTAGGGAACTTGAAGATTTTACTAGACCCCTTGCCAGCCTGGTTTTCTTTGTCCACTATAATAATTTGTATTATCATAACAATAATAGCTCAAGTACTGAATCCACTCACTGCTCAAGTACAAGACTGAAGGCAGTAATTTCATTGTTTTCACAAAGAGAAAGAGAGCAAAGGTACACTGTAGTGTCACCAGTTTATTTTTAAAATCTATCATTCCTGTGTTGATGATCATACGCATCATCTTTACTGCTCATTAGATGTTTGGATGTCTCAGAGCTATTTCATCTCAGGTGTGAAACAATAGCTAATTTACCAGGAGTTCTAAGAGCAAAGCTATTCTTTCTGGCTGCTGCTGCTGCTGCTGCTGCTGCTGCTGCTGTTTCTTCCTATACTGAGAAAAGGAAAGCAATCTCCAGTGGACAAATAGTATGTAGGCACAATACCAAGAAAAGCAGTGAAGAGTTACTTCAAGGGGCTTCCACATACACCCCCACTCCCCAAAACAGGCACATTAGAAACTCCCCTCCAAAGAAATTCCTTCTCTGCTCTTTTTTTGTGAATTCTTGAGCTCCTGGTGAGCCAGCAAGAAGTTTCAGTTTCCATTCCCATCTAATCTAACTCAAGCTCTGTCCAAACCGTGAGTCCAATCAGCCACAGAGATTTTTCTGCAGCACTGGCAACTTTTGCTGAAATGAATTTACAAAACATCTGTAGTGCTAAGGAAACATCTGAGGCTCTGGAAAGCACATGTTGGGGTTGGAATCGTGGAGAAAGCATTCCTGATGAAGGAAAAAAAATAATTTTTTGATTCAGTGAGGGAACTGGAAAGTTAAGAAATTAATATGGCTCAGGGCTTGATGGACAAAAGCCCAAATTAGAATTGATACTAGAGAAACGGGAAGAGATGACTAGTTACCATGTCACTGTCAAGCAAGTTGTCTTGGGAGAACTTGGCCAACTCTTGCTCAGCTGCCCACTGTGCCATTGGAGTCCAGAGAAGTTTTAGTGAAATGATTCTAAGTGAAGCTTCATAGGGTTCTGTGTGTAATTTAGGTCCATTCCAATATTCACATTAAATAAGTTCTCTAAGTGCCCATTTCAATATTAGAGGACAAATATTTGGAATTACTATCTAAAACATAATCTCTGATAAAATAGTACAGGTGTTTTCCTTCCTTCCTTCCTTCTTTACTTCCTTTCTTCTTTCTTTCTTTCTCTCTTTCTTTTCCTTTTCCTTTCTTTCTTTCCTTACATTCTTGTTTCCACCTTTGCTCACACTAGATTCTCTTCATTCAGAAGATGTGGCTCAATGGCAGGCTCTTAGCACTTATTATAAGAAATGTAAAAATTCTGCTTACTTTGCAAATACTTCATATCCTATCAATAGACCGACAATTTGCAGCTAATGCAGAATTCATGAAATCAGGTCTTGATTATTCTTCCAGATTATCACTCTATATGGCAATTATCTTCCAAAATGAACTACCAAACCCTTTGAAGGCAAGGCTATGATATGTTTTTTAATTATCTACAGTAATAATTAAAATTATTATTATTGTCATAAAATGTATTTGATAGATGGGCTAATCCTCTGGAATTTTGCTTATTTTATATTTTCAATAACTTATTTTACATTTGTCTCTGAAAAGTATATGTAGACTACAGAATAATCACAGGAAGAAGGAAACTAGGGAAGATACATAAAAAAGATCTAGTACCAAAATTTCTAGGTATTTTGAAGTTTAAGGGCCATCTTCAGTTCTCTGGTTCAAGGAGGTACCATCTTATTTTATCTCCCATACTGGAAGGTAAATCCAATGAAACTCAGCACCGATAGCTCAGAAGGATGAATTTTAAAAAGCAATGGTCTTCTTCATTACTCTATATCTTTGTTCCTTTGATAGATAGCATTTTACTCTATGTTTATCTTGTGGCTGTTCCTCTAGGCAAGTTGCAGGGGAAGAGTGGGTGGTGGAAACAGGTTTACAAGTTTGACAGTTTGGGCAATAAGTCTTTTAGAGTATCTCCTTCATGGTGTTAGTAATAGTTCCTCATCCTAAATTTAAAACAAACCAACCAGCTTCTTCAGTGATTTCAAACTGAAGCCAGGAAGGCCCAGGAAAGGAAGAGATAGACATCAGCAGGTTGTCAGATGCCATGACTGCTTCCTCTCTAGAGTTATTGTCTGCCTCAGCTCTTTATCTTTTTCCATGTCTACCAGCCCTCTGCAATCTGGGCATCTGGAAAGACTTGAGCCTTCTGCATGAACATGGAGTTCAAATCCTGGATGCTTGGCATTCATTTCTCCTTGAGTCCAGGCTGGAGCAGCAACCCTTTTTAGGGGATTTATAATTTAATGGGAAGAATAGGAACAAGCAACTCCACAAATTATTTGTTCAGTATCCTCCATATTCACTCAGGGTTATTCCGTGCTCAGCAATGCTTTTCTTTCTTTTTGTTTTTTGCCCTCACCTCTTTCAAGTCCTTAGCTCTGGTCTTACTGTTGGCACCTTGTGTTCTGCAGCAAACTTATCATCTGATTTTTTAACTCCCTCCTGTCTGCCCTCCACACCGTTGCCAGCTATCATGGTAGAAAGCACACAGATGAACTGTTCACTTTTTGCTAAGAGACTTTCTGTAGAGCCAGCAAGTAGAGCTGGTGGGATCTAATAATGGATTCCAGGTGGGTTGTGAATGCTCAAAAACCCTATGCAACATTTTGGGCATATGTGTGTCATTATTATACTTCTGGAAAAAAGATTCATAGCTTTCATCAGGTTCTCAAGGGGGAAAAAACGGTTAAGAATCATTGGGAATAGGATAAAGTCCAAATTACCAAAAGTGGAATATAAAATCTTTGTCTAACTTGACCCTAAATGTTCTGGTTTCATTCCTGCTGCTCCCGATCACACATTGCCCTTCTTGGTCACACAAGGTGCTTCCAGACCCTTTAACAGTGTACTTACTTAGCTTGTTACTTTGACTCTCATCTGCCTCTTCTTCTTCACACCTGCTTTAATTTCCCTTGATGTGCGCCTCCCTGTTTTTGCTTTACTGTGCAGCTACCATGCCCTTACCTAGTGAACTTCCTATTCTCCAGGTAGAAGCAATCCCTGCTGCTCCTGCAGGTTTGGAGCACACTGCTAGGACCTGATGCTACAGCTGGCTTAGCATTTGGGATCTTCTGCACTGTACTTCTTTGCTGATACAGCTTTCATTAGAGACTGTGCTTTGTGAGGATAAATGTGTTGTCCTCCAGTGCCTTGGGCCACTCTGAAAATCTAACCAGTGTCAGTGAATATTCTTGGAGTCTACAGCAGGCCAGAACAAGTTGTAGTTGAGGTCCTAATTCATAATGTCTGTCAGTTTTCTCTCATTCATATGTGCCCTGTTTCTCTAAAGACAGAAAACGAATGCAAGCTTCAGATAGGCAAGGGAATGGGAGAAGATGCAAATAACCCTGATCCACCGGGAAAAAAGGCAATCACATCTCTGCATCTCTGCTTCCTCACACACCTCTTTACGCCAATGCTGAATTTACCCAAAACATTTAAAGCTGAATGACAACCAACTTCCCACAGTTTCCTTTAATGTAGGTTAATTTCATGTCCCAAGTGAGTATGTGCCAACTCACCTCACCAAACAGTCAGTAATAGGCTGCCCTCTGCTCCA
>JADRCH010000076.1:13000861-13040510 GCA_019843965.1 Rhynchomys soricoides | reverse complement strand
TCTCTCTCTCTGAGTATGTATGTGTGTGTGTCTCTCTCTCTGTGTGTCTGTGTGTGTGTGTATATCTCTGTGTGTGTACTCACATTTGAATTTAAAATATTTCAGAAGGAATACATGGATAATACTGATGGGACAAACTTTTAAGCATGACCATAGGCTGTGCATCAGGTCACAGACAGGCACTGTGGTGCGTTTGTTCCACCTTGACATAGCCATCATTGAATTTTAAATAACAGAACGGTGTGCCTCA
Source organism: Rhynchomys soricoides (assembly GCA_019843965.1). NCBI lineage: Eukaryota > Metazoa > Chordata > Mammalia > Rodentia > Muridae > Rhynchomys > Rhynchomys soricoides. The sequence goes on along the minus strand of JADRCH010000076.1, from coordinate 13,040,260 downwards.
GTTTGGAGTCAGATGATTTCTAAGATGCCTAGAATTCTAAATTAGCTTATTGTACTTATACATATTTACAAATCATTTTTCTTATCTACAAAATAGGACTCAAACATTTCCTTGGTTTAACTCACAGAGTTGCTATAAAGATCACTTTAAAGATAAAGCAGAAAGGCCACATATGTGGCAGAGGAGGGTCTTGTTAGCCATCAGGGGGAGCAGAGGCCCTTGGGCCTGAGGGTGTTAGATGCCTCAGTATAGGAGAATGCCAAGGAGGGAAGATGAGAGTGGGTAGGTGGGTGGGGGAATACCCCCATAGGGGCAGGGGGAGCAGGAGGGAATAGGGAAGTTCCAAAGGGGAGATCTGGAAAGGGGGAAACATTTGAAATGTAAATAAAGTATGAAAAAAAGAAAAAAGAAAAAAAGAAATAATAGAATGCAAACAAACTGCCACAAAGGGGGGGGGAGGTAAAGCAGCAATATGTCAATGAGTGTTGGGTGGTATAATTGTTAAATGAAATTTAAGAGATGGGTAGTCTTATGGCTTCATTCTTAATTTTTTTTAACAATGTGATTCTTGAAACTGATAATTTTTATTGGGATTCTTTTCTTTATGCAGTTCTCTTCACCCAGAACCTATGGAAGATATTAAAGTAATTTCTATAACATAATATAAATACACAATTATACTGCATAGATTTAACAGATATTTACTATTTAATTATTTAAAAACCAATAAACACTTGCAAGAAAAGGTCATATAGATGAATATATAAAAGTCAGATTTGCTTTCTGGTTTTCAGTTTCCAATTGACTTAATTCTAGTCAAAGTGTTAGAGAACATTGTTGTCTTATGAATGTTTCTACCTCATGGAGTCTCAACAATATGCACTAATTATTGCATTTTATATCAGCATAGAAACTGCTATTGTCATTTTCTGTTCTGTACTGTGTGACCTCAGAAGTAATTTTTGAATGATGTATTAGTTTTACAGATTTATTTCCTCTCATATCATGCCATTTATCCTGAGAGCCCAGAAAATACTGCTAGTTGATGCTTTGTTAGAACCACTGAGCATTCTCCAGTTAAGGAAATGCACCACAGTAACACCTTGCAATTTTTCTTTTCTCTCTCATGTGGAACAGAGTGTGTAACTCTGTAACTCTAAATTTGTTAAATGTAATTTGTTTCTCTATGAAATGGATGAATTTTCCCCAGTCCATTATAATTCACTGTCACCATAATAAACAGCATGTGTCTACTTAGACTGAGCTAGGAAACACTAATGGCAGTTAGAGACAAATACAGCACTTTCCCCTCATGTCTTTCCAGTCAGGTTCAATAGAACTTTTCGCTGCTTTCTGAGTTGGCTAAATTCCATGTACTGTTGGCATTTTTTTAAAATCATAACTGAACATTTTCATTTAGTATTGTGCGTATGGGAGGTGAGACAATCTTTATTGTTTGTAAATTCAATAACAATACCAAGGAGCCATTAGGTAAAACATTTGGTAAATGTTTATTCATGTATGAAATATAATATGTTGTTCTATTTTTGATTCTCATATGGTTCCTCAGTGTTTGAAAACCTGGAGCAGATGCTCTGAGACTTTATACAGCTGGTACTTTGCTCTCAACATGGAGCCTGTCACCTTTATATTTCCAGCAAGATGCACAAATCCTTCAAGCATCATTTAATATTATTTAATAGAGTGATAATATTTATGTGCATCGCACAGAACACTTAGCAATAGGACATGTTAATAGATTAATGTGCGAAGTCATATTATAGTCACCGAACAGCCTCAGAAATATATTAAAATGGATGCTGGCCACAGACAATATCAAGGTTGCTGAGGTACACCCCAGGCATCATTTTAAAAGCCTGCTTTGTAATAAGCAGAGAGAGAGTGAAGGTGTTAAATCATGGTTTACTACTGCGCAGCCTCACTGTCTTACCATCTCTAGGCTCAAAAATCAATTTCACACATGGCTGCTATCAGCATTCCTTGAACTATTAAGACGAAAGCACTTTCTCCTTTTTTTATTAAAACCAAGTTCACTTTTATCTCCCTGCTCCTGCTCACTCTTTGCCCTCTGGTCTGGTCTTGCCTTTCCACATCCTCACTAGTGAGTAGCCTGCTGACTCTTGCCTGCAGGCCTTTCACTTCAAGGCTTTTGGAAAGGCTAATCCACACCCCTGTACCCACTTCCTCAGGGCCCCTAAATTCCACCCTGTGGTGCAATCTGGCTTCTGCCCACTTCTGACTGACTAGGCTCTCCTGCCACTCATCTAGATCCTGTCATTCACCACATCCTCTGACCTTCTTCACATCTTGCTGTGCAATGTGCTGGCTGGCAGCCACAGCTTGCCTGTCCCTCCCTCTGTCTTTTCTTACTCATCCTTACTGGTAAATGCTGGAATCTCTGAAGGGTTTTCCTAGTATCACCTCCTCCCTTGGCTCCCCAACCCCCACCCTGTGGTCTGATGCTCCTCTTGGCCTTCTCCTTTCTCCAGCACTCGATTGCGTTTGTTGATTTACAAATCTCTAGGACATTATGCCACTCATTCAAATAAATGCTTTGTTAATACTTTCACTTAACATTTCTAGATCCAAAAATATATTTCGGGCTCCAATCCTTTTGCAACCCTGCTCCCTAACGTCAACATAAAACATGTCCCCTTAAGTCTCCTTCGTCTGCCCATAACCTAGGCACCCTGTATTTGCACTCACACATTCATTACCTCTGCTGTGTGTTCTCCTTAGCAAGGCGCCTCCGTCCTGCCTTCCTCCCACTCCTCTAATTAGTAGCCTTAAGGAGCTCTTACTGTTGACATGTCACACAGCTGGTTTTCTGACTGCTCATGAGCTTGGCCAGGCCAGTACCTCTGCAGTATGGCTATGTGTGCCCAGATAGTCTAGGGAAGAAAGCTATGGGTGAGGTGGCAATGGTGGGTGAGGTGGCAAGGGCGGTGTCTGATAGAGCCTTGAGTGCCCGCTGAGAGACTGAGCCTAGAGTGAGTTACAGCCAGAGCCAGTGAAGGCGTTTGTGCGGAGCATGATGTGTTTGGGTTTCAGAGTCTTCAGGGTACTTTTACTATTCATTTGAAGCTCACAGTAACTCTATGGGCACTAAAAACATATGGACATTTTGGAAAAATAAGAGGACGGAAAGTTGTTGCCAAAGGAATAAATGAGGAATTAATCTTACAACCATTTCAATAACAGATAAGAGCAACTTAGACTCCCCGCCTGATTAAATGAGATACGGCTCGGTAACTGTTAGTCATCCAGATCGGAATTAAGCTCAGCTGCCCGGCCGAGGACAGCAGTGGAGCATCCAAAATATTGAATCCGACACAGTGGCCATTGGAAAAACAAAAGCTTTGAATGACAAGTATATTCAGAAGATTGGAGGCCTCGGAAATACCTGCTTTATTTGTTTCTTCAAGATAGACTGGGCAAGACTAATTTCTGTCTTGTACCAAACATTTTGTTCTGTCCGTGGCCTCTATTTTTTTTTTTTAAATAAAAATTTACCTATTCAAATGAGTAGTTTTGCTATTATACTATAGGTTTCACAAGTGGGCAAGTTCTGATGCTTTCTGTGCACACTGTTACATGTGAGGATAGTCATCTTCACACTATGTCTGATGTGCATCCCTACCATTTATATACACAGTCCGTTCCCATCCACTAGATGAGCTACTGGAACCCAGCACGTGACCACTGCTGTAGGCCATGAGGCTCATGGAGTTTTAGAGTTGAAGAGGGAATGCTACCAAGATTCTTCAATGTTGAAACCATTCTCCTAGGAGGGGAAGGCCTTGTCCATCTTTTCAACTTCCTTTAGAGCAATTTGTTGTTTGTGGTGGATTTTTGGTTTGTTTTTAAAACCTGGCTACACATTTGAATTACTTGGGATCTCTATCTGAGCTTCTCCTCAGACCACAGGAACTGAAGTTCTTGGTTGAGGTCGGTGTGGGGGTGACAACAGATGGCCAGACATGTTCAATCCAGAGTTCTCAAGGGGCTTTGATGAAGGAGAGAGTTGAGAACTTTGAATGAGGCAGGCATTTAGAAGCAGATTCAAAGGATAACTTTCTAGAGCTAACCTTCATTTTCCTTCAGTCTTATACTTTCTGGTCTCAGTGGGTCCCAGAGCCCCCTCCTCCGAGTGAAAGAGTAAACATTTTTTTCTTCCCATTCCTACACTCTGAGGTTGACAAGGAAGCTACTGTTAGTAAGCAAAGCTGTTGGCTGTCTGGAATCAAGAAAAACATAAGAAGGTAGTTCTGAGAATGAGGTAGAAATGTCTCAGTCTCGAGGGTAGAAAAATAACACCTACTGCTGGTTCCTGGGTACTTGTTACCCATGTAACATCCTGTGCTATGGTGCATGAAGAATTTTATTTTACTTCGTTATGGTTTTGGATGTGGATGATGCTATTAACACCTGAGTGATGGGTAAAGACACTGGGGCACAGAAAATTGTAGAAAAGGTATCATAGTGGGTCCAAATCAGGCAGTCTAGCTCAAGATGATTTGCTCAGGAGCTGTCAGAGTTGGTATATTTGGGGATCATATGGATCACTTACAAATCAACCACACCAATGTATTCTTAAATGTTGCAAGCTCCTGGAAGATTTGGAAGTGGAGACTGAAGATAGAAAAACTGAGGCACACAGAGAATATGAAATAGTTAGAGGGCTTTGACCTTGACAGAGAAGAGAATGGGCTCCCATAAGTTCTAAGTAGAGACTTTCCATTGCTCTAGATCAAGAAAGAGTGGCAAGCAATAAATAAGTAAATAAATAAATAAATAAATAAAATCTGCACCAAAGGAGGTGCAGAGAAGCAATGGGAAGGCTACATGATCATATCTCTGTGCTTGAACCTTTGTTTCTTATCAGTTAGATATTGGAAAAATCCAGAAATAGTACTCTATCAGATAGAAGATGCCAAAAGCTGAAGTCACACTATTATTTTATATATTATAATTTTTAAAAGAAATGCCACCTACTAAACTATGACCTGCTATCAATTATAAGTACATCCAAATTTCCAAAGTCAGGGGGAAAAAAAACTGTGTATCTTAGGATCGATGAAATACGGTACAAGCTGTGAACTCTCATGAACTTGGTTTAGAAACTGTGGAAATCACTCAGCATGTTGGGGAGGCGCCTGCCAAAAGAGGCCAAAACATAGCTCAAACGATGTGGAACATAATCTGTGCTGCATATTTTAATATGATTTGTTTGCAATAAGAATTGAATACACAGGCATTCACACCACCTTTAGGTTTTTGTACTCAGGTTTCTTATCAGTGAAATAGGTGGGACCAGTACTATCTAGCCAGTACTATCTAAACCAGGCAGTAGTTGGCACATGGGTCCAAACCAAAAAAAAAAAAAAAATCACATTTTTCTTCCTTGCTAGAGCTGGAGAGATGTCTATGCTGTTGGAGTCAATTTTGAGGGAGAAAGGAGGAAAGTAAAAGTGGTAGATGTCCAAAATTATTATGAAAAAGTAACCATATGAATTTCAACATAAATCAACCTGTTTGATGCTCTTGCCAGGAAAGTCTATGTTATGAGGCAAGGCCAATGTAGAATCAGCTTTGCACTAAAGCTGTATGGATGACTTTGTGTACAACAGAGACTATTTGGTCATAATTAAGAAGAGGAGAACAATACCTGACGACTCCGATGCCTGACTCATTAACAATCTGACTCCTTATTAGTCAGACTCACAAAACAATTTATATTACATGCATTACAAGCTTCTTTCTAAAATGTGTGACTTTTTCTATCACATTTCAAATAAATAAAATTTCGACGTTTGCAGTTTTGTACTAGAAATGGTTTCTCTTCTAATGACCACAATGGGCATTCCTCATAGCAGATTACTTAAGTGTAGACCCTCAGTGCTACACGTGGAGATCCAGCTGTTGGCCAAGGGAACCCCACGTGTGGAACCCAGATTAGACGGTGTGAGGATATTGAGAATGAGGGCAAAGGCACTTGCTGATATCCTGGAAAGATTTATGACTGGAACATTAATCTGAAAAGCTTAATAAGTTCTTTTGGTGAGGGAACAGGCAAGTTAATGACCAAACACAAGGAAACACTGTAGCATTGAGTTGCAATAATCAGCAGAAGGTACAAAAAGTGATTTCCTTAGGCTGGCTTTGACTAGTTTATCAACAGAGAGTAGTGGGATCAGTCTGAAACTGTGGGAACCTCTTCAGAGAAAATGGTTTCGTATTAACACTTCTCAGGAAATCATTCTTAATTCTTTTAGGGTATGGATATATTTGTTTCTCTAAAATGCCTTTCATAGTTTTTAAAAGACAATCCTACACAATCTTTAATAAAGAGACTTTGAGTAAAATTATTCACTCTTGTACACCTTACATCCCACAATTTCCAGGGCACCTACCAGTTCTGGCTCTGGCTCTTATATCAGCCATGGGACCTGAGCTCTAGTCCTTATAGGAGTTCTAGAGGCCCTTGAGTTTAAAGGGAAGGATCCCATGGGTAGGTTTACTACCAATAGTTCTGCAGTCTTCTAGGGGGACACCTCCTCTGGACATTACTGCTTTTGCTTCTGATGGATTCTGGTGTCTCACCAGGAGAGGCGTATGAGTACAACTTCTAGGCTCCTCTCTGTCTTATTCACTCCATGTGCCCACAACTGTCTGTCTACAGAAATAGCTGTAGTCCTTGCTCTGGCTCGTGGCCTGCAAGGCACACTGTGGCCTGTCTGTTCTCTAGGTCAGGATTCACTCACTGTCTCCTGACTTCATTCTTCTGCTTTGTCCTTGTAGGATCTCTGCTGAGCATGCCCCTCCTTGACCTAGCTTCAATGGAGATGCTGATTACCTAGGACCCTCAGATAGTAAATGGCAGCATCCTTTCTGCCTTTTTCTTCTTTTGACTCAAGGAGAGAGACTGGAATGAAGCAGACCAGTCCATTGCATAGTTTTCACTGATACACAGAATGAGAAAACAGTCAAGGACCCAACTTAGTTTGTCAGGAACCATATGTTTATTTGTTTGTTTGTTTTTGTTTTGAAAAGTTTTACCTGAACTTTTGGCTTTTCAAGTGACTTTCATTGAACGTACTTCCATAGTGAAAAACAAACAAACAGACAAACAAATTGGTAGAGCTGGGAGAAGAATGAACCCCATGTGCATTAGGACTGATCTGTACTACTAACAGACCTTGCCCAGCTGAAAAACCTCTCCAGTGTTCTGGCCTGTGATTCCCCAAGGCTGTTACGAGGAGGAGGTAGATTAATACATGAGGCATTTCTTACATTGATTTGACCATACTCTTTAGTATTAACCCATGCTGTCTAACAAATCAATGAGATTTCATGTAATATATTTTATTAATATCCTTAGGTAGAAAATTAAAAAAAAAATATTGTGTCCATTTTCTTTACTCCCTTTCTTCCTGCAACTGTTTCTTAATCGTTTTTGAAATTTTAGTGGCCTAATGAAATGCAAAATTCTGCACATCCCTTCTTTAAACTACAACTGTTAAAGGCATAAAATACTGCTGTTCTTTTCTTTTCCTTTCCTTTCCTTTCTTTTCTTTTGTTTTTAGATTCTGTACTCTGGTTGGGGATTCAGCTCAGTGGTAAAGTGCCTACTTTGACTAGATAGAGTCCTGGGGTCAATCCCCAGCACTGCAGAAAAGATCCTGCAGCCTCTAGGTTGTCTTAGCCTCAAGCAACTGAAGTTAGTAAGCCTCTTGAGGGAAGACCACAGCTAGTAGCATCCCATATTCTTCTGACTAGCCTTCTGTTTGCTTGAATGAGGGGCTAGGTTAAAGGTTTCATTTCTTTAGCATAGCCCTAAGATGGAAAAGACAGGTGTTTATGAATCAACTAAACACAGAGACAGTATAATACATTCGTTAATCTTAGGTTTCAGTATTGCTATTTAAAAAAAAGAACTTCAGGGGGGGAAAATGGGGAAACTCAGAAAATGACCTTAAATATAAATCTTTAGAGACTTAGAGTTTTTCTAGCACATTCCTTCTTGAATCACTATAAATAATGAATTAATATGTCTATTTCTTTAGGCAGAGACACCCTTACATCAGCAATAGTTAAATATACAGTTTAAAGAAAATAATATCATGACAGCAACATAAAACCAATGGAAACCATTGGCCAGTTAATTCCTGTCTCGCTCACCCCTATCCCAAATCCTTTCTGATATTACATGTAGAAAGACCCACTTTTTACACTGTGTCTGCTTTGTTTAACAGAACCTATCCAGCACCAAACAGTACTGAGACACAGCTGACCCTGGAATTATACAATTTCACATTGATTCAAGGAAGGCAGCCAATTCTTAGAGACCTACTATATACAAGACCCTTAGGAAGTTACTTTTATATACAGGTCAGCAAACTACTCACATTTGTTGATTTGAAAGCAAAAGAAATGACACTTGACTACTGTGACACAGCCTGTAACCTGGACATTTGTAAACCTACAATGATCCTTGAGTTTTAACTCAAGATTGTTGCTCAGCAGTTTCAGTGGCTACAAGGTGACAGTACTGCAACCCCCTCTCATACCCCCCCACCCCCCGATTAAGAAGAACTCTAGGCTTCTAGAAAGAATTCAATGAAAAGAGTGACCTAAAGGAAGGGAATCTGGGTTCTATGGTTTACCCTACTTAAGAGGTGTTGCTGACAGATGGGACTCAAATTTTCCAGTCAACACTTTGAATCTTAAATTCAATTATTTGTAAAACAAAAGTACAATGATGGGCAAATGCTTCATTTATTTACATATCAAACTTACATTAAGTACTTATTTAAATAAAATCCTGCCTATTGTCAAGGAGGCAGATTGTGTGTGTGTGTGTGTGTTTGTGTATGTTGGATATGATGACACCAAATTCTTACCTCCAAAGAGGTCCCCATCATTGGAGGCTACATGCTGTTACAGGATGCAAGATCTAGCAGTCTACATGCTATCAATCTCCTTCTGTAACAGTAAATTCAAAGCATGCTTGTCATCTCAGGCAAGCTACAATCCCCAAAGCAAGGCCTCAATGACCAATGGCTGTAACAACTCTAATGAAAGAGCAGGAAATTTCTTCCAAGCTTTCTTCCAAATCTCAGTCCAGCACGGGAACAATGGGCACTCTGATTGTTTCCATTACCCTTTTCGTCTCTGGTTCTGCTGACAAAGTTCAATATTTAAACAATACACGTAAAGACTTCAAGTGGTGGCTGAGATTATAGCCTACAAAATGGGTTGGGAAATCAGATACCCAACCATACCTCTCTATGAGAATGAAGTGAGGTATATTTATTTTATTGGACAGTTTGAAATTATTATAGGTTGCTGACAATTTCCTGTCTCATTTCTTTTATGCTTTTGGAATTTAGGTCAGGATGTCTTGGGTTATCACACTTCTTTGTTCTAACATTTATACCAGTAGACCAAACTCACGTAAAGAAAGTCCCCAGGGGGAAAAAATGAAGGGAAAATACTCAAAGCCTTAGGAGGAGGATGGCAGAAGCTTTGGAAAAAAATCTGAAAAGGCAATGAAGATGAAGATGGAAAGTCTGTGAAAATTAATGTAGTGTAGAATTGGCGAGCAGATCACTCATTTCTTTAAACAAATAGAAGAAAGAACCCACTTAAGAGGTGCACCCAAATAATTCACAGGTGGCAAAACTATTAGAGTCCTACAATTTCTTGCTTCAGAACTAAAATAAATCCATATTAGAAGTGACATTTGCCTCACACAAAAGATTTTCTGTCGGTACATTTCTTTCAGATACACTTAGCTCTCATTATAACTAAATTATTTTAAGAAGACTTTAGGTGAAACTCTTATGACCATGGGAGGTACGAGCTACTATAGTACCTACAGATATATAATTCCCAATGGATTGTGTTTGGTCTTGCATAGAGGTTTGCATATTGACCTGCTAGTAGAATCCAGGGAAGATGGAAGGCTGTACCCTGGCATCATGGTGCTCCCAGGACAGTGGGACAGATGCTGCCTCCCCACATCTTCGCATTTGTAATCACTGATCACATATAATGATCATGCTCACAATAATAACAACTCTTGTCCCTTGGTTTGCTTCTTTGAGGACAGGGTCTTGCTCTGTCACTCTCCTTCATTAGTCTCCCAGTTGGGCCATCATAGGCAACCACGTATGGCCAAAGATTTGCATAGAAACAAGATTTTTCTTAAAGAACCAATCTTAATTATGAAACTGTTTCAGTGTGTTTTCTTATCTAAAGTATTATTCTTAACAATAATAATTTTGAAAATCATTGATGTTTGGAGACAGATAGTTATTGATATCATTTATAAAAACGTGTTTGCAGTTTGAGGGAAGCTGTAATTTATTCACACACAGGTATTAGGGTTTAATTAATCTAAGTAGGTATAGGTGGTGTATTTGCAAACAAACCAGTTTGGAGGCCAGCTGAAAAATAACAATACCCATTTCAGAAATGTTGTCTATGGAAACATTGTTTTTAAGAGCAAAATTAATATTCCAAAGATAATAAAATGCCCAACATACTTCTGAGCTATTTATTACAGGTACTACGTCTTATTCTATCTTCCAACTTTTCCCTCCTGATAATGGCTTTGTCTTCGCACTACATAAATGTCAAAAAGTAAATGACTTTTGTCTGGATATTATTAATCACCTGACATATATCAGTGCTTTTGTGTCTACAAAGGAAAAGAAAAAAAAAGAAAACTACTTGAGCATGAAATGAAATGGTGGCTTTTGCACTCCCAGCATCCTAGAGAGCTAGGTGTGGTGGCAATGCATGAGAGTGCAGACAGAAGTGGAAGAAGGGGTCTGTAATGATAGCTTAGGTTGTGGTTCCAGGGATCAGTGTTGCAGCCCAATCTTCACACTGATATGTGAGCTTCCCCTTAGCAGCTTGCCTCTGTTATCCTTTGGTTGTGGTTTGAATACCTCAGGGTCCTCTGTGCCTGGAGGCTTGGATCTTAGATGGAAGAACTAGATAACAATATAGATCTTTAAGAGGTGGAGCTAGAGAGAAACCTCAAGGTCACTGTAGGGATGTAGTCTAGAGAAAGTATGGGCTGCAGGCTCTGTCCCTGCTTCTGCTCTCTCATGTAAACTTTCCTCTCCACGAATTCTTGCCATTGGTATCTGTGCCAAGAGGTGAGGCAACCCTCTCCACAGAGCCAATGAAATGCCAGTTGGACTTTCAGCCTCCAGAACTATGAACTAAAGAAACTTCCGACTATTAGCTGCCTCTGGTATTTTGCTATGGTGATAGAAAATGGTGAATATTGCTTCAAGAAAAAAGAAAAGTAAATTGAAGGTAATTTGAGATCAGGTACACTCACGAAGTGGAGTTTTTTGTTTGTTTGTTAGTTATTGTTGTTTTTTTTGGGGGGGGTTGGGGTTTTTTCCTGCTGTGAACCTTTCTTTGTCTTTGGGAGTCTGCTTTTTATTTTGTCAGTTAAGTTTTTGATTTTCTGATATTCTATCACTTAACTGGTGTGTTGAGGCTTGGATTTTGCTTCTTGGTGTCTTTTTCACTGCCTTGGCCTTGCTTTGGGTCTGGGTGGTTCTCAGGCTGTAGTTTAGTTGTCTGTGCTAATCTATGGAGATCTCAGATGACTGGCTAAAGCCTGTGTTGCTCTCCTCCTTCCTGTATGCAGCCATGGATTCTATGGTTGAAAAGTTGAGCCACTTCCTGCTTTTCTAGAACACTGACACCCTCCCAGCTACTTAACACACTCAGAGTATGCAGCAAATAACAAACTGCAAAGATTAAACCACCATTAAGATGATGTGGCATCTTCTTATTTTTCTTTTTCCATAGAATAAATGGAAAGAGGTATTAGCACTTACAAGTATGCACTAGAATGCATAAAATCTAAATTTGAAGCATATGTTATTTATAAATGTTTTGAGCATGTAACACATTTCCACAAATTTTAGGATTTTCACATAACAAAGGCTATTTCCCATATTTAAATGAACATTCTTAGTAAAGGTTCCTGAGAGTGGATGGGGGTGGTAAGCTTGAGTCATCTGGAAACCCAGGCCACTGGGTAGCCTGGTCATCCTAAAAGTTTAAAACATCTGTGCTAGATATCTGTGGTGAGCTGGTAAAGAGAGTGCTTTGTCCTTGGAGAATCAGCTGAGATGGGTCAGACCCAAAAGTTCCATCTGACACTTCTAACCATCCTGACCCGAACTCAATGGAATAGCACAGTCTAGCTGCAAGGAAGGCTGGGAAATAAGGATTATTTCAGTGACCAGCAGTATAAAGAAATGGGTGAATTAGTAATGTGGGGTCTGCTGAAGTGAAAGTTTATAAATACTTTATTTTGTGAAACTGTAGCTAAAGTAAATACTGTGTTCTCCTAAGGACAAAGTTTGTGAAAGGAAATGTACTTAAGACCTTAATGGATAAAAAATATACATGAAGTATGTAAAATGATTCATTTTAATTGACAACAGCAAAAAGAATTACTGTTCAATTACTATTGACTGTGTGCTCATACACATCTAAGACAGAAACACAAAATAGATGCCTTCTTGTTTGAACTTATTAAGTGCTTTTGACTTGGCCTTTCTCAAAACCAAAAGAGTAAAATGCTTTATATTGAAAGTGAGCATTCACAGTTTTCTCCCCTTCTTGTAGGATTTCTTGCTGAGTCACTCTTACTTACCTACTTGCTCATTTAATCACTTATTGAGATTTTGGTATCAGTAGGAGGAGTATACATCAGACATTCTGATGTTCCTCCACAGCTTTATAGGGTAGACAGCAATATAGAAATCCATATCAAATAGAAGAATACAAGGATAGAAATAGATGCACAGTAAAACAAGAACTACAAAGCCACACTTAAAAATTTTAGACAAAGCAATGAATTATAACTTTAATGCCTTCTGACGATGACTTGGTGCTGAATATATATTGCTTTTGGGGTGGAAATATTTAAGCACAGAAATTATTTCTTCTTAGAAAGTTTATGTTTGATTACTGAACTATCTATTTCTTTGACCAAAATTGAGAATAGTACTGAATATAGGAAGAGTCAACCTAATTATAATAATTTCTGAGCTTCTTGGAAATAAAACTAATGAAAGGTGAAAGGTCACTGTTGGTTATGGAAGAGCCACTGGGCAGCTTCTTGACATGGTCTGAAAACTTGTAACTAACTAACTGCCTTCCACGCTGGGTGCTTCAGCCAGCAAAGTCAAAACAAAGTCAGAACAGTTAAGCTTTATTCGATGTGGGTTTTAATCTTGAAGTTCGGGAATTGGGGAGATTTAGTCATTTATTTTTGAGCTCATGGAAAGAAGGGGTTGATAGCAACAGCTTACCCAGTTAGCAGGCAGGCTCCCCACACAGCTGTGCTGGCCTATTTCAATTAGGATCCTTTCAGACTTACATCACCTTGGTATGCCAGTCCTAAGCTGCTCATGAGCCAGGACTGCCAATCAAGCCAAAATTCAACCACATGGTACAGTTTTTATGATGTAGACAGAAAAGGACATGAGTTTGTCTCACTCTGGTCACAACATGAAGCTGGAAGGCAGCTTTCTGAAGAAACCCAGCAAGGATGGCAAGACTGAGACTCAAGTCAGGCACATTCTACTCTGACATTACAGTACATTCATGAATAACTCACTAAGTTATTGGTGGTGATTCAAGGACCACTCTCAGAATGAGACTTGTGTCCTCTTCCTGAGAAGAGGTCACTCTGAGGTCACTTGACTGGAGACACCTCAGAAACCAGAGGGTGTATTTACTGAGGAAAGGGCAGAATGGAACTGGAATAATTGAACCGAGAACATGTCAGTGCTGGAAGCTGAGAGATACACAAATTGAAAGCAGAACTGCCATTTGACCAAAGAAACTGGACTGTGCACATGAAGTCAGAGGAGAGAAAGCCAAGACTCAGAGCTGCCCTGGATGAAGCCTATCATTCATTGTTTTAGTCACGTTCACGAGCACGTCTCATCTCTATGTATCTATGTCTAGATGCTATAGTGGATGCAAAAGAAAACAGAACACCCATATCCTACAGTCATATAAAGTACGCACAAACTCTTACGTTAACTTTAGTGATAAGAATGAAGCTGTACCACCATTGATGCAGAAGGTTGTTTCCCACATTCTTCACAGGCATTTATAGAGGGCACTGATAAAATTAATCATGATATAAAGAGACAGACATGTACTCATTTTTGTAATCTCTCTATTTCTCCAAAGTCTTTACTATCCATAGACTCTTCCAAGGGAAAACATCCCTAATATAACAGATTTTTTCTGTAGTTCACTGGTGACCACTACTGGACATTCTTCCTTCAGATAACATGCATTGGTACACTAGGTCTCATGGAAAATGATGCTGTCATAGCCCTTGACATCAAAAATCATAAAAGATGGGAACCAAGAAGACAAGAAATGTTACATAAGGAAACTAATTTTTATAATAAAGGACATTATTCCTATGGACTTATAAGGAAAATCCTTAGCTTTGATTTTAAGATTGTATAGATTTGTGAATAAAAAATGAGATGCAGAGTGAGCAGTTATTCAGAAGGGGTTGCTTGCACATGTGTACACATGGACATGTGCATTCTCTCTCTCTCTCTCTCTCTCTCTCTCTCTCTCTCTCCCTCTCTCTCTCTCTCCTGGAACAGTCCATAATCTGTTGTAATAAGGGATTTAGCATTCATACCACAGACTAATGGTGTTTTTCACCATCCAAGACAGATTCCCTCAGATAATAGTAGAGGAGAGCTCCAGAGGAGCTGAAGGGAACAGGCTATTGTGTTTGACTAGTATCCATGTATAAATTTAGTGTAGAGACGAAAAAGAAATTCAACAGAAAAATACATGCACTTTAATATAATTCCAAGAGTTACTCTTGCAACTCTCACAATGGCAGGGGAAGGACCTTACAACCACTTAAAAGAAACATAAAGTAAATTTGGGCTTGATTAAATATGTCTCTGACAGGAAGAATTCAAGTAGAGACAGACACAAGCATCGGTGGTAGGTCATGGGTTTTGGCACATTTCTTTTGATCTAAACAATTGAGACAAGGGTGGGAAAACTGAGGACATTGAGTAATGTGTCTTAATATGACCTGAATAGCAAGATGAGATCTCTTGATCAGTCCATTGGTGACATGGTTACTGTCACCAAAGATATTTTGGTGACATGGTTACTGTACAATAAAGTATGACAGTAAACTCAGATGACACAGGGGCTCAATTCTCTCAGGAATCATGTTCTAGGAGAAAAGAGCTGTTGACAACAATGAATAACATGTCTTATTTGTATAATTCAAGAACTAAGTTCTTATATAGATTATTCAGCTGTCAATGAAATGAAGGCTATTTTGATCAAGCAACAACTGGGCTTGCTACTATATAGACAGGATGTGTGTCATTAATTCTAATACTAGACAAGACTCGTGTAATATATGAAAGAATGGTAGAAATAACAAATCCTCAAATTCAGTTTCTGGATCAAGTCTGAAAGTTGAGCTGATGATGTCACACTTCTGGTTCTAAGTCAACTACAGGTCAGGCTAAAGTTCACTTTCTCTTAAACTAATAATTCATTTTGGCTACAAAGCTAAACAATCATTTAATGATGAAGTACAATGAGTGTCTGTCATATTACACACATCTTTAAAGACCTTTATGATCTATAAAGCTTATATATCTCCAATGAAGAATGTCTTTAATTCTTGAGCACTTGATATCCATAGTATAAAGTACATATAAGCAAAGTACAGATTTCTCATCTGTAAAATGGGCTTAAAATTATCTGATTTACATGGCTATTGTCAAGAGTCACTAGAAAGCTTTTCAAACAACTAATCTAGTGTTTGACACCTTCAGACACACCTTGTATGACAGGCATTACTGTTTTTATTTTTTATTTTTCTAGCAAAGCCTTCAAACTTATAATCACTTACTTAAGAACATGCATAAAACAAAACTGGGTGTGAGATTTCATTCTAATTCCATCATATAGCCATTGTAATTCAGACATATATTAAATCCTTTTGAAATAGACACATTTTTTCAAGGTGAGTCTATTAATTGCCCAGATATAAATATTCAAGATATCAAATGGGAATGTAATGTATTTACCAAATGAATAGAAAATCAATCAGCTGCTGACTGAGAGTATTGTTTTAAATATAGTGAAATCAAATTTCCACATGAGAATACCATAGCCAGTAATGTGAACTGGTAATTTGCTTTATGATGCAATTTAATGGAGAATAACATACACTCTTTAAAAAATCACAAAGAAGGAAAGATGAGACAAATTAATGATCTATGCAAGTCACAGATCCCATATGGAAAAAATGAGACACCTCTCTTGAACCTCAGGCTCCACAGCCATAAAGCGCACCTCACACAATGTTCATTTCAGTCCTCTCTGAAACCAACGTCTAGTCTACTCACCCTAACCCTTTACTTTCTGTTCATGCAAACTGAAACTATTTCTAATTGCAAAGCAGTATTCTAAGTTTAAAGCTACAGTGATGCAGATGATTATAATACGACAATGTAAGAAAAAGTTCCTTGGTGCCTGGTCACTGTACCCCACTGATCCTCCTGGAGTTTTTTAATTTGTAACAAATGGTTCCATTCCCTTCATCAAAATTCCAATGTCCATCAAATTTGTCAGAATCGAAGCAAATTCTGACAAAATATTCCTTCCCTGTCAACAAAACAATGTGTCTTATACAATGGTTAAGCTTTTACCTTTGTCTCCTTCTTTCTTACTTCTGAAGATGTTCTGGTATGTCATAATTGTGACAGGGAGAGCTAGAGTCACTTTTCTTTGGAATCAGAGTGTGCAAATTTTGGAATCAAACTTTCAGATGAGGTTTACTACTAAACTGTCTGCCCAGAACACTCTGGTTTAAAAGAAATGTGCATTGCTATTAATGTTTTGAGTGTAGATTTTTTTGGACAGTATATGTTCATTTTCTGCCCATAAAACCAAGTATGAGTCACAATGGAACATTTACTTTGAGTAAAAACTGCAGTGTGTGCTGATGTTCAAGAGAGAAGTCTTATCAGTATGGCTGGAAATCAGCAGGACAAGAAGTCCAAGGATCTCTATTTGCCTTCAGAAGTAGATCTGAGATCAAAAGACTTTAATCTTCAATTCACAAACAGTAGCATTGACTTGTATCCATAAATTAATAGAGTAATTATGGGCTATGATCTGGGTTGATTGTAAACAGGGCTCTCGTTCTTTCTTTTTTCACCTGGTTCAAGAGTCTTTATGTATAGAGGAAAATAATTCACACAAGGCACTGGGAGAATAAGAACCAAGCAAGCTCCTTGCCGCCTATCCTTCAGAAACGAACCACCACAGTGAGTTTGATCGCAGGACGTCTGTTCTTCAGATTCCACACAAACACACAGTTGTTTATGTAGTTCTCAGCACTATTATCAGTAGTAGAATATCCTGAAGTTCACATCTCGGTATTAGTATCATTCACGAATTCTAAAAAGTCTTTTATATTTGATTTTGCTGGGAAAGTTGGGGTTAAAGTTCTAAAGGAGTTGAATTTATTTTGTAAACTCTGAAAATTCTTTTACCTGGAGTTTGAATATCATACACAGACAGAAGTACACACACACACACACACACACACACACACACACTCCAACAGCACCCAGACCAAGTGGCAATAGTAACATATTGAAATGAAAAGGCATTTACCAGGAGTAGGAAAGCCAGAAAGAGCAGCGGTGTGCCAGGAGCTGCCCGACGGCAGCATTCCATACTTGGATCTTTGCCGGAATCCGAATCGGACACTGAATAAGCTGCTAAGTGCTCCTCTGCCCGTTGCTGTCACATCCAGTGCCGGGGCTCACACTCCAGCCCTGCCTATCAGCTTCCATCAGCTCCGCTCACATTTCCTGAGCGAGGGTGGGTGGGTGGATGGGTGGGGGGTAAGCTGAATGGAATCTCTCTAGAGCAGGCAGCCAGCCAATCAGACTCCTGCTAATCAGACATGCTGAATAACAAAGCGGGGGGGGGGGCGCAGAGAAAGTGAACAGTGTGAGCAGAAAAGAGGGAAAGGGACTGAAAGGCAAGGGAGCATGGAGGTGAGTTCCAGAAGAGGAGAGATGTGCAGAGGCAGAAGCGCAAAGCTTAAAGAGGAAGCAGGGCTGCGCTCTGAACCAACCTGGTTAGTGCTCTGTGAGACGCGATTCTGTTTGCCATTTGCCTGAGCTGGTGTCTGCTGCTCTGGAAAGTACAGTAGCTCCCTGTGACGGTGTATTGTTCCATTCAGGAGAGAAACTTAATCCCCGTCAATATAGAACATATGCTATAAAGGGACCAAGCCCTAGTCGGGACTGAATGTGCCCTTTACGTGTATTCGGTGCTAGAGCTCTCTTCCTCTTCTATAAAGTGCCCTTTTATTTCCCTCCTTGAGTTTGGAAAAGAATACTATAGATGGGTTGGAAAGGTCCTCACTAAACCTAACAACGGCTTTAGTCATTTTCTGTATTGGGCTCTCCGTTTAATAATAAAGGGTTGGCAAAGCCCTTCTTTGTGGAGTGACAATTTGAAACATCCAATGCTTATGAGTTTTAAAGGTGCAATAAGACTCATTTAGAGCCCCTAGTTTAAAAGAAACCCTTGACAAAGACTCCAGGATGAGGATGTTGAAATTTGTTGTGAAACAACTGCTGGGTTTTGACACCTTGACAGCTTTTAATTATCTGATTTAGCCCATGACAGGAAAAAAAGGGCGATTTAACCCTCACTTAACCCCAAACATTCTTCAGTGGACACCTGACTCAGGCTTTCTCAGCGCTGCTTTGACCAAAAAAAAAAAAAAAATCACGAATGGGGTACCACCTCTTTCCTCTTCACAGTGGAAATAGGGCCGGACATGTTGACCTCTGAAGTGCAATCCAGCTGTAGGAAGTACTAATGAGCTCCAGCGTGACTACATGGCTACAGGAAAAGGCCAGTGGATTGGGAACCTGTTTCACTCACATCAAGCAAAGCCTGAGTGGGCCAGGAGGATTTTTATTACAGTATTCGACAAGTGTTAAGTATCCAGTACAGTTGCTTTTCCTCCTTATCAGCCCAAGAATAAAGAATAAGGCAGTAAGCATAGCCCCATTTCCACAGGAGAAGTGTTTCCTTGTAGATCTGTCAGCCCAGAAATATTCAGTGAAGGAGGCAGAGGACACTTAGAATGCATGCTCTTCCCTTTTGTTATTAAAAAAAAACCTACCTTACTGCAATAGACATGCGAATACAGGCAGGCCTGCCATATACACACCTGCCCCAGGCTTTGCAAAGAGGTGAAGAAAAGCAGGTTGCTCAGCATTGGTTACTCCTTCCATGTGGAATACCGATTAGAGAGGAGCTTTTAAACATCCCACTTTGAGCCTGTCATGAAAGTCTAGGGCATATGAGGATTCACCTCAGCTCTCAGTACTTTATGCTGAATTTGGAAAGTTGATAGCACACATCTCTAAGCCCAGAAGGTCCTAATTTTGAAATATACTTTTCCCTTTTAAAATGATTAGTGTTGCAAATCTCTGAAAAAAGCTAAATAATCCTCACAAGTAAATGCAGCTACATTGGATAAGTATCTGAAATCCTTACCAAAATGAAGAGAGGTTGATGAACTGAAATAAACTTGGTCCTAGGCTATGTGCCCCCCTCTCATCACACACACACACACACAGGAACATTCTGCTACATGGTTTTCCCAACCTCCTGGGTCTAGCCACTGCTACAAAATGGGACATCGCACTTAGCACCACTTCCTTTTTCTTCCCATGAACACTCATTCATCAGACAGTGTCGAACTGGAAGAACAGGTGTGGGAGAAGGAACTGGTGAATTATTAAAATTAAGGAATACTGTGACATTGTGAACAGCAGGATGCTATTTTTAGGGAAAGAAAATTGGCATGATCAGAAAACTCCACTCCTGCTCTCATCTAGAGTCTTCTCTTTGGAAGTATTCTTCTGAGTTTTGGCATCATGTCAGCATACAGCAAGATGGTCCCTACAGGGAAGCCTGGGAGTGACACAGCAGTTTAGTCAAGACCTCAAGTTCGAGTCAAACCTGTGAAGGATGCCCATCCCAGTGTCTCATGTGTGGTGACTAGGCTGATAGCGTTTTCTTTTCTATGAGGAGTACCAGGAGAAATGAGAAAAAGCAATCGCTTGCTTGGACTACCAAGCAAGCATAGAGTATATGGGAGATGGCATTGCTAGCGTAACTTAAAAAAAAAAAGAACAAAATTAACTTGGGTTTGAGTCACTGGGGAAAGTTTTTAAGATGAGCTAACAGAATTTCTGAAGTTTCTGTGATTTTGGGTACTTTGTGCAGCTGCTTAAGTGTTCCTACTGCCAAATACATGTGAAATGGAGGCTCAAAGAAGCAACCTGATAAAGGGTCCGAAAGCTGGAGCTGGCCCCAGAAGCAGGGTCTTCTGGATTCAGTTCCACTCATTCCATTATAAACACATTTGTATGTTCTTATTTACACATGCACAGATTCAGAGGTTGGCATTGGGTAGAGGGGGCTGTGCTGGACAGGAATGCTTGTGGATGAGAAGAAATGGAGATGACCAGGGTTTCTTGAGCGTATAGCTTACCTTGCAATGGAAAGTATCTTGTTTTAGTCTACAACTTCTTTCTCCCAACTTTGTCACTTCTAAGAGCTTTTAAGGGCCAAGGGAAAAATAACATAAACCCTAGGTAATGTAGATCATGGTTACGGCAGCTGGGGAAAGACCACTTATGGCACTGAGCAGGGCGTTGGCCGAGTTCCTTTTTTTCCTCTTCAGGTATCTAAATTAAAGCCGTCTGCAACTGTCGGTGCACAGCAGCCCCCAGAAGCTGTGGCAGCCGTCAGCCTGGTTCCCGGTTCCATGCACAATATATTAGGTGAAATGAAAGCAGCAGTGAGAGCCAGTGTCAGGGCTGTCTGAAGCATCATTCCAAACCGTATGGATTTAACAATACTTAATTTAAAAAACACCAGCTTGGACAGCAGCAAGCTGTTAACAGTCAGGGTGCTTTATGGCAGGAAAGAGTGAGCTAAACTTTCGGAATTTCACTCCCTGAGGAAAACGCCTCACAGCTTTTGCTCCAGAGCCACCTGTCTGGTCCTTGAGGTTGGGCCTCTTTGCTTAGCCCTGCAGTAGCAGAAATGGTAGGGCACAGATATGGGTATTTTTTGGATAGTCTCACTTTGTGGAGCTGAGTGTGGCCTATGTTCTTTCCTTTGAGGAGGCAGAGATGGCCATCTCTGTATAGTATCAGAGCAAGCCAGCCTAGTTTTTTTTTTCCCATGGGGCTATAGAGAAGGTCTTTAGTATTAGCAGATAATCTGGACATTCAAAGAGGGCAGAGAGATGACAGAAGACTTAGACATAGGCAGACTGCATTCTCAAGGGCAGGACTGGAATCTGAGCACAGATGCAATTCACTCAGTATCCATTTAACCCCAAAGCACATTCATTGCAAGTTTCAAGTCATTCTTTGGAGAAACTGATGAGACAGAGCATGATCCTTATCTACAACCTGCAAGGAAGAACTGCTACTCTCACACAATAAATAGGCGTACTAAAATTGCGTATTTCCCAAGAACCACTGTCAGAATAATAGCTACATTTGTTGAGTCTTCAATGAGGCTCCAGGCACAGCTGTAAGTACTTTATGTGTATTACTTATTGCAATTCTTTGTTAATCCTAAAGACAGATACATTGATTAGGTTTATATAGATACCACTTGTAAGGCAATGACAACCATCCTTCTTCCCAGTACCTTTTTGCTCAGCAGAGGCCTCAAAGTTCAAAATTACATTTCCCAGACTCTTTTGCAGCTAAGATGCTGGATCTAACCCAGATTTGCCCCCTATGAAGCTCTGCCATCATATCTAGGAAGAGGAAGTAAGGCAGAGATCATGATTTGCTTTCATTGTTTATAAAGATGGCCACAGAGCAATATGGTTGCAAACTAGTCATTAACTTTCCACATCAAGAGACAAATATGAGACATTCATTTGATCAGCTGCACTAGAGAAACTGGGCACAATCCTTGTCGCCCTTTCATTTCCACATCCTTTGCCATCACCAGATAACTTCCATGGCAGTTCCCATGGTGATATGTTTCTGCAGAGTAGACTAGGACCCATCATAGAGCTTATATTACAATATTTTTCCTTGAAAATTCAAACTTTATGTTATTTAATACCTTACAACATCACATTTCTTTTAAATTAACAAGAGCAAATTCTGTTCTCTATAAGAATACTAACTGATACACCCCCCTTTTGCAGAAAGTGAGCCTACACCCCCTAAAGCACAGGTGAGCTCACACACCTAGACAGGAGTAAAGGCTACCCTTCTGAGCTCATGAAATCTGCATCTACAACCACTGAGCTGCGAGAGATCTCTATGTGGGGTAGAGGATTTCAGAGTCTGTTGAGTCTTGGCTGGTCTGAGGGCCTAATGAGGAGAGCCCAGGTAGGTAGTGAAGACAGAGTATACAGAGATTTACAGGAGATTAAATAAAAGCAATCCAAGGGACAACAAAAAGACAGCAGAAGGTAAGAACACATTTTGACTTCCCTGCCATGCCCACACCAGGTTACTTAGTGGGTATGGTTTAGGTTCTTGCTCTGCTTTATCCTTCTAATTTGTGTCACTTCTAGAGGAACGAAGATCAGATTTTCTCTGTCTCTTAATTGGAGGCACCAAGGGCACCAGCTTATACCCCCCACAAGTCTACAAAACCAATGTCTGGACTCTGCATATGGTAGGCACATGGCTAAAATCCCTGACACCAGCTAACAGCAAAAGTGAATTCTGGGGACTTATGAAAAGAGAATAGCTGGTTTCGGACAAAGAGTTCAAATCCTAGTTGTTACACTTAATTTTAGCATGTTGTTGTTTTTTTGTTTTTTATTTGTTTTTTGTTTTGTTTTTTTTTAGAAAACAAATGGAACCAGGTGTGCGTGTGTGTATATGTATGTGTGTGTGTATGTGTGTATCTGTGTGTATTGTGTATTTGTGTGTATATGTGTTTTTATTTATATTTATTTATTTATTTATTGTGGCTCATTTTGACACAGAGTGACTTATTAATGTAATTGCTGAGGTTTGAATTATCCATGTATTAAACCTACGTGTAATATATAAATCCAAGGGCCTTGATTCTTAGTTCGATACTATTTCCATGACATTATTCTTCACAGATAAAATAATTATTCCAGAGCCAGACAATAAGGTGAAGGACTGTTAACAGATTTATAGACAACACAGACCAAGCAGGATGATAACAAGAAAACTGAATTCCTCTGCATGATATTCAAGGACCTCAATGATATACTCCCAGTGTACGATGGAAGAAAGTCATCCTCCAGCCTTGCTGGAGACCTCCTGTTATGCTGGGCCTGTTATGCTCCTGTGTACCTACTCACTCTGTCCCTGCTGCAGAGGACTTCCATGCTAGCTCCATCCTGCTGGTCAAGATATAGTTCAGTATTATCTTCTTCAGGAAGGCTTCCTCTAAGCCAGTGGTTCTCAACCTTCCTAATGCTGCTCTAAATCTATGACCCTTTAATAGAGATCCTCATGCTGTGGTGGCCTACAATCATAAAATTATTTCATTGATATTTCATAACTGAAGTTTTGCTACTTTGATGAATTGCAATATAAATACCTGATAGGCAGATGTCTGATATTTGACCCCTTAAGGGGGTAGCAAACCATAGGTTGAGAGCCACTGCTCTAAGGCATTTGTTCTTTGAGACTCTCCTTTTGCTCCTTTGCTTTTTAGATGCTGTTTCTAGATATTTGTAGACATTCTTCTGATATAAAATGTTTTTGCTATTGATCTATTTTATCTTTTTTTTTTTTTTGGTAGGGTAGACATTTTAAGTCTGATCACGGTTATTTCTTATTTCTTTGACTCCACATTCCTTTAACGGCTATCTTTCCCCCAGTGATGGTATCTTTCTATTTCTAAATTGTAATTTTATCTGTAAGTTTGTATCCAGTTTCAGTAGCAAATTGTAATTCCTTTCCCCTGAACCCCTGCAAAACTGCTCCCCCATGTGGACAGGTATTTTTGTCAAACTTCTTTCTTGTGAGCAAATTAACATATGTCCGCAGAGTATGGGAGGGGCAAAGAAAAGCAAGTCAGGGGAAAAAAAAATGAATCAGAGAAAAAGCAACCAGGAACATTGCAAAAGAAAAGATAGTCTCTGAAACTAAGAAAAAATATAGATTGAATGAAAAATATAATTTGAATTTCAGCCAAGCACCCAAATTGTGGAAAATCAAAATACTTTTCCTCAAAAACAGAATAGACCATTAGTCTTCGTTTTTTTCATGCTAATTCAGTTGTATTTTCAAATTAATAAATATATTAATGGTTTCTATGCAAAAGTAAGATAATCTCATGGGACAGTTATAAACATCATGGTGAAGAGTTTAAATACTAAAATGACAAAAGCAAGTTCTTAATTTAAACTAACATGAGTTAGTTTATTTTCTTTTCATCTTTTAATTATTGCTTTTTAAATTTGACAGAATATATATATTTATGATGTACAACAGAATGCTTTAAAATAAGTATACTCAGTAAAATAGATGAATCAAGCAAATTAACATGAGCATCATCTCCTATCCTTAGGATTAGTTTTTGTGCTGACTTAATATATATATATATTTAATTCCCAGAAAGGACTTAGAATCTGTTCCCTTCTTGAAATTATGGTGGTCCTTCTTAGCAAAGACTTTCGTGAAGGAATTTGTAACTTGTAAGTATGATAAAAAAAGGGAAAGCAAACTACGCTACAACTCAGAGAACTGGAGAAAAGCCAAGGACAACGAAACACTCACCATGGATGCAGGTGTCCTGCCGGGAAAGATGGGGTGTGGTAGAGAAACTCAGGTAAAGGAAGCCAGAGATTTGTCTTTTTTACACGTCCATTTCCGCCCCATTAGAATCCAAATCTGTTTTCCCAGCACAGAAATGAGCAGTGCTGGGAAGCCTTGCGTGTGGGAGGAGTCATGTTATTCCCATTTAGACTGTAGGATGGTAGCTAGCCACAGGAGCTTTTGGAAACAGCTGGTCAGGACACAGGTGCCAACCCTGGGGATTCTTGTGTTTAAGAGAAGCAGCCAGCAAGCTTGCCATGTGACACAAGGTCATTCTCAGAGGATCTTTGGTGGGGACATGGCTAAGCAAAATAAAGAGTCAGCAGAACCTATTAAATAATGAAATGATAAAAGAATATTCTTAATTTGAATTAACATGAGTAGTTTATTTCCTAAGTTATTTGCTTTTTAAGTTTGACAGAAATTATATTTAGTTATGATGTACAACAGGATGGTTCAACCTAACTATACTCTGTAAAATAGAAAAATCAAGCTTATTAGCATGTGCATTATCTCCATGCAAGCTAATTAACTTGTGCAAGTCCACTTGGTGCCAGGGACTGCTTTCTCAAATTCTGCCTTAAAGAGAGAAGCAAGAACATCCCTAATCAAACTGTTCTATAGCTTGGTGGTTGGCCACAGTGTGTTTCCATATGGCCCCACCCCTCTCTCTGTTGCCACTTTCTACCACATGGACCAAGACAGAAATGTGCTTGATTGACTCAGAGTGGCCTTGTGAGAGTGTTTTCTGTTATCATTGCCACAAAACTGCTCATAACAGTTTAATTTTTAAACCGCAGAGGGCATTTTCAGGGAAATTTTATTTTAAATAAGATATCTGTGACAAAAATTTTAACTGTCTCCCAATATCTTTTCTTTCCATATTTTGGTGGTAAAGTCTGTGTGCATGACCACCCGGACTGTGTGGAGGACCGATGCACGGGTGTCCATGAGACCAAATGCTCACCAAGATGGTGGAAGTAGAGGGAGGGAATGTAGCTCTAAATAATGTGCAGGGAATGTAGCTCTAAATAAAACAGGGAGAGAGCCATCCCCTGCTTTGTCTTTCCTGATTTTGTAGATCTTTCTAGAATGATGGAGCAGCCTTCGTACAGCACAAGTTTACAATGGGAAAGGAGCCTTCCATTCCCAGCACCCTCAAATAGCACGATGTACCTGGAATTCCCCCCTGCAGCCTTCAGTGAGAGAAAGATGAGTGTTTGATACACATAGGCTTAAAACACACAAATGGCAGGAGTATGCAAAAGCAATTAAACAGGCAGGCAGATCTAAGTAAGCCCCAGAGCCAGACCATTTCATACTGGCCTTTTGCACAATAACCTCAGATGATCTATGAATGAACAGTATGGCTAATGTTTATGTTAGAAACACGAAAATCAAGAACTCCTGAGATCTTAAAGTATCTAGGATAATTTTGTTCATCCTGCTCAATAATATACAAATCCCTCTGACAATTCTTAGAAGATAATGGTCAAATGTGGAGCAAAGTCTGTCTTTGCCCGGTTAGTGTGTTTCATTTTTTTAGGTAACAAGAGCCACGGGAGTCCCTGGGCTTCTCCCTGTCCTTTACTGCTAGGAAGCTCAGAACAGTGGTTGTGCTGAGCTGTCTCACTTTCCATAGGCCCTAGGTTTAAAAACTCTTTTCCTCTTTTGTCTTCTGAGTTGTGTAGTTTGGTAGCCCATGTAGGTTGTTCAGATTTACATTGCAATTATACTCCAAACAACCTTTGGGTTGGTTTGTTTGGGAAAAGGTGATTTATAACCACCACCACCTCCAGCAGAACTAGCAACAGCAGCCACAACAACAACAACAACAACAACATCACTGTAATTCTGATGGGGAAGCAGATCTCAGTGCCCACTTAATGAGACAGCTAAATTTCACAGTGAGGTCTTGGTGCCAGGATACTGTTCTTGGGGTGACTGGTCTGAGTTTTGTTGTCTATCATGACTAACTTTCAAGGCCTTATATTTTTCCTTATACAAGTCAATTATTCCGTGTGGGTTACTTCAATATCATTTAAATAGAAAGGTTCATTGCCCCACCATCCAGTCCAGCCCCTTAGTGGCACTGAAGTAGCACACCCCGACACCCTAGCTTCTTCCCTCTGCTTTTCACTAATCCAGTCTCTGACTTAGGCGGGGTAATTTTTTCCTCCACCTCCTGCAACAGGTGACATAGGGACAGATGAGGAACGTAGAGAATCTAAGCCTTGACATTACAATGTATTGTCTGCATCAGATTCTGGTTGGCCTGGTTACTCACAGTCCTAAAGTCAATGAAGCCTGAAATGACAAACATGTTATGTGTCTCTAGGATCCTGGAAAAGACAGTCTGGGCATTAACTGCTGTCATTGCTGCCAAAAGATAGAATTGTAAAACCCTCAAACAGGATTTTGAAGGCAGCATGTCTTGTCTGTTCCTTCACACTTAAGCCCCAATCAATGTCTAGTGAAGTCATAAATGTAAAAGTATTAGCTTATTTACTCAAAAAATTAAATGAAGAGTCATGATATGGTTCAGTAATTTCATTCCTGAGTAGTTACCCCAAAGAAAGCAGTCTAACAAGTATTTGTACATATATGTTTATCACAGTATTATGTACGACAGTCAAAGGCAGAGGCAACCCAAATGTCCACTGACAAATGAGCAGTTGAAACAGCACATTACCTATGATGAAATATTACTCAGACCGAAAAAGGAAGGGAATTCTGAGTCAGGTTACAGCATAGATGAGCCATGGCGGCATGTGTTTAATATCCTAGAATAGTAAGATTCACAGAGCTGGGGGGGGGGGGGGTTGGTGTTATTCAGGAGTTAGAGAAACAGGATTGATGCTTAATAGCTCAGAGTGGAAGATGGTAAGGATGAGAAAGTTGAAGAGGATGATGGGGGGTCCAATACCGTGAGCGCATTCTCTACTGCTTAATACAGCCAAGATGGCTACACTGGTAAATTTCATGCTATATATGTCTACCACAAAGTATTTTTAAAACACAGGAAAAAATAAAGGAAAACCCAATTTACCATATAAAATTCATGCAAGTTATCACCTGCTTTAAACTGTTTTAAGTCTGAGCAACCTGCAACTTGGTGTGATGATAAACAAGTTTTGTTTTTTTGCCAGCTCACAGCTATCTCATCCTAAAGGCAAGAGGCTAGCTAGCAAGACCTGGGGATCTGCTCCCCATACTGTTCTCACAGGTGTAGTTGGGCTTCTCTAAGGCTGTGTCTGAGGCTACCCTCAGGGAGTCCCCACTTACTCTCCCAGGAGGTCTCCCTGGACATGTGAGTCAGTCTGCTTCCTTGCAGAGGACTTATGCTGCTCATGGTGTCAGGTATCCGTCTACTTGCATTTGTATCTATTTGTGTGATTCAGGGAATCATATCAGTGTGGTTTTCCAGTATCTAGTGGATGGCTTGGCAAACACGAACACGCACATATATAATGGGTATACTCATATTAGGCATACTTTAACATGCAGACTACATATAAATTCACACATATATCTTCAGGTATGAAGATCCATAGGTGTTTATAAATGTCTTCTACCCGTTCATCCAATGAAGCAAAATCCCTGATCCCTTTTCCCTACTTCTCAAGGACCACTCTTGTGACTCCTGCCATGTTCTCCTTCAACATTTTCATACCCGAGGTTTGCAATCCACAGGTCAAGGAAAGACACTACTTTGCAAATGAATATGATTCTATTTTCTTTTCCATTTTTTCTAGGTTATAAAGTTTCTAATGAAAGAGTTGGGTAGATTAAATTAAAAGGTAAAATCAATCCATCTAAATTTATCTTACGTGTGTAGACAAGAATAATGTGTATGTCTGCTAGTAATGTCATAAGGCAGTAATAATATGTGAGGTAAACTATGTGCTGATTGGTTCAATTTAGCCACTGATAAGATCATACATATTTTAAAAATATGCCATATATGATCGAGATGTGCACATTTTATTTGTTAATGAAAATAAAACATATGTCTAAAAATATTCAAATTCTACCATAAATCAATAATCAATAAATCAAAAGCAATTACCATGGCCAAGTCATTGAGTTTTCTCACCAAAGAGAAAAATATATCCCTGGAATATTATCAGCAATTCCATAATTTTTAAAAAATACTTAAAATATAATATATAATAAAATTTGATACTGAAGTATACATACTTTTGTAATACATTTCTTAGCAATGGAATGGGATTTTGTTTATAGGGGTATTCTCTGCTCTGTGGATACCAAGAGTGTTGTCATGCAAAATCTTCAAAGGTCTGTTCAAGAGAGAAATTACTTTTGCAACATATGAAAGCTATGAAAAGAAGTCTAGGTCGGGGGGTCGGTGGGGAGAGCCACAGCACCCCAAGGTAAAACATGCATGTACACCCAGTAAAATTTGGAAATTGAATTCACTCTGCCTCAGATTTCATTTTCTCCCTATTAAATCAGAGTACAACACAGGCATCACACAACCTGCCATAAATAATTCTTCCCAACTGTCTGCTTCACTTTGGAGTGTCCTGGCCTCTCTCCAACCATAAACCTGCAGTCACTTTTACCACTAACAGGCCAGCCCAGTGGATTCAGGCTGAGGAAGCTGTACCTGAAAGGGGGCCGGCTGTTCAGACAGCAACTCTGCCTGCAGCATCGTTCACAGCAAACAAACAGGGCTTTCGTCAGGGAGCTGGGCAAGCCCTTGAAGAGTCTTGACAAGATTTATAAATAAGTTACAGTGTTTATTTATTATCTGAAGAAAACTTTCCATTGTGCTTGCTTTCGTAATATAATATGATCTATATTTTTGCCAAGAGTAGGGTGTGGTTGCTGAGCGGCTTAGCTGATCATGAAATGTCATGCTTCAGACTTGAGTCAGAGCATCAAAACAATGCAGCCCTGGACTGGGGAGGAACATCAGCACTTCCCCTGCTTCTGCTGGATCCCACTGCATCCCAGCAGGGGATGCTGGTAGCCTTCCTCCCTGGCATGCTTACCTATGACCCAAGCAATCTGCTTGGGGAATCTGGAGTCTATACTCACTTAACCTGCTCACTTCTTCATTCTGAGGGCATCGTCTCGTCCACCCTTACATCTTTTATTCCTTTCTTCTCTCCCTGTTTTTCTCAGTTGTTAGTTAAATCTGAATGAGAGGAACCTGGTTTTGTGATTGCTGTCCTAAACTAGTAGGGATAGGGGCTAGTAAGCTCTCATTTTAAAATAATGTTCTGAGTGCACAATGTTGGCATTCCCCTTTAAGAGAATCAGGAATTGAATTTTTTAAAAAAATAAAGTGACATACTTTAATATTTTCCCATAAAATCTGACTAAGCCTGATAGGTTTAGTTAACTAACTTGATTAGCAATGTGTGCTGATTTGTAGACTTTTGCGTGTAAGTTTTCTAAACTTAGCTTCTCCTGGTCACCACTGGAACCCAAATACCTCAAATAGCACTGTTCTAAGGTACCCAGTCAATGCTTATGATTAAAATAACAAGTGAGATGAGGTCCCCAGGAAAGAAGTGTGCTTGAAATATAAATAGCAACATCCTTACCAGTGATCTAGGGGTCAGGGTGGCATACCCAGTATGCCCAATAAATACCAATAAGGAACAAAGGACACTTTGTTTATCGTGTATTATTTCCTGGATAATATCATTTTAGCATAGAAAAATGTATATTTCACTCTAATATGACATGGTCGACAGTAGATATTAAGTTCTCAAGTTGATACTTGATGAAAGTTTAAATAATGGATGGTTTGAACATATAGAACTACTGTCTCAAACAGAAGTGTGAATTATAATAGGGTGACCTCTATAATTCAGTAATTAGGACAACTTTCAGAAAAACATACAACTTTTATTTTTAAAGGTTCCTTTTGTTTAAAACATATCTTCTCAAAGCAGCAAATATTGTTTATTGAATTATTGTTGATACAGGAACAAAACTTTGCACTCAGAACATGCAGGAAAATATTTTTGTCATTAAAATAAAAGAATGGTTCCACTCCTTTCATGATCCAAGATTTTATTGCTCTGGCCTTAAAAACTCACCCATGAGGAAAGTATACTTTTGCAAGTCACTCAGGTTTCCCATCACCATTGGATAGAAGGCTTCTTCAGTCAGCATCTTCTGGTCCAGCCCTACTCAGCATATATTAATCCTCCATAAAGCTATTTTCTCTAAGGAATGTTCTGGAAATCTTAGGAACCAAGTCAAGGAGAAGCTAGCATTCACCATAATTAAATCTACAAACTTTACACTCAAGTACTCACATCCTACATTCGTACCTCTACAGGGAGATTAAGTTGCCTTTTAAGCATGAGTTAATTCAGTAATAAATCAGAGAATCAGTGTTTTATAACAAGCATCAAAAACAAGAGAAAAATTCCTAATAAAATACAACTATATCTCACATAATAAGGATGATTGCCGGGTAAAACAGTGTGTGTGTGTGTGTGTGTGTGTATTTATGTTTTATTGTTGGACTATATACACCAGTCACCACTAGGTTGAATTATTTATTCCTATGAACACACACAAAATTTTTTTTCAAACTATTGATTTCAATAAAAAGAGAGTTTTCCAAAGCCCATCTTTCTTCTTTAAAACCCTGAGATCTGATGGTCAACTTCCATAGCAGCAGAAAATGGATAGGATGTGAGTGGACAGGTTTATTCTTCACAGGCATGAGAGGCAGCACTGCATGCACCTAGTGATTTAGAACCCCAGAAGCCAAGATCACTGACCCCAGCCTTGTGCATGGAATAGATTTGATTGTTGACGCACAGGCATATCCTCTCTTCTGTCCCTGGAGAAGAGTGGATGTCAACTATGCCTACTGGTGATTGTGCATGAGCTAAGACAGAATGTAAGCAAGCTGAAGAATTCTCGAGGTAAAAAAAAAAAAACCACAACTTTTTTTTTTTTTAAACATAATGTGCATAATGAAAATTACAAGTAGGAATTCTTTCTATATCCTGAGGGGAAAGGGAAGGCCCAGTAGCTTTTTCCAAGTCCTCTTTGTTCTCTAGCTTCCTGGGCTTTTGTCTGAAGAACTATTCAGAGTCCATTTGGGCTTCTTGAGGACAGAGAGATAGATGCTCCAGAGGTGAATCTACTCCATGGAGAAGTTCTTCTCTTCTTTATGTATAATTGATCATTGTTGGTATATGCTTAATATACCTATAATATTTTATGTGACTTCAATTTATACAACTGATATATCAGTATTTCCTTTTATTTACCAAAATCGTTGCCCATGTTTGTAGCTCAGCTTCATGTTAGAGCAGTCATTTAAAAGTCCACAGCATTCTAATGGATGATAAATGACAATACACATAAAGTACATAGATACTAAAGGACTTTCCTGAGGACACATAATTTAAAGATTTTGAAGTGTGAGATGACAAAATTGTAATCAGAGGAGGAGAAGGAAGAGTTTCTTTCAAAATGAAAAGAATGTTCGTATTTCCAAGGACTGATTTAGATTTTCAGGGGTGGGACAGCCAGATACCACACCCAGTTTTGTGGTGGTTAAACTGTACTCTGAAAAAGCTATGGAACAAAAACGTTAAAGGGAGCAAGTAATTTCAGATAGTAGTAAAGACCATGGTGCAGAGACAGCTGACATAGTCTCAAGGTGGCATAAGTGTGCACAAGACACTGTAGTGTACCTTGAGGCCAATAATCATTTGGAGGAGATCTCAATGAAAAACTAAAAAATCGTTTCAGTTTCCAGAGAGATAAAAAGATGCTTATTTGAAAACTAGAACTGAATAAACCTTTATTTTAAATATTTCTAACCTGAAAAGAAAATGAAATAAAAATGCATTTACGGAACAAAGAAAAAAGAAGTCCAGACAGTTACAGATGTTTGTAGAAGTTTATCTTAAATGAATACGTTAGTTATTACATCCGAAGACCCTTGCTAAGCCTGCAAACAATGTCCTTGCAATGCTCCCTTGGGTAGTTCCGTTCACAACTTTGGTGCTCTGGTTAAGGGATTGTGTGTAGGAAAATAGGAAGTCTAAATAGTCTGGGCAATCAGAGTCCACTGCTGAAACGTGGAGCAGTGAGTTGTGCTGGCTACCACAGCACAGAAAGACAGTATGTGAGGGCTGAGCCCAGGCTATCGACCTGACAAGGTTTACTAAGCACCAACAGCACTTGTGTAGACCTTTCCTGGAGTCCAAGGAATAATTACAGCAACTCTAACCTCAGAGGAGTATGGAAAACTTGAAGGCTGTTCAGAGGAAGTCAACCAAGATGATTAAGAATTGAATAATGGGGCCTCTGAGAAAAGGTATAGCCAAACTGGAGTTACTTAGCCTGGATTATTTATCTTGGTGAGGACACATCCAAGGTGGGGCTTAATGTGGTCTTCAAGAATATGAAAGGTAGTGGTGACGAACTGTTCTTTATGACCTCAATGAAAAGAACAAGTTGAAATAGGAGGGTTTTTAGTTAGAGATAAGGATTTTGGATTATGAGGTATCCAAGACACGATGAATTTACTAAGCACACATTTTTAGTTTCTTTCTTTAACTTTTAGTCAGGGAGATATTAACCTTAGATCTTTGAGCCCTTTCACACTTCTGGAGTTGGGAATTCTTAGTAAGTCAACTGAAATTTTGTAGATATGTCTATATACATACACACTAGTTTTCCAGGAAGAGAACTGGCAACTTTTGTTATATGAGATTTATGCTATACATTCCTTAAAAAATTCATTGGCTTCAAGTTTTTGTTTATAGTCTCATTGGTGTAGATCAACCAAGTGCACCTTCTAGAGGAGGGCAGTGGACGAGATGCCATTTCAAGTCACTTATAAAGATTCTTATAAAATGTTCTAGAAACTTTGAGACTTGTGTGAATGAGATAACAAAGAAGAGAGGAGAGAGGGAAGAAGGAGGAGGGAGGGAGAGAGGGAGAGAGAAGGAGAGAAGAAGGGGGAAGGAGGGAGAGAGAGGGAGAGAGAGGAAGAAGGGAAGAGGGGGAGAGAGGGAGAGATGGATATTAGGACTTTAATGCTAGTTTTTAAAAATACACATAAGTGAAATGCATTTATGAATATATTTAGGAATATGTG
Organism: Rhynchomys soricoides; assembly: GCA_019843965.1. NCBI lineage: Eukaryota > Metazoa > Chordata > Mammalia > Rodentia > Muridae > Rhynchomys > Rhynchomys soricoides. The sequence continues at coordinate 13,006,165 of JADRCH010000076.1, read as the reverse complement.
TCATAAAATGAGGGTGTAAGTGGTACTCCTTTGGAATGGTACCAGCTTAAAAACATTTGTAGCATATGAGCACATGGGAAAAAGGTATTCTGTGGAATATTTAAAACATATGGGTTTTGTTTGTATTTCTTCCAAATGTTTGAGAAAAGCGAACAACTTGTACCTGTATACAATCGTGACTATGAATGCACTATTCTGTTTGAACAAAAAATGTATTTATAAGTGAGCCGTAAAGCGCTGAGAGAAATCACAAAGTTAATAAGTAGGAGGCTATCGGGTTCCATATTAAGCCTCTCCTACCTGAAGCTCACTTCGCAATGAATAGCAAATTTAGCTTGATGGATTAAGCAGTTTTCAATAAATATAAATTTAGGAGATCCACAGAAAGTGATGTAATAAAACTCATGATTAATTAGGCATGTAGATAATATTCACACCTACTCAAGCCATGAGTTGGGTGGAGGAGGGAAAGTGCTGAATTAATGAAACAGGTGAAACACAAAATTCCACGTTGTTTCCCTTCAACGTTTGAAGCAGTGATAGAACACACTATTGATGAGGCCTAAGATGCTTCTCAGTGTATCATGGTGTAATGGTGGCTGGTTTGGCACATGCTCGCAATCGTTTTTATTTTCTGATCATTAACCTCATCTCCTATAATTATTTTATAAGATATAATGAAACTTCAAGCTTTCATCACTCCTGGTTCCATTATCAAAAGGAAGGCAAGATCCAAACTCTGCTCTCTAGAATTCTACACTGAGAGTATCAAATGCAAGGCCATGTTGTCAAGATAGCAGCTGAAAGAGGCAATAGTGTACTCCTGGGGCATGCTTGAGACATTTGCATGAAGATATTAGTTTCCATCCATTTTAGACTTCAAGAAGAATCAAAATGAAGCAACAAGCTTAGCATTAATTAATAACATGTGAAACTGAGCATGTTAAGTTTCATTTCTGGAACATCCAGATAAATATCTTCACACAAGAGCCTTTTGAGTCACACAGTATTAAGTGAATATATAAAAAGTGGCAATAGTTTCTCTGAAAAATGCCAAATAATATTTTGAATGAAACCTGATTTGTATCCCGTTACATGACCAGAATAAGGGTGCAGATAAATGACCTGATGTAGACACATAGGCTTTCTAGGTCATGGTACAGATACTAAGTGGTGGTGTTGTGGATGTTAAATTAACTCGAAATTGGTGATGAGCTACGTGATGGTGATAACAATGATGACGGTGACAGAAGACCACTGTGTGTGGTTGTCCTACCATGAAAATCAGCACTCCAGTGAGTTCTTCTATTGAGATATGCATGAGGGTACATTATGCTTTTCATACATTTTTGCAAACATGTTGATTTTCAGGGAAGAAACTTCCACATGGACTTTCTCCTAAATCTGAACTTCAGGAGAGTTTGGATACATTTGTGTGTTTTGATGGCCTCCCATCTCAGTTGTGTGTGTGTGTGTGTGTGTTCACATGTATATACATGTGTTTATATGTGTGTGTGTATATGTGTGAATGGGTAAGTGAAGTCCACAAGTTAACTCAGTGTCTTCCTCAATCATTCTCTATTTTCCGATATAGAGTCACTCATTGAAGTTGAATTAGCCAAGGCAGCTATACTAACTGACAAGCAGGTTCTGGTAATCCTCCTGTTTCTGCCTTTCGAAGATGGAAATACAGGCTCTCATCACTGGACCTCACTTTTATAGGGACTTTAAGGGATCAAACTCAGGCCCTCCTGCTTGAGCTGCAAGCACTTAACCAACCACCCCAGGACTACTTCTAAATCACATTTCCTGGAATATCCAAAAGTACCTGAACTTTGCCGAAGTGAAAAATCAAGGGCGGAAAAAAAGTCAGGATACCAAATAAAAAAACATTTCCAAATACCAGCTTCAAAGAAGTCTCCTTGAATTACAACCTCATGAACTCACATGATGGTGCTTGTCTTAAAAGACATGGTTCCTGATGGTACTCTGATATACTCTAGTTTTATACAATTTTATGTATATAAAAAACAAAACAGCATGGCTTTGGAAATAGAATATATTGACTTTTAAAGGTTTGGCTTTTATTATGTTTAAGTTATGTGTATGTGTTGTGTCTGCCTATTGGTATATGCAGAGCCTCTAAAGCTAGAATTAGAGACAGTTGTGAGCAGTCTTATGTAGGTGCTGAGAACTAATGTAAACACTAAGAACTCAGCTTGGATCCTCTGGAAGAGTAGGAATGATCTTAACCCATGAGCCATCTCTTCATCTCTGGAAAGAGGGTATTTTGATCCGCATAAGGATATTCTGAGTTTAGCTCTACTAAGATAAAAAGAAACATCATCCTTGATGACAATTTTCATTCAAACATATTGTTTCTTCTAATCTCCCAACTTGATTTCTTTTTTTAAAGTAAATCACTTTTGAGGACATTCAGTAAGAGTAAAGATTTTGGTAACTTTGGTGTTCCCCAAAGTTTCTTGTACTAAAAGCTTTGTTTGTAGCCCTTGGTTCTACTGGCAGGTGGAACCCTTAGGAGGTAAAGAAGTTTAGGCCAACAGGGCAGAGCTCTGGAACTGGTTGGCATGAACACAGCTGTGATGCACTCTGTTACCATAAGCCCAAACATTGGGACCAATCAACCGTGAACTAAAGACTCTAAAGCTGTGGCCAAAATAAACTTTTGCTCCTATTCAATTATTTTGACACAGAAAGATCACACACACACACACACACACACACACACACACACACGCATTGATGTACATATGTATGAATACAGTTGAGTCTATCTAGCATTATGAAAGATAATTTTCTTTGAGCTAATTACTCACCCATTTCAATTAAAAATAAAACTGGCCTTCATATTGACTAACTGCAACTAAGTCATAACAAATATAATAATTGAATAACAGTGTTGTTATGCTATGCCTCTAAAGTATTTTTTTAAATATTAGGTATACTGAGGTATCATTTAAATAGTTAAGAGCCACCCACTTTGACTTATAAGTCTATGTGTCTTGAGAAACAGTTGCAGTCATGTAACTAACTCCCCAAGCAGCCATGATACAGGATAGCTCCATCACTCTATGGGGCTTTTGTATCTCTTTGTTAACCTCCCCACTTCAATTACTATATATCCATCTACTGTGTGGACAGAACACATTTGTTTATTCATTTAATGGTTAGTGGATATTTGGGAGGCTTCCAATTTGGGGTGGTTATGAATAGAGCAGCCATAAACATTCCTATACATATATTTGCATGGAGATACATTTTCATCCCTCTGTATAAATATCTCGGAATAGATTTCTGGGTTATATGGTAAGTGTATGCTTAACATAAGCAACTGCTAAGCTGTTTCCAAAGTGCCTTTCTCATTGTACATTCTCACCACAGTGTCAGGGCACCAGCTTCCTTGCATCCTTGCCAGCAATTGGGACTGTTAGATGTTGAAGTGTCAGCTACATCACTAGGTATGTAGCAGTAGTATATCACTGTGATTTCAGTGTGCATTTTGGAAAGTGCATATGAAAATCCTCTCATGTGAATTTTTTTGATATGTCTATTTTCTGACTGTTGATATTTTGTCCAGTTTATGCTGAGTTGTTAATTTTTATATTACTGAGGTATAAGAGAATTTTTACACATTCTTACAAGTCTTTGCAAAGTTTGACAACATGAGAATTAGTAATACCATTTATCAAAGTGGATTGTACCAGCAAAGAAATAATTATACTTTAATTTTTTCTAATTATTTAGGACTTAATTAAATCAAACACATTGCTTCTAAGAGAAAAGCAGCAGATAAAATTAAGTCACAGTACAGTCATATAGTATATATTCCAGAAACAGAAAGATAACTGGCCCTAATGATGGGACAAATCATTCTACAAGTGAAGTTACTCATAATCTTTTATTTAAATTAGATAATTGAGCTGTTGACAACATTTTCAGGATAATTTTTGCTACTTAATCAATAAGTGGTTTCTGTTTTCCATTTCCAATGGAGTCCAAAGAGTTGAGCTATATTCTCACAAAGTTTATTTTTTAAGGCCTTCAATTCATCTCTCCTACATATTCAGCCTTCTTTAACATTTATAGGAGTAGATATAAAAGTTAAAAGCACACAAGGTTGCATGGCTAGGGAGGTGGGGCAAGATCTGGAAATAGAAGAAAGGAAAGAATATAATAAAAATATATTGCATAAAAATTGTAAATATACACACATACAAATATGTATATATGATTTTTCAGTAACTGCTTCTCCTTCTGGAAATGAATAATGTTTCTCCATAAATGGGCATAGTACTTGAGAACCAAAAAGTTCCTGTATATTATATTCATAGACATATTTTCAAGAAGAGGCTATTAACCATCAAAATTTATATTGCTTAATATTACTAATAACAGAAATAATCTCACTACTAAGAGATTATAGGCACAGAAACTTCTAAGAAGACATATATTTTATACACACATTACCTTCTCGCAGAGACATATGATAGAGTACTCACAGTTTTGGCACATAATGCTTTGTAGAAGGCAGCATGTCAGAGAAGTAGCTACACTGTGGAAACCACAGAGACCAAGATAGAGCAAATGTCTAGTATACACATTAACGGACAATAACATTATTTACTTGGTGTGGTATTTAGAGTCTGGTAGAAAACCATCTAGAATTATGTTAATATTTATAACTCTTCAGAACCTTTATTTTGCTATTATTTTAATTCACATTGATGAATTTTAAGGTCAGCTTTAAAGTGTGCTTTTGGTAGGTGATTTTTCTAACTTATGGTTTAGGGGCTTGAAAGTGAAACATTTGAAAGGTAGGTCATGACCTTTATAATACTTTCCTCTGTTCCTGGCAGCTGTGACACTTGGCCCTAATATTGTAGTTTTCAAGCTTCTTGGTTTGTGATTACAATAGCAATCATTTTCCCTTGACACCAAGTGGATGACTAGCTCATCCAGCGTCCTTCCCACGTTGGCTCGCTGGCAGCAGACCCTTGCTTCTCCATGCCAAACTTCTCTCTCCAAGGCTCCTTGACATTTTTCCCTGAGTAGCTCAGCAAAAGCAACACAAAAGAGCAAACCCCTGGAGGGATTCTTAACTGGGGATGCTAACAAAAGGACTCCTTATTGAGGCTTAAGGTTTTGTTTATTAACTATTTTATGTTCTCTCTTGTTTTCTGGTTAGAAAGGAGGATGTGAAAAATCTTTTGTTTTTATAGAGTTCTGAAAATATTTCCAGAGCTATCAAAGCTTTTGACTGAAAACGTATGGACGAACCAAAGA
>JADRCH010000076.1:12843361-12995861 GCA_019843965.1 Rhynchomys soricoides | reverse complement strand
GTGTTTTACCTGTCTGTATATAAGGACACTCTGTGCATACCTGTCACTTGTAGAGGCCAAAAGAGGGCTCTGGATGCCTTGGAGTCAGAGTCAAACCACTTTGTGATGTGGACTGAACCCAGGTCCTCTGCTAGAGCAGCAAGTGTGCTTAACCACTCAGCCATCTCTCCAGCCCCTAAGTCCATGCTTTTTTCTCCTTATGGAGCATATAGGTCATATATTCAAATACATATGGCAGTGTTTTATGAAAGATGTAAGAACAATGTTCTAGCTTTTCTTTCTGTGTCGGTGGTTTCTCCTCTGACGTCCAGAGCTATGCACCATGCATGCCAAATGCTTGAGTTGGGCCCCAAGTACCTACCAGCATTTTCTTATAGAGAAGTTGAAAAACAGTGTACGCCTAGGCTGAAAAGAACTACAAATTAACAATGTATTCCATTGATTCACCCTGCTCTGTTTTATGAAGTCGTTTTCTTTTCTAGAATCTCCACTCTCTATCTTCCTCAAATGCTCTCTCTGTGTTATCTTCCAATTCTGACTTAGTTCTAGGCCTCTGACCTCCATGGCTTATCACAGAACAAAAGATAAAGCCTCAGGACGAGCACTGCCTTTGCCTTTTAATCTACTTCTGGCTCACTGAAAGGGTTCGGTTTTCTCTCACAGATAATTCTTTAACATTTATATAAGCCCTGGTATTCAGTGTCTAAAGTAATGTATCCTTAGCTAGATCATAAAAGACTGTCAGCTCATCAGTGACTTCCTATGATGTCATCAGCAGGAGAGCTAGAAGAGTTAAGCTCCACACTGAAGATGAAATTACAACTTCAGTACTGACCCACTTACTTGGCCTAGTGTGCAGAGCAGCTCTGACTTTAATATATGTTTCCCTGTCCCTATAAAATACATCAAAGGCCAGAACTTCAAAGCCTTGCACGACTGGCCATTTGGAAAGACGTACATCCGGGCCCCAGAGGTTTCATCTTAAGCAGATGGTTGTGGCGATGGTGAGGCTAGAAACTTGGAGCATGGGCTTGTAAAGCCACAGTTAAACACCAGTCCTGACTCAGGAGGGCATGCCACAGAGGGAGATGGACCCTTGCTTTTGTTTCTTAAAGCCAGGTACAGAGCTGACTTGAGGCAGGTAGCAAAGGCTGAGTTGAAACTTAAATTCTTAGGAGCTTTTATCCTCAGCCCTGCTCTCCCTTGGAGGGAAGCACCTATCCGACTGGGGACCTCTATGCCACTAGGTGGCGCTCTCTTTATTACTGTCCCTAACTCCATTTTCCTTAAAAAAAAGAAAGAAAGAAGAAAAGGAAAAGAAAGAAAAGGGAAAAAAGAAAAGGAGAAAAGAAGAACGTGTCAGTTTCAGGGCCTTACCACGGAAGCTGAAGCATGTCTTTAGACTCATTTTGAAATACTGAAGTTAAACTCTACCACGAGACTGTCGAAACAAATATCTAGCTCACCTAAGAGATAGAATAAATATTTATGACATAGATAATAGGGGACTCAGGCTTTCAACTAACTAACTAACTAACTAACTAACTAACTAACTTCTTTTTCTTCTTCCTTCTCTTCTTCCCCCATCGGCTTCTTCCTCCTCCTTTAGTGGTGAGGAGAAGCAAAAACAAGTGACTGAAATGCCAGTATCTAGTCTTTTGAAAGGACGGTGCCTAACAGCCTTGAATTTTCATAATTTCCACTGAAAGTCTGCATAGATGTATAGATGTGGCCTGAGAGACCTGTCCACACTGATGCCCTTAATAAACTGTGGAAAAATTTATAGAACAGAGAATTACTCTCTCTCTCTCTGTCTCTCTCTCTCTCTCTCTCTCTCTCTCTCCCTTTTATACTTTCCTTACATATTGGAAATAGGAAGACAGAAGCCTGGTGTCTGTTACATGAACCAGAACACCCTTTCATTAGCCATCCTAAATTAATTTGAGCATTTTGTTTAAAGTTTGAAGCAAACCCTTTAATACTGTAGTTCTTTAGAATAGGACTCGAGCTATGTCTTCAAAAGACATTTTATGGGGGGGGGTAATAACTCAGCTAGTAAGTGCTGGTGGGCACGAGGACCTGAGTTTTACACCTAGCACCCCTGTAAAACGTTACATGTGAAACGATAGGCATGGTGGTCCCCATCTGTAATCCCAGTGCTGGCAATATGGAGACAGATAGATCACTGGAACATGCTGGCCCTGCTGTCTTAGCCAAATTGATGAACTCTAGGTTCACTGAGTGACCCCGTGTCAAGGAATTAACATGTAAAATGATTGAGGAAGACACCTGATGTCACCCTCTGATCGCCACATACATATGTCCATGTATGTACACAAGTGCACATGCACATGCACCATGATATTTTGAGTTGCATCTATCAAAGGTGTTAAAGGAGGAAAAGTTTTATTCACCAGGCCACAGTGAAAGCCGGTCGTTTACAGCTCACTGTTAGTCAGCATGGATATGCATGTCAGCATTTCGAGCGCTATCCTTTAGTCACAGCAAAGCTGGGGTCTACAACACTCTAATTTTTATCTCACCTTAGCATTCATTAGCTTCACCATCCTTTCGAAAACCTTTTAGATATCTGCACACTCGGGCAGCACCAAGAACTTAGTTAAAAATTGAACTCCTTTTGTTCAGGTGACATAGCTCAAACTTTGTGCTCAGCCACGTGGAGAACTCGTATCTTCAATGCTGATCCTTCCCCCACCCTCCAGGCTGAGGCCATTCCATTCGTGGCCTCCAAGGACGTGCGTATTTAAAGTTGTTTTGTCTTCTTAGCATCTCCTGTTATAGAAAAAAAAAAGTGGATTCCTTTTCCCGACTCAGGCGGCCTTTGAAGGGGCCTCATGTCACTCTTCATCTTAGGACATTACACATGGGGCTTCGGCTTTATTTGTAGTCTCTGGAGTGAATTCCTTCCCTTCCCATGCCAGTCCATGGTGAATTTCAAAGATCTTCCTTTCTATCCCCATAGAGGGAAGGGACTGTCTGAAATCCTGGCTTGTTTGAAAACTGATTGGAAGGTTACAGTGCATTGCAGCCTTGTGACTGAAAGGTAATATTTACTAAACCTCATGAATCTCCTGCAGGTATGAATTTTCCCATAGAGATTCAGGTTTTGATTTTATTTAGTATGTTTTGGGGTTCATCTACGCTATACCATAACCAGCTAACCAATATTCTAAAAATGTCTTTTTAAACTGTTTACCATAAATTATTACTTTTCTTAATCAAGTAGACCACATCAGTCTGTAAATGATCTTAAAAGGAATATTAAACTGGATGCTAGCAGATTAGTAGTTCAATCAAAGATATCAAGTCAAGTGATATCTGGTGTTTTCTGCATATAAAAAATAAAACTTTTCATTATTTTATCCTGCCATTTCTAATAGTGATCACTGGAGAAAGTAAATGTGTTAAATCTCTCGCCACGGTGTTCTGAATAATTTTAAATGTAACACACAATTAGCAAAGCTCAATTTTGAGAAACTAGGATATAATCTATTCTTCACTGCTCTGTGACCACACTAAAAAGCAAAACAAAAACAAAATGAAGATTGAATTAAGGAAACTCACATTTGATAATATCTACTGCTCATTAGAACGAAGTATTGGTTTTATTTACATAATAATTTAATAAGATACTTTTGATGAAGTAAACTTGTCAGGATGACAACTGTATCTGATGCTGTTGGATAAGTGGAAGGAAGAATGGGCAAATGAATAATGATTCATACAACAGAGCAGATCATTTTGTTAACACCGAGTAATCAGCAGTGTAGGTATGGAATACATCCTGTCATGTTTCAAAGCATTTAGATTACATTACATTCAAAATATGGCTTTCAAGAATATACAAGAGACCCTTGGACCTGAGGGTATTAGATGCCCCAGTATAGGGGAATGCCAGTGAGGGAAGACTGGAGTGGATGGGTGGGTGGGGGAGCACCCCCATAGAGGCAGGAGGAAGGGAAAGAGGTAGGGAGCTCCAAAGGGGAGACCTGGAAAGGGGGAAACATTTGAAATGTAAATAAAGTATCAAAAATAAATTAAAAAAGAAAAGAATATACAAGAAGACACTACTAATAACTCATTATGACTTCTGGAACATGGACCAAATAAGTATCAGATACTAATATATAACTCATGTGTATTAAAACATACATCCTACTATATCATGATATAGAAGTAACATATAAATGCTCACACATCTGTTCTTTGGTGAGGGACAAACATGCAAACTAACATGGTTTGAGACGTTTCCAAATGCCAAGCCCAGGGGTTTGGGGGTGCAAAGTAGTAAGACTGGAGAGAAAGAAACAACCTTTGTTTCTGTGATAATTTATTAGTATTATGATAGTGCTTTCCACTTGTGTATATCTGTCCTGTATGTTTCCCTAACTGAGCATCCTTAGCAAAGAATCACAGGAAGGTGAATGTTAGGATGTAATCTATTCTTCATTGCTCTGGGACCACACTAAAAAACAAAACAAAATCAAAATGGAGATAAAGGCCTGGGGATGGTTTCCCTTTAGAATACACTGTTCCAAGGATATAGCAGGTGACAAAGCAGAACAAGAAAGACCCTGGAATTGCAATCATGAGCTTGTGACACTGGTTCATAGGACACTTTAGGAATGCACTGCCAAAGAACTTTCAAAGATGTTTGCCTGTAAAACAGTATGGACCTACTGAAAAACGTAAAAAAGGAGAAAGAAAATCACTCATGACCTGTACCAGGAGATTCTGTATAGATGCAGGTGGGGGATGGGACTTTGGCACTCTAAGCAACTGCACATCTGATGCAGGAGCTGGCATCATCACCAGTGGGGCAGAAGGCAGCTGCTCAGCTGTGCTGACTGCCTGCAGCCTGCTGTTTGGGTAAGCTGAGCACGGGCTCTCACTCGCTGATCCTCTGGCTCCTGGCATGGGACTTGCAGCCAACAACAGCAAATGGTGGAGGCCAGGAGGAAGCCTAAGGGGTTGTAGCCCCCTCTAGGGTACTATCCTTAAGCTGAGAAGAACTCAGTGCAAGAGGGAGGTGGAGAAGGGACAAGCTTGAAACCCCAGGAAGGGGTTTCACAGTGGGGAGGTGGTTCAAACATCCTGCCTTCAGGTCCCGCTGACACCAGAGGATATGCACCCCCCCCCAACCCCCTTCACCACCCAAGGGACCAGGAGGCAGAGTTCAGTACCCGTGGTTGGCTGTCCTGGTGGTGTTGGGTTCCCCCCAGAGATCAAACAACACTGTTAGTCTGAAGACAAAATGTTAGCTGTTCTCTTCAGGGAAGGCTCTGTTTTCATCAGAAGTTAAATTTTAAAACTAACAATTTTGACACCTCTCTGTTTCTTTCTTTTGTTTCTTTTTTGTTTCTTTCTCCATTCCTCTCCCTCTTTGTTCCTTTCATGATCAAGTCCAGAAATGACCAATGAATGCTTTCCTATAACATAAGGCCAGTGAAAAAAACTTGATGTTATCTGCTTTGATGTAAGAATAAACACAGCACAGTACACCACCATCAGGTACACTCACAGTGGCAGAGCCTCTGCCTGCACTCCACTGACTCAGGGTGACCTGGCTCCTTTCCATGTCACTCCAGCAGGCAGGGGGATTAGCAGGCAGGGATATATCAGTGCTAGGGGAATGGTGCCTGGTCTTGGCTCTGAGTGTGTATCAGTGTTAACAGCTGGTGCATAAGTCCTGCTCAGTAAGGATTTAGTGGCAACATTCAGTCTGGGATTAGCCTAGCAAACAGGGTCGAGCTGAGCTGTCTTCTTGCCAAAGCTGAGAAGTCCAAAAGGCCATGTGATCTCTTGGGATTAATCCCGGTATTTCGGAAAATGCCTGTCTTATCATTGCTCTGGATCAAGGGCTTTGCCTCTTGATGGGAAGAAATGACTTCTAAATAGAATGTGATCTAGTGTTGGGGTCACCCTCCGTACTCTGAGGAGTGTGATCTGTAAGTCAGACACTACAGAGCCAGTTAGCTAAGGGAGAATTCAGGGAGAAGGGGGAGGGGCAGTGCCATAAGGTGGGTCAGCATAGAACTTCTGTGATCTCCAAAGGAGTTTAGGCTTAGCCATGTTCTGTGAGACTGCAGTTAAGAATTGTAAGCATTGTGCAATACAGTATCCTAGTACAGTCCCATTCTTGCCTAAGAGCAGTCTCATTGGTAGACAATGGGTGTGTGTGATAGAGAAACCAAATGAAAAGACTAGCATTGGAAGTGGAAAGAAGGTCTAGATGCACTAGATATTAATGATAAAACATTCACAGGACATAGAAATACTTGGATACACAAAGAAGTAGATGAAGTAGAGGATGGACTCTAGCTCCTCCAAACTAGTAGACCAGATATCATTGCTGCCATTGATGTTGGCAACTTAAGCTACAGGTTCTCCAGAGGACCCTGGTAGAAATAGAGTCCAGCTTGGAAATGCATAGTTCAAGGTCCCTGTAATGGACAGTACCCTTCAGTGGGAACCCCTTGAAAGCACTGCCTATTCCCTTTCCAGAATTACAGTTCTAGATGGTTGCCTATAGCCAGTGACTGGCACCCAGATCCAATGCCCAGCTTCTGGTTTCAATCTATAGGACAACTATGAAGTTATTCTAGCACTAGCAATCCCTCTTGCAGCTGCTCTCAATCTCACAGTGGATCAGCTTCTATCTCTGTATTCCTCTTGCCTTCCTTGTGCCATAACAGGTACACCTATCATGACAATTCCAATAGGTGGTTCTGGGAACTTGGATTTTTTTCCAAGAGGAGTGAGGAGTTCATTATACCAAATACCACAGGTAAAGGAAAATAGGTTGAAATATTAGCTGAACACAAAGAAGAGACCTTGATAAAAGCAGTGGGAGGAAGAAATAAACAATGGTCCAGAGACTTAATTCAGAGCTTATTTAATTAATAAGAGGAAGTGGAGAAGACTACTCTTAGAAGTCTATTGTATCTACAGAGAATAAGAAAGGAAAAAGGTGGCTCACACTCAAGGATTTAGGATCAAGAGTGCTTGAAGAGTGAAGAGCTGAACTCAAGCCAAACATTACAGCAGTAAAGGTTGATGCCACTGGGAAAGGGAGGAAGCAATTCTGACTGCAGATGGGTAAAAAGGGTTTTAAAGTGGTAAGATGTTCAACTACACTTCCTAAGTCTGGCCCCAACCCCTCACTGAACACTCACAGTCCTGTGTAGTTTTCACCAACCTCCATTCCTGATTTTATTTTCTACTAATCTCTTTTAAGTAGTCCTCAACCAATCCAATCCCACCAAGATGCTCCCATTCAGTTTCTGTTGGACCTTGTCCTTCCCATTACTGGAGCCTCCCATTCTAGATCTACCTGGGCTTATTACTACTTTAAATTTTCTTCCTATTATTTCAAAGTAAAAGATCACAGGTTATCTAAGAACATACTTCTTTGCTCTCTATTCTGGCTCCAGAGACTTCTTCAAATTTCAACTCACTTCCATTTTACCCAGGACTCCATGACCATAGTTCCCTAGACTTTAATTCTCATGCAATGCCAGCAAGGTCCCTCCCTATCTTTGTAGAGTTCCCAGTCCAGAAGTGAACTCAAATGGTAAAGAATCATGCACATGAGAAACTTAAACTCTGGTCATGAATTAGAAGGGACGATAGCAAACTGGAAGGATGCCGGAAAAGATAGTGGATGATGGTAAAGCTACAATGAATGAGTCATATTGATGTCGGCAGTCTACTCAAAGCAAGCATTTCAGTAGTAATTAAGTGCACTCCTCAGATACTATGGTCTTCAAGGCAGGAATGGTTTGGAAATGAGAACCTCATAATTTTCTGAGTAATTTCTCAATCTACAGAAATCCCGAGGGTGTACACTATCATATTGTGTCACGTCATGTCATGCCACATCATGTCACTTCATATCACATCACTGTTTGTTTATTTTCCGGGACAAGGCCTCATCTCATCTGTCTAGGACTGGCCTTGAACTTACTATCTGGCCAAGGCTGGTTTTGAACTCCTAATCCTTGTGCTTCAGCCTCCAAGTTACTGGGATTACAGCTATGCACTAGTATATGTAGAACCTACTTTGTGTTCTTATAAATCCTTATCAGTAACAAACATTTTCTATTCTCATTTTCCCTGTCTTCTTACTCAAGCGGACTGGGGAACCCGGTTTTTAGTTCTTTGCTATAGGCAGATAATAGTTGCTGGCACATGGTAGATAGCAATACAGGCTTACCCAAACTGAATTTTTATTTCCATAGTTGATAAGTAAGTAAAAGTTGTATGTTAGGGCTTCTGGTAATAATAGATGTTCATAACTAACTTGCCACAGCTGCCTGATATTTCAATGAAATGGGCTTATAGGCTCATGTCTCAAACACGTAGAACAAAAGACTTTCTTAAAAGAGAGGATTTGGACGTTCAGTCTCTTGGGAATTGTCCTGCCCAGTCTGAATGTGTGTTTTTCCCTGTGACTGTCTCCTCCAAAATGCTGCTGCTGTGGTCTACCAAATGCCTTCCTAAGTGGAAGCTGACACATTACGTTTCAGAGTTGCTTCATAGACAATTTATCATCACCTACCTGCCTGAAACACTCAAATTTACAGTTTCTAACAGCTCCTTGGGTTGGTGGAAAGATATGAGCATAACAATTAATATTCCCCTACAGAGCAAAGCACTGTATAGGCACACTTTGTAGAATCCATAGGAATTCCATGTTCTATATGCCAGGACATATACATTGTAGACTGTGTCTGTTAGAGTTTTATGAGCCATTTGGTTGAAACTTGTAGAACTATTTGGAATTTCTCTCCTGCTTTACTGTTAACTGAATAGTTTAGAATCTAGCCCATGTTTTGGGCTTAATTAGGGTAGTATGAATAAACTGAGTTTTCTGCTTAGATCCCTGGGATTAATATAAACCTGGTTATAAAATCGCGGCTTCCTTTTCAAATTGTGCCTTTAATTTGACCTTTCTGAACAGTTGCCAGTTAGTTCTGAGGTGTATCACTATTTTAAACATATCCATATTAGGGCTCTTAAAAGCAATTTGGGGTTTCCCAGTTTCATCTCATCAGAGAAGTTCAACATTGCTTGTTCAAAAAATGTAGTCATTGTGAGCAATCAATCCATTGTATTCCTTAGGAAAGGCCAATAGTTTATATTAGAGTTCACAAACAAAGTCCAAGAGTTCAAGTGAGAGAAGCAGGAACAGATCTCTTACATTCTACTTCATGAAGGAATCTGTCCTTTTTAGTGGAAATAAACGCATGCACAGTTAACACCTGATTATTAGGGAATATGTATTGAGAATCAATTCATGGTCATTGAAATTGGTCACAAGGTTTGAGTCTTGAAGCTATGCAAATGGAGATTTTTCATTGTGTGCTTTTCATTGTAATTAGAATGGTGAAAGCTGATTGGCAGCTCCTTCTCAGCTTCCCTGACTGTTGCCAGGCCTATCTTAAAAAAATAAATAAATAAATAAGGAGGAAGTTAGACTGTTTAAAAAGTCTAACTTTACATATTTAACATGGCCCATGCGCCTACTTCAGATAGAGCACCACCATCATTTTTACTATGACATTGCTGTCTAATGGGGAATGTTGCATGTTTAGAGTGAACATAAGGAAAATCTTACTCTTTGAATAAAGTTTCAAAAGCACACCCCAAATTGGAAAGAGGGAGTGAGGGACATCTGCTGCTATCTGAAGATACCTTGCTCCATAACTAAAGCAATTAGCATTCATTTCAATGCATGCATCGGAGAACAAAGATACTGAAAATCCTGGGAAGGATGAGCTCCATCAGCATTGTGAAATAAGGCACTCTCCTCCACTGCTTAAGGAATTTCATATACATAGTAACTGTCGGCCACACCATCTGGTTTTCTTTTTCTTCTTAAAGAAATGAAAGAAGTGGGTTCAATGAAGAAATGCCTTAAAATTAGACTTAAGGATAAAAGAAGGGCTAGCTCTGGATAGAGACTTATTAGTTTGGAATGTCTTTTCTAAAGATATAGAAAACTGAGGTTATTACCAGCACTGGCTGTGACTTTGGTAAGGACAGGTTCTATTAAACTAATCTTAATCATTTTACTCATGCAGTAGTTGACTCAATCAGCAGATAACATGATGATGATCCCTACTGCTCAGATGGACACAGGCCTTCTTTCCATGCCACACATTGGTTCCTTGTAATAGCAATCATGTGAGTAGCAGAAAATCACTGGAATTTAAAAATAAAATGATAAAAAAGTCTTGGAAGCTAGATTGATTATCTCTACCTAGCACTCATTTTGTAATTCCACGATTATTCTGTTTGATTTGAGAAAAGTTTTGGAGAATTCTTTGTAGTCTGCTATGGAACACAAGGGAAAATCTACACAACTTAACATTTACAGGAACATCTCCTATTGGCTGGTCTCTCTGTTAGTAAATCAGGGCCAATATAAAGCAGCATATAAAAGACTCCATACTGGATCTTGTCAGCATTTTTATTTAATTAAAAACATCATCTGCAGTTGATACCTAACTCAGATGAGTATATTCAAAACATCTGACCAATGACAATGACATAGGAAATATATTCAGCCGTCATTTTAAGAAAGGGTTCTATTGACTTTCCTTGGTCTGAAAAGAGTATACTATCACCTAATATGCAAGGGAAAGACTGTTCCTGTGGAAATGTTGCAGACTTTTTGGTTTCCTAATAACACTTTAAAAGTCAGAGGTTTTATTGCCTGGTGAAAAAAAAAGGAATTACATATCACATGAATAAAACCACTGCCTATCTGCAGACAATAGTTGTCCTTCTTCCAACACAGTTAAGTCATATATTAGTGCCACATTTGGGTCTGAAGAGCCTGAAAATCTGCTCCCCACTTGAATGGATGAATAGAGTTGGACCTGGACATTAAGCTATAAGAGATGGGGGTAATAATGTGATGTACACAAAACATGAGGGGAGCCGAGATGGAATAGAGGAAGACTTTCTAGTGCAAAAGTGCTGAGCTAGAACACAGAGCCAGCAGTTTAAGGAAAGTGTATTCGAGCTCTGGAAAAGAGTGTTTCTACATTTGGAACCGACACTGGTGCATTGGTCATCATTAAAAGTGTTGTATTTCTCACTCCTGGAAGTGTTGAAGTACAAGCTGGTGACCATCTGCCAAGCAGTGAGACACAGGATTCCAGCTTTGCAAGGCAGTTGTGACGAAAGACCTCTAGTGTTGCTTCCAACTGTAAGTTTTGGAGTTTCTCAAATAGTGTCCTGCATACAGATTCTTATCCCCATTGTAAGTTCTTCCAAATCTTAATGATCTGGGTCTATAACAATCTCAGAGGATGTCCATGATTTTCTTTGAATAAATGTACAAAGACAGACTTGGGGATAATGAGCCAGAGGGATACACTTTTAGCTTCTTCCAGTAATAGGATGTTTTATGAGATTTGCCTCTAACAGGGCCAGATACTCCAAAGCCATCCAAGCAGTACTTGTTTGTGTTTATATTCTGAAATTATTACTTCAACATATCAACAAATAAGAGAACCTAGGAGCCATTGCTCAGCCCACACTTATCCTCTAATTTGTGTTTAATGAAGTCTGTTTTGTTCCTATGTAGTAGGAGAGCAGAAGGTGGTCAGATAGATTTGGTACATGAATGGTGTTTACTTAAAGAACATGTTTCGAATGTTCTGCATATCTAGCTACATAGCTTATTTGGCACTTGTTGACTAGTGAATACATCTGGACAGTTTGGCAACATTTCCTCACCATCTCTGTGGGGACTTAATATATGCAAACATCACAAAACCCATCCAGAATCCTGTTTCATATCTACATAGATAACCCATTAATCCTATAGGTTCAGTATCTCCACCCATTTCCGGTCCCTGTTAGAAGTACTAAGGAGTACTGGTTAGCAGTACAAATGGAATCTACTTCCTGCTTCTTTCAAGCTCCATTCGGAAGTTTGTTGACCTTTTGTCTAGTACAACTTTCATTCCATCTTGAGGGGAGCCTGCTAGTATAAAGAAGTTTCTCATAACCAGGGCAGTTGAAAGACAACGAGCTAGCATGTTCTTATTATTACTGTATAGTAAGTTAGAGTTTCTTTTAATGCTGTGATGAATTGGGATCAGGGGAATTATACGGGTGGTCAGAATGAAATAAAACCTTGGGATGAACCCATGAAACACATTTAGATATAAATAAGCATGTGTCCAAAACATAGTTTAGTTTTCTATGTATAGAACTTTTTCAAAGTCTGTGCTGCAGGTTTTTCTTCTTATTGTTTGGGGGGCATTACTCTGAACTGGTAGCCTTTAATATAAACATTTGTAAGGGGTGAAAATACTAAACATGGTGGGAAAAGGTAACTCAGAAATATAAAGCTCAGGAAGCTGATGTGATCCACTGACAACTAACACTACTGGAGGGGGATTACAAAATAGGTTTTGGTTCCTTGGTCATGCCATTCACAGTGTTGTTGATAGATCTGTGATACACAAACAGGTGCTTAAGAATGCAGATGCCTAGTCCCACTCCAGACACTCTGGATTACTATGTTCATGTCAAGAAGATACTCAGGTGATTTCCATGTGCCTAAAAATGTACAGAAGCCATTGTTTTAAAACATAGCATCAAGTCAGTAGAGACTTTAAATGACATTTTTTTTTTACATGAAAAAAGATGTCAGTGTTCAAAAATGGAAATAAAATGTATAGACCCCTTTCTCCCAAAGGGGAATGATAAATTAGTAACAGAATTACTTATGCCTAATGAATAAAATTAATGGTGTTCTGCATTTTAAATTACTCTTAATCTTTTTTCCAGGGTCCATAGAACCTTGAAAGCATTGTTCTTGATGATTCAACTGTAATTTAATTAGTAAGTTGAGATTCAACAGTCAGTTTGGCTTAAAAGTCTCCCTGCTAGACTTTTTGCTCACACAAACACATCATACACCAACAAAGAACCCTAAGCATCTTTAAAGATGCATCATGTGAAGTTATTTCTTCTTCCTGTAACCAGAGAAAACTGTTTTATAATCACAATAAGGTTTTTGTAAAAATACAGAGTGAAAGTTGTAAAAGTTATGAAGTCATAACCAGATTGACTGAGAGGTTATGATTTCCAAGCAAAGAGAATAATGTTTCCAAAAATAATACAGCTGATCTAGTGGCAAAACATATGTCATCACGAAATGCCAAGTTTATAGATGCAAATATATGTATGTGCATGCATGAATATGTATACATGTACATAAAATAGTACATGCTTTAAAATGCTGTGAAGTAATGGGGGTAGCGATTGGTGGTAGGGTTTGTAATAATGCTGTAATTCAGACACACACCATTAACAATCTCATTGATAAATCATTGGAACTTACAACTACTTTTGATTTACTTTTGCGTTGACTGTAGTTGTGACTACAGGGAGATGTTTATCCCCAATGATTTCGGCGAGGGGCAGCACTAGCTAATCTGCCCAGTTTCTGAACTTTAGGAGTTATGCTTTGAATTAAAGAAGATTTATGAAGGGAGCAATGGCCTTTTACGGATTACATACGAAAGATCAGAATGAGTAAGAAAGAAGGCATTCAAAAGAACTGAGGCTTTTTATTTATGCACATTAAAGAAATATACAGTCAAAATGGCCCCAAGTCAAGTATATTGCCTCATTGTTATACATTGAACTATATATGCCTTCTAATTTAGATACTACTGTTTGAACATGTTTAACTTTGATATATGGTTTGTCCTAATTTTCATTATCTAATTTCTCTCTCCCTCTCTGTCTCTGTCTGTCTATCTGTCTCCCTCTCTCTTTCTCCCTCCTCTGTACTCTCTCTCTCTGTCTCTCTCTCTCTGTCTCTCTCTGTCTGTCTGTCTGTCTCTCTCTCTCTCTCTGTCTCTCTCTCTGTGTTTCTCTCTTTCTGTCTCTCTTTTCCCCTCTTTCTCCTTCTCCTCCTCCTTCTCTTTTCTCCCTCTCTCTTTCCTTCTCCCTCTCCCTCTCCCTCTTTCTCTCCCTCACCCCCTCTCCCTCTCTCTTTTTCTTGGCAAAAGGAGAATCCTTGTAAGCTTCAGGGACCATGTAACATATCTTTGATATTGTCTTTAATGCCAAGTGCAATGCCAGGTATATGACAGATTTTACAAAAGCCTATTCAATTTTGTGGAAAAATTATATAATGATTTAAAATTGCTTTACTATGCTTGGATGACTGGATGATGTATAAAACAAAAGGTAACCCTCACGTAATCACCTCAATTGGTGTGTGTGGGGGTGCAAGGTAGATGGAAAGGAAGGTGGCCAACTGCCTGACAGCTCTGGTGAGGCAGAACTGTGAGATATTGGATATCAAAGACCTCAGCTAGGCACAGAGAAGGAAGAGGCATGCTACCAAGCACAAACCATATCTTTGTAACATAGTAATAGGAAAGGAGGGAGAATTGAGTGGGTTTCATCATATTTTTATTCATCTTGAATGGTATAGCAGGCTCTGCTCCTGCTTTAGAGCAGAGAGCCAATAGAGCCATGAGCATAAAAAAAATGTTTTAGCTAACAGAAAAGGTTTAGCAAACTGTAACCTAGAGGACTTTGTGCTTACCTCTTAAAGCTTGAAGGTAGGGCCTAGGCTCCTGTCAGAACATGAACATCTCTTGAGATTTTAAGAGGACAAGAGAAAAATGTGGCCAGTGTTAGTTATTTTAGTGCAAACCAAATTGCACTAATATGTTGTCAGCCAAGAGGTGCTAAATTATTGAGGTTTTAAAAAATTCAATTGCTCTTCTGAACACCACTTGATTTACTTTGTACAACTCAAAAGCATATGCTTATGGTAATATCAATATTTTGTTTTGATATAAAAGTCACATTTTATGATATTTTTGTTAACTATGAAACAGCCAGATTACCTGTTTTCTTAACCCGTGAAATTGCTTTTAGCAAAAACTACAGGAATTACCTCTAGAATGATATTTCGAAGCACCCACTCAATTTGAACTGTGTGTGGTGGTGCATGCCTTTAATCCCAGCACTTGGGGAGCAGAAGAAAGCAGATCTTTATGAGTTTCAGGTAATCCAAGGCTATAGAATGACACCTTGTTGTAAAATTAAACAATCAGTCAAACAAACAAAATAATACTGTTAAAGAATGAAAGTATATCTTACTATTCTGACTATATCCATGTTTAGTGATTCAGCCACTCAATACAAATCTAAGTGGAGAACCTGTCTAATCTCAGTTGATAATTACCAAGTCTATTCTTAAGTTATTAAGAATCCTATGCATGACATTTAAGCTCATTTTGTTTAGTTGTACTTTAATTTCAGATTCCTATGCTATAACTCCCAACATGTTCTTCCTTCCTTCCTTCCTTTCTTCCTTTCTTCTTTTCCTGTCTTTCTTTTTGTCTTTTTGAGACTGGGTATCACAATGTAGCCTTGACTGCCCTGGAATTCATTGAGGTGTACCTACCTTAATCTTTGAATGCTGGAATTAAATCAGGTGCCACCATGCCTGGCTATAACTTAGGGAGATATGTAAAGTATAGACAAACTTAGTAACAAAAATGAAAAGGAGACCATCAGTTTTAAATTTTATCCTCAGTCATCTTTGCAGTATTTTAAAAATACTTTAAGCAGTATTTTTAAAAATTATTTTACTATCTCCTTTAGTAGCATAATTTATAGCTAACTGACCATATTTAAACAATAGACAGGCATCCAAAATAGTTTATATTATTTGAATAAAACTTTACTTAAATCCCCCAGAGTTTTAAGACCCCAGGACATAAACTTTAAAGATGTAATTTCACAAATCATGACATTGAGATTGCACCGGGGTTCAGAAGTGGGTGGCCCTAGAACAAGTCCCCACAAAACCTCAACAATCTGGCTGAGATGCGCTGTGTCTTAGATAATAGTGGCATCTCTTTGCTGGCCCATGTCATACTAGCATCTGATCTAGGAGACAAAAGCAGTCTGCCAGAGCTTGTTCCATAGAAGCCATGTGTAGCCAGAAGGTGGTGATCAACTTCGCAGACATGTCTGAACGGCTGCAACAGGATTCAGTGGCATATGCTACTCAGGCATTGGGGGGGATATAATATAAGTGAGACATATAGCCACACTTAACACTGCAGCCTGGGGAGACACTTAGGCAGTTATGTCACACAGGAAGCCAAGCACTTCATCTACCTCGGTCAGGGGACAATTCTTTTTTTTTTTTTTTTTCCAAATCTGATTGAAAACAAACACCCAGTGGTTCACCCAATTAGAACTGCTGCCTAAATTGCAAATATCAGAGCAAAACCTTCAGCCTCATTGAGGGAAAACCTCATTTTGAATCGGTATTATGTCTTGTAAAAGGCATCTTCTGTACAATAATTTAAAACAGCTTACACATGTACTTTCTCTTTCATTTTTCTCAGGTCCTTGCCCCTTTAATCCATTTATTTCAAAACTAAATATATTGAAGATGCATACATTTGCTCAAGTAAGATAGTGTTGATTGTTGCCTATCAACTACTATATGCCAAGACATAGAAATGAGTCCTTGAGTTGTTTCTCTGAGCAGACACTTTGGAGCTCCTTACTAATGGGTGTTGGGGCTGCCTTCAAAGCAGCTTTTGAGAAGCAAGTCTCCATGGTCATTAAGCTTTCAGAGCAGAGGTAGTGCCTCCTGCCTGCAATCCCAGCATGCCTTTTGCTGAGGTAGGAATTCTGTGAGCTCCAGGCCAGCCTGAACTGCAGAGAGAGACTGTCTCAAAAGAGGCTCTCAGCTTGCTAGGATGGGCTTCCGGGAGCTGTGATCAGAAGTTAACTGCAAAATGTGAATTGATGCTTCTTCCTTAAAGGACCTGAGTAGAGCTGTGCCCAAATAACCAGGAAGTGCTTCCTGCTGTGAATGTAAGGAAAGCACAGTCTAAAGAGAAAAAGCCTGGGGGTGGTCACCCTAAACATCCTGCCTCGAAAGGTAGCCCAATAAACTTAGGTGTGTCTATCTCAGCTACTTTTGTACCATTGTGACCAAAATACAGAAGAAACCATGTAAGGAAAGAAAATGGTGCACCATTTTTCAGTCTCTCTGTGTGAACAATGGCAGACCTGCCAAAGAGAACTGGGCAGTACCGTGGTGGTGGCTGCTTACCCATCACAAGTGGACTAGGAAACAGTAGGTGACTAACACAGAGATGGCCATAACCCTCGAAAGCTCACCCCTACTAGCCGATTTCTCCTAGTGAGGCCCCACTCTCAGAAGGATAGTACAAAGCACCCTTTTGTCTGCTGTGATGGGATGAATAATTTTAGTTCTGTATAATAAACTGGACAATGAAGAGAAAGTTTCCATCCCCTCATACACACACTGGGGTTTTTTTTTTTCTGTTTTCTGACTTTGGGGCTCACTATTGAGTACTCCTAATGCCACCAATACTCGGGGAGCTTTTCTGGGTAATTACCTATCCTTGGGTAGTTGTTTCACCTTAATTAGGCATTTATTAAATTGTGTATTGATTTACGGTAATACATGCTCACTGCTGCTCAGTTAAGCTGTGCTTGCTCTCATGGGGACTGTGTGAGTCTCGCCTTTCCTGTCTCTCTGCTGACTATAGAGTTTAGTCCAGAGCATTCACTGTGTGTCACTGGGCAGTGTATGGATCTTTTCACAGCGAGAGTTCAACAGGGCAGCTGTTCTCCAGCCCTACTTGTCTGGGCTTTGATTGGCTGAGAAGGCCATCAGAGGGACTTGGAAATGGAAGAAACATTAATAGCCCAGCTTCTTGCTCACTCCCTCACCATTAGGCCAGACCATATCTAAAATATCCCAGACACAGGGAAATTGATCTTATTTTAGAAGACATTCAGAGATACCAGTGAAGTAATAATTTCTTTGAGGTTAAATTTAGCATATCTTTGAATAAGCAACTCAAATGTTCTCATGTTGAGTTACATTTTTTCTTTACTCAGAAGCACTATTAACATACCAAAATCCTACCCATTAGCCTGTGGGATAAAGACATGAAGGATAAATGCCATTAAAGGATATATTTATCTTAATCTCATATTGGAAAATTGAAGATATGAAATTTAGGACTGAAGATATGTATATAGTTAAAAGCTTCAGATTCTTTTAAAAGGTCATGGAAGCTACCCTATTTTGTCCCTGTATTGAAAACAAGATACAGATTTCCTACACAGTTTACAAGACTATTTGGCTTTGACATTTAACTAACTATAATGGAACTCAAGCAACCAAGACCTTCTTTTATTCCTACCTCTAAAAGCACATCCCTGTATTTTTTTAAGGTGGATGTCACTTTTGCTTTGATGGGTACCCAGCCAATGACCTGTGTTGTCTTCAAGGAACTGCAGCCATCCAAATGCTTAGTTTATAGCTCTTGTCTCTAACTGGGTATCTGTCTGTAACTGAGTAAGTGAGTAATATATTCATGTAAGTCTGAGATAGATAGACAGTTAGATAGAGATATCAGTAAATAGACACAATATAGAACAATGAGAAGACAACATGTATTTACCGATTTCATTATTAATGAATATGAAAATTCAGATCTCAAGTACAAATCTTAGATCTCAAGGTCTAAGCAACTAGCCTAAGGGCTTGAAGGCAGTCAGTCTCTTACTGGAATCTCTTACAAGGATTATGCCTAGCCAGGTGACCTATTACCACTTAAAGCCCTCTTTTTTAGGGTCTGGATAATTTCTGTTTATTTTCCCATTATTTTCTAAAGTATATACAGAAAGAAAATCCAGTTTAAATTGTCTAGAAAGTAATTTTGCTCTCTGAAGCAATAAACCATTGTTTAGGCTGAAAGCCAGGCTAGTTCCTACACATGTAATAATCCCTTGGGACCTGTAGGTCAATAGCAAATGGCTTTGGAAAATTTAATTAAAGAGATTTCCAGGAAGGAGAAGGAATTAAAGAAATTGTCCCCACCCCACGTCTTATACAAAGGTCTTACACACAGAACACACTGAAGTCTAGCAAGCAAGTGGGGTCCTTCAGAAGCCTCCATGATTAACATTGCTCAACAACTCAATGCTGTTGCCAACCACAAGAAAGACAGTAGAAGGTGAGATGCTGTATACTCAACGGCCATTAATTATGATCTGTCCTGTGTATGACTAAGACATAGGAACTAAGGACATAGAAATGAAGACAAGAATCTTTTCCACAAGGGATGCTGTTTTTAGGTATGGGATGATGGGAAAAATAGCAATAAGTTACTGAGCAATGTGATAGTGACTCAAGTGGCTGGCAGACCATATACTGTAAGAACAGTAAGGAGAGATCTGTCACCTCTGAAAATACCACCAAAGAGCTTGAAGGGTAAGAACCAGCTAAGACATTCTGGGTGCTAGGAATATGATACAAAATGGTCCCAAGAAATGAGGGGCCACAATGAAGAAACAGGTAGAAAACAGGACATTCATTGTAGGCAGGAAGTATGGGAGGTGGGAGCCAGATCATGAAATGGACTCAGACTGATAAAAATGACAAAAAGGGAAGCTGTCAGAGTGACCCCAAAGCACAGATTAAACTATTCAGAGAGGAGACCATGTGCCTTTCCTGATCTAAATGAAGCAGATTCTGTAAGATACATGGAGTGCTAACAGGAGACCGTGAAGAAGCAGATGGAGAGAATGGGCCTCTTGGGATGTGCCTACGAACTCCAGGAACCTCACCAAAACTCAGAACATCAGGAAGCATGCAAAGAATACTTTCCCCTTTCAAGGAAAAGCAAAAGATGTTATTCAATAGGCTGGTCACAGTACACTTGTAACTGAATACAATCACTAGGGAGATTTGATAGGAGACTTGGGAAAAATGAAATGAAGATGAGCCGGATGTAGTTATAAGTTGCCAATTTTATTGCACGTTTAACAGATATAGGTCATATGACATGCATAGCTACCACCACATTAAGAATATGGAAGAATTCTTTTATCCCACCCAAAATTCTCTCGTGCTCTGAGTTTATAGTGAGTTTTGGCTGCTTCCCCAACCCTTGGAAACACAGATCTGTTCTGAAATACTAGAGTTTTGTTCTCAAAGAATATCAAATGAATGAGTTATCTGATGCTAAATGTAGCCTTCTGAGAGCTGCCCCTTTCACTTAGCACAATGCCTCTGAGATAGCCAGTTACTGCACCAGTCAGTAATTTATTATGGACCAGCCCATTTCATTCTGTTGGTGAATTTCATCTTGGAGAATTGGGGGGATGATTACAAAGACAGGTGTTATGGATATTCCTGTACATACTTTTGTCTAAAGCTAAGTCTTTATTTCTACAGACTAAATGTCCAGCAGGGAAAATTCTTGATTATATGGTGAATATATTTTCATCTTCCTAAGATGAAATCCACTCCTTAATCTCTTCTTGTTCTATGGCTTCTGTTTTCACTGCTACATTGAATAACCCTGCCCAATTCTAGGTCAAAAAGATTTTTCTACCCTGTTCTTAAACATTAAACTTTTAATAGTTTTATACCTATAAATATATAACCTATTTCAGTCGAATTTTGTATAAGCTCTGGGGTTTTATGTTGTGGTTTTGTTTTCTGACATATAGATATGTCTGGCATGTAGATAGGTTTTTTTTAAGTGTTTATTGAAAAGACTATTTTGTTTCTATTGAATGATACTTTGGCCATATTTGTATGGATGTATTTGTAGACTCTCTGTCTTTGTTTCTGTCTGTCTCTGTGCCTCTGTCTGTCTGTCTGTCTTTCTGTGACTCTGTCTCTCTCTCTCTCCTTGTGTGTCTCTGTCTCTGTGTCTCTTTCCGTCTCTCTGTCTATGTCTATCTCTCCACTACTACAGTGTTGTGGTTACTATAGTTTTATACAATCTTAATACAGAGTAATATAAGCTTTACTTAAAATGTTTGTTCTAACTCTTCTAATGTTTTTCACTTTTGTATTTGTCTGTATGTTCTAGGATTGTGAGATTGGAATGGCAGAAAATCTACACATCAATTTGAAAAATGATACTTTATTTGCCTGTTAAATATGCCTGCACATGAATGGGGCATGCCTTCTCATTTATTCAGAACTGTCTTGAAATCATTTACCAACAATTTACATAGAATGTGTGTTGTGTATAAGATTTATTAGATTTATCCATAGTTTGTTTTCTTCTATTCTATGCCTACTTTTTAAATAGTAGTTCTTAAAATAATTTTAAAATTTATCCAGTTTTAAGACAGTGTGGACAACTCTACTCATTTTTTGTATAGTGCTTTTGTATCCTGCAAACTTACTAAGTGCACTTTAACTTTTAAGAGGCTTTAAACTATACTTTTAAAAGATTATTCATTTTTAAAGCTTATGTGTATGTGTGTGTCTATGTGAATGTATGTGTGCCATGTACATGCATATGCCTATTGAGGCCAGAAGATATAGGATCCCCTGGAGTTGGAGTTACAGATAGCTGTGAGCCACCTGATGTGGGTACTGGGAACCGAACTCAGATCCTTTGGAAGACCATCAAGTGACCTTCACCACTGCACCCATCACTTCAGCTTCTAGTGCATTTTTACATTTAAATTTTTTTATACATTCTTTGGATATCTACAGAAATATCATTACTCTACAAACAGGAATGACTTTTATGCCTCTTTTCCAGCTGATTTGCTTTTCCCTTCTTAATTGCATTGGCTAGGACTTGCCACAGTAGTTTTAAATTAGAGTGTTGAGATGCAATAATACTTGCCTTCTCATGGTTAGGGTGAAACATTCTGTTTTTCACACTAAGTGCGTTGTTGCCTATAGGAAATTTCTATAGGTGCCCTTTTGCAGAACAAGGTTCCATTTATACCTACTTTGCTGAGAGATTTTATTGTGAATGTGGAATCCTATTAAATGCCTTTTATACATCAATGGGTGTGACTGAGAATTCATTTAAAAAGAATAATCCCAGCATTTTCAGAATAAACTGAGCTTGGTTGTCTTATTCCTTTTCTATAGTGTTTAGTCAGTTTTAATATTTTGCCAAGGATTGTTGTGTGCTGTAGTATTTCTTCCTTACTCTCTTTGGTTTTTATATCAGGTTCACTCTGGCCTTATAAAATGGGTTTGGGGATTTTCTCTCCTTCTCTAACTCCTGGATGACACTACATTCGATCACTATTATTCTTTCTGTAAATGTAGAAAATTCCAGTGAGACCATCTGAGTCTGGAGATTGCTTTTCTGGCAGAATTACTACAAACTCACTTTCTTTAATAGTTAGAGTGGTGCTCAGGTCATCCGCCTCATTCTTACTGAGTGCTCACTGTTTGTGGTTTCCTGGGACTTAATGCACCTCCTTTGTGCTGACAAGTTCAATCGGAGAGATGCTTACTGTCTTAGTATCCTTAAGTTGTACTCTGCTCTCTTTTTCTGTGTTGGCCTAGTTAGATGATGTTCCCCTTTATTGTGTTTCCCACCAAACAACTACCTTTTATTTTTATTGATGGCTTCTACTGTTTATCTTTTCCTTTTTTTCTTTTTTAACTTAATTCCTGCCCTGACCACTATGTGTACTTTAATCTTGCTGCAGATCTCATTTGCTATCTCTCTAGCTCTGAAGTGAGAGTAGATGCTGAGGTCATTGCTTTGTGACTTTTCCTCTTTTTTCAGTACCATGAATTCCTTTTCTGAGGAGGGGGTTCTCACAGTTTTAAGATGTTGTGTTTTCATTTGTATCCAGTCCACTGGGAGGATGCCACATCTCTAATTAGGACCACTTTAGAGTTCTTGATTTCATATTTGAGCTGTGGCTTCTTAGAAATGCTTACTTTGTTTCTAAATATTTTGGGAATTTTGCAGAACTTTTTTGGTAATTTATTTCAAATTTAACCTTTTTTCTAATTATAAAACATACATTGTGTGACTTGGATCTTTTTATTTCTTAAAGCTTGCTTTATTGCCCAGAATATGGTTTGTCTTTGTACAATATTGACTAAGCCAAGTTAGCTGGTTGTGTTTTTCATGCCTTCCACACTTTGTTGGATCTCTTACTAGCTACTCTATCAATGATCAGGGAAGGGTGTTCATGTCTGTCCCTGGGATTTATCTATGCTTGTCCTTTGCTTCAGGTATTTTGAAGCTCTTTTAAGAAGGTGATTATACCCTCTTATTAATTGACTCCTTAATCACTGAAATAGTCATTCTTTACTGTTGATATTATTCCTCACAGTGAAATCTCTTCATATTTTGCCTAATATTTATAGATCCATTGTTTTTTCTTAACATTAATGTTGGTTTGATATACTTTTAAATTCTGTTCTTGTATTTATGTCTTTATTTAAAAAAAATGTCTCTGGGGTATATGTGTTCATGAGGGAGGGCAGACATGGCTGTCATGGTGTGCATGCTCATAGAAACCATACAACAATCTTGGGTGTCTGTCTTAGCCTTTCCATCTCATCTTTTGACTGTGTCTTGTTTAGTTTCACTTTATCTGTGTCAGACCAGCTAGTCCATGGGCAGATTTTCCTGTCTGCTCCTTGCATTTTCCTGTAGGAACAAGGGATCACAGATGTATATGTTGCAGTACATGGCTTTTACATGGTCTTGGAGAATGTGATCTCAGATCCTCCCACACTAAGATGCTTCCTTCCTGAGGAAGTTCCCCAGTCCTCAGCATGTATTTCCTGTAAACAGTGTATGCTTAGGCCATGCTTTCTTGATCCAATTTGATAGTTTTTATCTTTTCACTAGGTAGATGCTCTATATTTAATATAATTGTGATTAGAGTTGAATCTGTAATCTCACTATTTGTTTTGTTTGTACTTTTCTTAGCTACCCTTTCTCTCTTTTTATGCTTCCTATCACCTGCATATTTCTCATAACTCATTGACCTGTCTTGTTGGTCTGTTGTAATTTGGTTGTCTTAGGCTATATTCATGTTCCTGACATACACCTTTTATTTATCACAATCTATCCTCAGAAGACAGTGTGCTAAACCTCATAGGTTTCTTTTTTATATATGCTGTAAAAGTACTATTAACCAACTGTCTTACAAACAATTTCATAATAAAAATATTTTGCACTGACACACTCATTTCCTACTTCATAGTGCTATATACTTCTTTGTACAGTGTCATAGATCCACTTGGTATTGCTTTGAATATTTTATTTTAATAATTGTTATAGGAATGTGTTACTATTTAATTCTTTCAGTTTTAATATATCTGAAAAGTGTTTTATAAAATCTACATGTATCAAAGATATTCTTCTGGGTATGACATTTTCTACTGACATTTCCCCCCCTGGTACTTTAAAATGGAATGTTCTATAGGGAATACACTTCAAGATATAGGCATAGGTGATTGTTTTCTGAGTAAGTCTCCAGTAGTTTAGAAAATAAAACCAACAATTGACAAATGGGACCTCACAAAATTACAAGCTTTTGTACAACAAAGGAAATGTTAATCGCATGATGAGACAGCCTAAAGGATGGGAGAAAATCTTTGCCAACTATACCTATGACAGAAGGTAAAGATCTGGAATATACAAATAACAATAAGAACAAAAGCCTAATAAAAATAGGCTAAGGAACTGAGCAGGGTTTTCTTGAAAGAATAAGGTCAAATGTCTAGTAAATACTTTTAGAAATGTTCACCATCTTTAGACATCAAGCAATGCAATGTAAGATTACCCATGATCCCATTCTGAATGACTATCCACAAGAAAATGATGACAACAAAGGCTGGCGTGGGTCTGGGGAAAGAATGACCTCTTACTCACTGATGCTGGAAGAAGCTTATCAGTGAAGCCACTGTGGAAAGCTGTAGCTGGTCTTTTGCTGCTTTGTGTGTTCTTCTTTCTTCTAACATTCTCCACCTTTTTTCCTCTATCCTTTCAACTCCCTCACACTAGATAAAAAAGGGGGAAAAAAGGAGGAAAAAAGGATATAGAGGAAAGGAAAGATATCCCTGAATAAAGCCAGGGGTCAGAAAGAGGGCAACTTGATTACTAGACTACTTCCTGCTGATTAAGGGTGTCAAGTTCCTTGGGACCAACTTGATCTCCACCATCAGGATATCTAATTTCTTTTTATTATTATTTCTCTTTTAGGCATGACTACTTAACAAATCTCAACCAAAATCAACCAACAACCCACTTCACTTTTATATACCCTCTGAAGAGATCCCAGAATTCCCAACATCACACAACAGCAGGAACTATCTGCAGTTGGCAAAATCACACCTTTGCTAGAGCATTAGGCAAATCTTAGTCAGCTTCTGCAAAGCAACCCCGTATCCCCATACCTGGGATTAAACAAAAACACATCTTTATAATATTTCTGTGCCTTTTAAAAAAAGAAACCAAAACTCCAGAATTCTTACTACAAAAATAAGTGTAGAAGTTTCTCAAAAAGCTAGAAATGGAGATACCATATAATCCAGCTCTATCACCCCTGGGCATGTCATAGGACTAAATCTTACCACAGAAATTCATGCACAAACATTTTTTTTTTTTACTGCTGCTTTATTCACAGTAACTAGGAAAGGAATCAGCCTAGATGTTCCTCAACTAATCACTGGAGAATAAATAAATAATACACCATGGAATTATAAATATCTAAAAAATGAAATTACAAAATATACAGGACAGGAAAATGGATAGAATTAGAAAATATTGTATTATGTAATATTAAGTAACAGGGTCAGAATGAGAAATGCCACATATTTTCTCAGAGATTATGGCTTTTAATTTTTATATGTGTGTACTTATGTAAGAGTGGATATATATGAGGTCTAGAAATAAAAAAGAGACTCATGAAAGTGGAAGAAAGAGGCTAGGGGATAGATTGTAAAGAACATGAGATATGAAAGTAGAGTTTGGGATGCTAGTATCTCTCTGTGTGTGTACGTGTGAGTGTGTGTGTGTATGTGCACATGCGTATGCAGGTGCTCACTCGCATGTGTGCAAGTGCCTGCATATACATGTGAGTGTGTGTGTTGGGAGTAAAGTTTAAGCCTGTGCTCTTGTAAATAATCCCTTACTCAAGATCTTGCAAGGAACCATAATGAATCACAAACAGAAAAATAGCAAAACACAAACAAGCAAAACTGCTTGAAACTAGAAAGGGGATAGACCAGTTGGGACAGTTGGGAAGAGGAAGGGTATCTGAGGAAGTAGCAAAAGTCAGTCATGGAGGTTAATATGAAAAAATACATGCTACACTATAAGAAAATGTTATAAAGGAAGTATCATTATTAGTGTAATTAATGTATGAAAAATTTCAAAGTGGTGTTCCATTGTGTTCTTGCATATGCTGATTCCAGTAAGAATTCTCTCATATATAACTTTGTTCTTCTACATACAACATGCTATTTTTTCTAGCTGTTAAGATTTTTTCCCAACTAGCTTGAAACTGATTGTGATGGGATTTATTTTATGTTCCTTTGTGTTTCTTGCACTTGGAATTCACTGGGATTCTTGGACCAAGGGTTCTGTACTTTTGTTTTATTCAAACTTGGTTTTTTTATTCAAACATTATGCTCTTTCCTGCCTCTTCAAATACTCAAATTTCATGCTTATTAGGCCACAGGAAGTTGTGGCAGAGTTAATGGATGCTGTTTTAAAACATTTTAATTTTGCCACTCTATATTTAATTTTGCATCTTTCCATTTCTATATCTTTTTGTTGGAAAATATTTCTTATGCAGTGGCTAATCCTATCCCACCTAGAAATCTTATCTGGAGTGTTATTTATTCATTTGATTCTTTTTCTTTGAACCTATTATATCTGTGCTTCATTCTTTTAACTCAGGAAAGAATACAATAATATAAACTAACACCTTTGTGTGTGTATGTGTGTAGTGTGTGTGTGTGTGTGTGTTGGAAGTAAGGTTTCTTTCATAGGACGATTCTCCACTGGTTCTATTGACTGAATTTTTCCTTTTCCTTTGTATGTTGCTAAATTTTGATGGATGCCAAACATTGTGAATTTTACCTTGTTTAGAACTGGCAATGCTTTTATATTCATGTAAACATTCTGAAGCTTTGCTCTGGGTTACACTCAAATTACATGGAAATGGTTCTATCTTTCTGCGTATTGGTTTTAAGATTTGTTAAGCAGGACCAACTTCATGTTTAAGGGAAAGCTCATGATTCCCCATTACTGAGGAACACTTTTCTAACACCACCAAGGCCCCACAAACTGTGAAGATCTTTAGTGGTAGCTTGGCTTGTTGAAACAGGAGTCAGACTTTGAGCTTTGTGTTTCAGGCTTTCTGCTTTCCATTCCTCTTGGCAATGTGTGTTTTGTTTTTCTTTTTCTTTTTCTTCTTCTTCTTTTTTACATTCATAATCAGTTGGAGTGGGTATTTGTTCCAGGAAGTGGGTCATTGGTGGACTTGTCTCTCCTTGTACAGTTTTCTCTATGTCAGTGTCAATGTGAACTTTGTATTGGTCTTCCCAGTTCACAGCTAATTTTCATAGCTCATGGAACCTGCTGACTCTGCCCAGTTTCTGTACCCCACAACCATGTTATATACTCCACGAGTATATTCACGCATGGAGGTAAGCCAGAGCAATCATAGGGTTTGCCTAATCTTCTCGGCAGCCTTGTTAGTTCCCAGTGTGGTGAAAACTATTGCATAGCCTGTCTGTTTTTCATTAGGTTCAAGCATGAGAGTAATTGATCTCTGTTACTCCATCTTGACCAGAAATGCAACAATGCAACCCTTCACCACCTACCTTTTCTTCTATCTGTCTGTCTGTCTATCTATCTATCTATCTACCTACCTATTAAAATAGGGTCTCTTTCTATAGCTCAGGCTGACCTTGAGCCTTCCAAATCCTGAGATTGTGACTATGTACTACTATGTCAGGGTCTTTATTTCTTTAAAAAATATAATAGAGATATTTATATTGAAAATAAATAATATTGTATCTGAAGGAAGGTTTCATTGATTGTGAAACCATGATAAAATATATTTTTTGAAAAGAAATCTATTTTCAATTAAAATTAAAATTATAAAAAGAAATAGGTTATATTTATATCCCTTACAGTCAACACTTTAGAATAAATTAATACACGAAATATTCTGTATATTTTAAATGTTGATACTTTTATTAGTCAGCATATTTTATGTGGTATTGAAGACTGTTTCTTTGAACAGTTATGATTTAAAATTGACATGATAAGAGCTTTAGAATGCCCATGATACTCTCATTTGAATAGTCAACTGCCAAGAGAATTTTTTAACTGTACTTAAAAAAATAATAGCAACCATGAGCTCGTCATCTCAGTGCCCCGGATCAAATGGCAGTTGCTTTTGCTTTCCTGCCACTCGCTGCGGTGTTCCAATAATGCAGATTTTGCAATTTTCCAAAAGATTTAGATTTTTAAATATATATTCTGCTCTTCTTTGAGAAAGAGAAAATTTAGCCAGGATATCACACTGTGGCCAATCTTTTATTTTAAAACTCTGTTGGAAACCCCATAAACATGTCTTAAATAATTCTGTCATGACGGAAAGAAAGAGAAATGGCACGGGAAGTTGTGTGGGGAAAAAGACTTTACAGCCCAGACTTTGAAGCCACAGCAATTCAGCAATAAAAGAGAATGAAGAGTTAGGCTCTAGGGTAACTGGAGCATTTTCTATGTCTCTCCCCCACTTAAACACACACACACACACACACACACACACACACACACACACACGAGTCAATATATCATACCAGATGTGCTGAGACAAGGTTCCCAACAGAAAACACCTAAAATACAATGCAAAATATTCAAAATTATTTCTTTTCTTTAAATAATTACTGAGCTGGTGGTAAAATAATACTTATAGACCTGGGTTCTGTGTATAAATGTGCTTTGACCAAGACACCCTCACCTAAGGTGGATAACAAGTAAATAAACAGTTACAGACTAGGCAATCCCACTCTGTAAAAGTGACTTTAAAGGGCAGAACTAGAGATGACTCCTTAATTTTCTGTGATGCTACTAAAATATTGATGAGAAGACAACATCCCCACTCATACCCCCAACCGAGAGAGAGAGAGAGAGAAAGAGAGAGAGAGAGAGAGAGAGAGAGAATTATTTTTTTTCATATACATCTCCAATCTCACGTTTGAGCCCAAATGCAAAAAATCATACACAAAATATCAATTTGTACCTCAGAACTAGAGTCAGAGTTTCCATTGCCTGGAGACATCTTGTGCTAGAAAACAAAGAAATTTTCATTCTTAAACTCTAACTGTGTTGAAGATAAATCCAGATCCTCCTGCCTGCTGGGAAGCACTCCGTCATCATGCTGCATTCTCGGCCCAATCTGAGAAGACTTTCAGAGAGGAATGGAACAGTGTCAAACAAAAAGAAAGCAAACAGGATGAATCATGAAGGAGTTCCCATTAATTGGATGGAGGATAATCTGAGGATGAATAGAACTCTGTGAGCTGTCTACCCTCTTGATGAAGAGGAGGTTTTCCCCCCTTGTTGAGACATATAAAGATAAAATAAGTAACTCAAAGTCACTGAAACACATTAAAGTACACAAGTCCTCAGTTATGTTGGAAATAGAAAAATAAAACCTACATGGCCTCATTAGCTGTCATTGGAAGTTAATAGGTATGCATACATTTGAGAATTGAGAAACAAGGAAAAATAACTAATGTTGAGCAATCTCTGCAGCCTCTAGAAAAGCTGCATCTAAATTCAGTGGTTTTAGGTCTGAATTTCTTTGTTTTTTTTCTTGGTTTTTCGAGACAGGGTTTCTCTGTGTAGCCCTGGCTGTCCTGGAACTCACTCTGTAGACCAGGCTGGCCTCAAACTCAGAAATCCGCCTGCCTCTACCTCCCGAGTGCTGGGATTAAAGGCGTGCGCCACCACTGTCCGGCTAGGTCTGAATTTCTATTGCCAAGAAAAGCAATGATTAGAAAGAGAAGTTAATGCCACAAAGAAGCAACTCACACAACCAAGAATGAACATTTAAAAATCAATGACTCAGTTTCTCATGTGTCAATTATAATGAAGAAAAAGAAGTCAGTATAGAAGAGTTCACTAAAGAATAAAGCAGCCCTAAGACAAATCATGACAATGGCATTTTCAAGATATCATTCTCATTAATTAATGATTTAGAGGGAAAAGAATAATGTGAAGTGACATATCTGAGATATTCTTCAAAATAAAACTACAAAATAATTATTATGCTTATATTCAAGTATGTCCAAGAGCTCATTTTATAAAATAATGGAGAGATTGTTGCATATTTTAAAAATGTCTGAGTCACTGGTACATACTGCAAATACTTCTTTGTAAAATGATTTGCCTAATATTTGAGATTATGTTTTAAATATCTCATTGTGAAACATAAACTTTGGGCAGGGGAAAGATAAAACAAGAACAGTTTCATGTTAACGACTTATGAAAATGTGTTGTGATATCAGGATGTACTCCACTGCCTGTTTAGTGTATATTTAGTAATTCTGATAGCCAACCTACAAAGAATAAAAGGGCAATAACGTGTGATACTCACATTGAATTGATTTAAAAAGTTAAGGTCTGTTTGATGCTAGAAAGTGTGCCAATGAAATCCAATTTATTGGCTGTTTAACAGATGTTGGTATCTCATGAGATCTAGGACTCATCATTTAATAAAATTAAACAATGATCTATCATGAAATACTCAAAGGTAGTGACAGTTCTGTAGGTACAAAGAAAGCTAGTTTCAGTGTATCAAAGGACATCTACAAAAATTTATACTAAGCAGCCAACTGGATATAGAGAGAAATGTTTGAAATTTAAAGTCTGGGAGAAGGCAAAAATATCATGATCAGTAGCTTATTTAACGTATCTCTTAGCCACATAGTTTTAAGATAGTAAAGAAATAAAAGAAATTTAAAAGAAAAATTCTCTCTCTCTCTCTCTCTCTCTCTCTCTCTCTCTGTGTGTTCATCTATATCTATAGATATAGATAGATAGATAGATAGATAGTGTGTTTGTGTGTGTGTGTGTGTGTGTGTGTGTGTGTGTGTGTATTGGATAGACAATGACAGGGGAAGTGAGTAGAGGAGAATAGAAAGAGGAGGGCAAAATGGAGAGACCATGTTCCTAATCATTAAAACTGAAAAAGTAGCTAGTGTGAATACCAAGAGTACTAAACTACATCCTGCTAGGACTGAGGATATTGCAATAATTAGTAATAAAAATTACAATTCTATATTTTAAACATCATTTATATTAATTTTCAGCCTAACTTAAGAAATTTTTAAATTAGTTCTTTGAAAATGAAAACTATAATGTATTTTACTCATATTTACCTTTCTTCCAAACCTCCTCCCAGATTTGTCTCACACTCAGTTTTGTGGCCCTCCCTGGTATTTTGTCTGTCATGTCCAGTTTTCATTGCTTGCATATTCTTGGATGAGTGACTCTCTACTGGAATATGGTTGACTTCAAGAAAACTTTCCCTTTTCCAGTGGCTATCCATGGTCAGTAGGGCCTCCTCCTCAGCTAGGGAAAAGACTTTATGTCTACATCCATTGTAGCTTAATTTTAATGGCTATATAGCATGCAAATGGAAGCATATGGTTAGAATTTCATGTTTTGATTCAGCTGTGAGATTTTTGGAAAATTTCCAACTGTCATTTACTGACTGTGAAGTTCTTTGTCTATAAAACAAACCATAAGTTATAGGGAATCAAGAAGATCCCTAATTGTTCCAATTTGCTATGATCTTAATAATTCAAAGAGCAATTATCACATATATAGGCTTTTTAAAAGTTGATTTCCTAGAAGCATAGAAAAGAACAGCAGTTAACAGAGGTGACATTTGAGGGATGCTGGTTAGTGAGCACATTGTTCCTTTAGCTGTAAAAGTTATTCTGGTTGATGGTCCAGGAATGGATACAATTAAGGATGTATTGTTTGAATGTGTATGCATATACACATGTACATAAATGTGTATTTTGAGACAGATAAATAATATAATTTTGAGTGTAGCCTCATAAAGAAATGACAAACATTCAATAATATATATGCTAATTACTCTGATTTGGTCAAACATGATCAGGATGTTCAAAATATCCCATTGTATCACATAGATGAGTAAAATTATTATGTTCATCAAAAATGATAAGAAAAATTTAAAATATAGCCATCAGTATATTATAGTAAGCCTGTAGAATTTCTATAAAATGTTTTATCCACTATTCATTTAAATTTATTTTATTTTATCCTATATCTTATTCTTCAAAGGGTTATATCCAGCTTGCACATTGCTTCCAGTTTCTGTCAACGCTGAATTTGTGCTGTACAAATCCTACCTCCTCAAT
The DNA here is from genome assembly GCA_019843965.1 of Rhynchomys soricoides. Taxonomy (NCBI): domain Eukaryota; kingdom Metazoa; phylum Chordata; class Mammalia; order Rodentia; family Muridae; genus Rhynchomys; species Rhynchomys soricoides. The sequence continues at coordinate 12,963,556 of JADRCH010000076.1, read as the reverse complement.
TTTTTCCCCACTTTTTTGGGTTGTTTTGTTTTGTTTTAAGACAGCACTTCTTACTGAATATGGAGCCTGGTCTACCAGCTGGCCAATGAACTCCAAAGATCCAACTGTCCCTACCCTGACCCTAGTGATAAGGTTACCAAGCACTTCTACATGGGTGCTTAAGATCAAACTTAGTCCAGTGCTTATACTGTACCAGCTGGGCCACCTCAACCTTCTTCTTAACAAGCTCGTTTCCTCAACTGTTTTGTCTCAGAGGTGTGTACTTGACTTTCTGAGAAGATAGTTTTATTATGACATCTATTTCAAATAAGGAAAAGACAAAGTTTCCCAGGAGCACACATTCATAAAATGTTAGAATAAAAATATGCATCTAAGTCTTGACTCTGTTTATCTAGAATTATAGTCACTGTATTGAACTCAGATACAACTTGGCAGCTTGAGAAGGATCTGAGTAGATATCAAATAGAAAGGTTTGGTTTGGTTGAATAGCAAAAAGGCTAGTAACAGAAATGGGGGGAGGGACATTATTCCCTTGAGTAAGATGCATTCTTTACAAGGAACTAAACCAGTTTGGTTTTGCTCTCTTGAGTGGGATGCTTCTACATGCACTCCCCTTTTTTCCCCTGAAGGTTGTGTGAGTTCTTCCCTTCTGTCATGCATTCAAAATAGTATGTAGACTTTCCTCTGTCCTCTTGACTTGGAACAGAATTGTTGGGAGTGGAGAATATCTAAGGATTTATCAGATTGTTTTCAACCTACATGTCTTGCCAGTTCAATTGTTTAATTATTTTTTTCAGGGCTTGTTATTTCCAAGAAGAACGAAAGAATCATATTTAAAGATATTTATGACAATTTAGTTGAGTAACTTTTCTGTATCTTTTCTTATCTTTTAGAAAAAGCAGACACACCTTCCAGAAGCAGTTGTTTTTTAAAAAGAAAATAGAAGGCCAGGAAGGATGGCTCAGGGGCAGCTCAGTGCTTAAGAATATGTACTGTTTTGTTGAGGACTCAAGTTCTCAGTGCCCATATTGGGTGGCTCACAGCTGCCTGCATGTCCAGAATCAGGGTAACTGGTGCCCTTTTCAGGCTTCCTTAGGAACCTGCATGCACAAGTATAGATTTTTAAACACACAGAACTGTTTTTAATCTTTAAAGAAAAAATAGAGTCAAACCAAGCTTTTCAAGGTCATGAAATCGTGAGAAGGAAGACTATCCACTGAGAACATTAATTTATAAGATTAATACTTCACCTCTTCTTTATACATTCTATATCTAAATACAACTATCATGTATAATCTCTATCACAGATAGCCATGGTCTTTTGGGCCCCATTTTGGCCCTGGTTTGGGTCTTGAGGACAAACCCGAGCCTGGCTCGAGTTTCTGTGTCCTTGTGGGAAAGCCTAAGCCTGGCTCTAAATTTGAGAACTGTCACAGTCACTTCCATATCAGGATGACTCAGCAAGACCTGTTTGGCCCTGCCATTTTTGATGTGAAGCTTTGCCATTAGCCCCGTAAGTTACCTCTTACCCTCTGTCACCCTTCCCCACCTCCTATGTCATCTCTTCCCATACCTAAGTGCCCACCTTCTTGCCTTCTCTATATAAGCAAGTGCCTAGTTTAATAAAGTGACTTCCTGCTTCCACAAGACTCCTGGCCTGGCATGTTTCTTTTGGGCCTTTAACACTTGCCATCCCACTTAGCCCTAGACAGACCCGGCTGGACCAGGTTCTCTTCTCTCACCTGGACCTGCCAGAAAAGGAGCCAAAAATGGTCTTCACAGTAATATCACACAGAGCGAAGTGAACTTGATCCATATGCAATTCTTTTTGCACTTTCCCATTTTTTCCAAGATCTTTTCAGTCTTATCCTTTTTTATTTCTCTTCAAAGGAAAAGCTTGTAGGAACATGAGTGTGGCAGGCATTCTTCCTCCCACCCAACCTGCTGCTTGGTGGGACTTCAGATCATCCCAGCATATGGGGTGATCCAAAGCCTATAAACCTGAGGCTGGGATTTAGACTGAGTTCAGAAATGCTTGGAAAATGTCCCTTGGCATCCCTCTCTTTCATTATCATTTCTTTGTATAGCTCTGTGTTTGAGGACAATTTGATGCACATTGTCTAAGTAATGAATAAATACAAAAACTATGATGAGGCAAATAACTGAAGCTATAGAGCAGTGAATTAAGAAGTACTTGCTGGGTTTTCATCTGTGGCAGGGGACCTCTGCCTGGGCCACCAGGGCTCCATAGCCAAATAGCTCTGGGAGAAAGCTAGCCACTGAAGAGAGCAGAAAAACCCGTGAAAGAGGGTAAAAAGAGCAACACTACTTAGCAGGACGTGCCCAGAATCCTTGGGACACAAGGACTGAGGAACAGTCAGGGAAAGGAGCCTTCTGGTTTCTATCTGTGGTGGGAGACCTCTGCCTGGGCCACCAGGGCTCCATAGCCAATCATGCCGGGAGAAAACTTGACTCCCAGGAGTGTGGGCAGGCCTGTCTGCTCAGAGGAACCCATCTGGAACCCCCAGGACACAGGGACTGAGGAGTGGTCTTCTGGTTTCTTTCAGTGGCCAGGGAGCAGATCCTGTGACACAGGACTCCATACTCAAATAGTGCCAGGAGAGAGCTGGTATCCCAGAAGTGCCGACACACCTTCAAGCACAGGCAAGACCAACACTTCTGTTCAAATTCACTGGATCAAGATGGACCCTTGAAGAGCCATCAGGACACAGGAACCAAGGGACAGCTGGGGACTAGATCCTTCTGGTTTCGGTCTGCACCCTAGAGCTGAACCTGTGCCACAGCTCTCCAAACACAAATTCCTCTCAGAGAGAACTGGTCTTCAAGGAGTATTGACACCTAGGTTTGCAGGAAAGACAAGCCACAGTCAGAGAGAGTAAGACCAGATAACACCAGAGATAACCAGATGGCGAAAGGCAAGGGCAAGAACAAGAACATAAGGAACAGAAACCAAAGCTACTTGGCATCATCAGAACCCAGCTCTCTCACCACAGCAAGCCCTGGATATTCCAACACACCAGAAAAGCAAGACTCAGACTTAAAATCACATCTCATGATGATGATCAAAGATTTTAAGAAGGAAGTAAATAACTATCTTAAAGAAATACAAGAGAACAAAGGTAAAAAACTAGAATCCCTTAAAGAGGAAACAGAAAAATCCCTTAAAGAATTACAGGAAAACACAATCAAATGGGCAGAATTACAGGAAAACACAATCAAACAGGTAGACTTACAGGAAAACACAATCAAAGAGAAAAAGGAAATGAACAAAACCATCCAGGAACTAAAAATAGAAATAGAAACAATAAAGAAATCACAAAGGGAGACAACCCTGCAGTTAGAAAACCTAGGAAAAAGAACAGGAGTCATAGATGCAAGCATCAACAACAGAATACAAAAGATAGAAGAGAGAACCTCAGGTGCAGAAGATACCAAAGAAAACATTGACACAATAGCCAAAGAAAATGCAAAATGCAAAAAGTTCCTAACATCCAGGATATCCAGGATAGAAGAGAAGACAGAACTTGAGTATAATAGGTATAGAAGAGAGTGAAGATTCTTAACTTAAAAGACCAGTAAACATCTTCAACAAAATTATAGAAGAAAACATCCCTAACCTAAAGAAAGAGATGAACATAAATATACAAGAAGATTGGACCAGAAAAGAAATTTCTCCCATCATATTATAGTCAAAACACAAAATACACAAAATAAGGATAGAATATTAAAAGCAGTAAGGGAAAAAGGTCAAGTAACATATAAAGGCAGACCTATCAGAATTACACCAGACTTCTCATCAGAGACTATGAAAGCTAGAAGATCCTGTGCAAATCTCATACAGACCCTAAGAGAACAAGAACCCAGCCCAGGCTGCTATACCAAGCAAAACTATCAATTATGATAGATGGTGAAACTAAAATATTCTATGACAAAACCAAATTTGCACACTATGTTTCCACAAAACAAGCACTAGAAAGAATAATAGATGGAAAATGACAACTCAGGAGGGAAACTACACCCAAGAAAAAGCAAGAAAGTAATCTTTCAACAAACTCAAAAGAAGATAGCCACACAAACATAAAAAACCATAGAAAATAAAAGGAAACAACAATCACTATTCCTTAATATCTCTTAACATCAATGGACTCAACATCCCAATAAAAACACATAGACTTTCAGACTGGATCCATAAATAGGACCCCACATTTTGCTGCATCCAGGAAATGAACCTCCATGTGAAAGACAAACACTACCAAAGGGTAAAGGACTGGAAAACAATTTTCCAGGCAAATGGTTCCAAGAAACAGGCTGGAGTAGCTATTCTAATATTGGATAAAATTGACTTTCAACCAAAAGTCATCAAAAAGGGTAAGGAAGGACACTTCATACTCATCAAAGGAAAAATCTACCAAGAAGAACTCTCAATTCTGAACATCTATGCCCCGAATGCAAGGGCACCCACATTCATAGAAGAAACTTTACTAAAGCTCAAAGCACACATTGCACCTCACACAGTAATAGTGGGAGACTTCAACACCCCACTCTCATCAATGGACAGATCTTGGAAACACAAACTAAACAGAGACACAGTGAAACTAAAAGATGCTATGAACCAAATGGATTTAACAGATGTCTTAACAGATTTCAACATTTCATCCTGCATCAAAAGAATATCCCTTCTTCTCAGCATCTCATGGTACCTTCTCCAAAATTGATCATATAATTGGTCACAAAACAAACCTCAACAGATATCAGAAGATTGAAACAATCCCATGCCTCCTGTCAGATCATTACGGATTAAGGCTGGTCTTCAATGGCAACAACAACAGGAAGCCGACATACACATGGAAGCTGAACAACACTCTACTCAATGATAACTTGGTCAAGGAAGAAATAAAGAAAGAAATTAAAGACTTCCTAGAATTTAATGAAAATGAAAGTACAACATACCCAGACCTATGGGACACAATGAAAGCAGTGTTAAGAGGAAAACCCATAGCTCTGAATGCCTCAAAACAAAACAAAACAAAACAAAACAAAAAAACTGGAGAGAGCATATACTAGCAGCTTATCAGCACACCAGAAAGCTCTGGAACAAAAAGAAGCTAATACATCCAATAGGAGTAGAGTAGAAGGCAGGAAATAACCAAATTAAGGGCTGAAATCAACAAAGTAGAAACTAAAAGAACTATACAAAGAATCAACAAAACCAGGAGCTGGTTCTTTGAGAAAATCAACAAGGTAGATAAACCCTTAGCCAGAAGAACCAGAGGGCACAGAGACAGTATCCAAATTAACAAAATCAGAAATGAAAAGGGAGATATAACAACAGAATCTGAGGAAATTCAAAAAATCATCAGATACTACTACAAAAGCCTATACTCACCAAAATTGAAAAATCTGGATGAAATGGACAAGTTTTTAGACAGATAACAAATACCAAAGTTAAGTCAGGATCAGATAAACCATCTAAACAGTCCCATAAGCCCTAAAGAAATAGAAGTAGTCATTAAAAGTCCCCCAACCAAAAGAAGACCAGGACCAGATGAATTCAGTGCAGAATTATATCAGACCTTCAAAGAAGACCTAAGATAAATACTCTTCAATCTATTCCACAAAACAGAAATAGAAGGAACACTACCCAGTTCATTCTACAAGGCCACAGTTACAGTGATACCAAAACCTCACCAAGACCCAACAATAAAAGAAAACTTCAGACCAATTTCCCTTATGAATATCGATGCAAAAATACTCAATAAAATTCTTGCAAGCTGAATTAAAGAACAGATCAAAAGGATCATTCACCATGATCAAGTAGGCTTCATCCCAGGGATGCAGGGATGGTTCAATACCCAGAAATCCATCAGTGTTATCCACTACATAAACAAACTCAAAGAAAAAAACCATATGGTCATTTCATTAGATGCTGAAAAAGCATTTGACAAAATTCAACATCCCTTCATGATAAAAGTCCTGGAAAGATCAGGAATTCAAGGAGCATACCTAAACATAGCAAAAGCAATATACAGCAAACCAGTGACCAACATCAAACTAAATGGAGAGAAACTGGAAGCAATCCCACTAAAATCAGGAACTAGACAAGGCTGCCCTCTCTCTCCCTATCTATTCAATATAGTACTTGAAGTTCTAGCTAGAGCAATTAGACAACAAAAGGAAGTCAAATGGATGCAAATTAGAAAGGAAGAAATCAAAATATCACTATTTGAAGATGATATGATGGTATACTTAAGTAACCTGAAAAACTCTACCAGAGATCTGCTACTGCTGATAAACAACTTCAGCAAGCGGCCGGATACAAAATTTAACTCAAACAAATCAGTAGCCTTCCTATACTCGAAGGATAAACAGGCTGAGAAAGAAATTATGGAAATGACACCCTTCCCAATAGTCACAAACAACATATAGTATCTTGGTGTGACTCTAACCAAACAAGTGAAAGATCTGTATGACAAAAAATTCAAGTCTCTAAGAAGAAGACTTCAGAAGATAGAAAGATTTCCCATGCTCATAGATTGGCAGGATTAATGTAGTTAAAATGGCCATCCTGCCAAAAGCAATCTACAGATTCAATGCAATCCCCATCAAAATTCCAACTAAATTCTTAATAGACTTAGAAAGAGCAATTCTCAAATTCATATGGAATAACAAAAAACCCAGGATAGCAAAAACTATTCTCAACAATAAAAGGACTTCTGGGGGAATCAGTCTCCCTGATCTCAATCTGTACTACAGAGCAGTAGTGATAAAAACTGCATGGTATTGGTACAGTGACAAGCAGATAGATCAATGGAATAGAATTGAAGACCCAGAAATGAACCCACACACATATGGTCACTTGATCTTTGACAAAGGAGCTAAAACCATCAAGTGGAAAAAAAGACAGCATTTTCAACAAATGATGCTGGTTCAACTGGCAGTCTACATGTAGAAGAATGTGAATTGATCCATTCCTATCTCCCTGTACAAAGCTCAAGTCCAAGTGGATCAAGGACCTCCACATAAAACTAGATACACTGAATCTAATAGAAGAGAAAGTGGGGGAAAGTCTCAAACACATGGGCGCAGGGGAAAAGTTGCTGAACAGAACACCAATGGCTTATGCTCTAAGATCAAGGATCGACAAATGGGACCTCATAAAATTACAAAGCTTCTGTAAGGCATAGGACACTGTAAATAGGACAAAACCAACAGATTGGGAAATGATCTTTACCAATCCTACGACTGATAGAAGGCTAATACCCAATGTATACAAAGAACTCAAGAAGTTAGACTCCAGAGATCCAAATAACCCTATCAAAAAATGGGGAACAGAGATAAACAGAGAATTCTCACCTGAAGAAACTCCAATGCGTGAGAAGCACCTAAAGAACTGTTCTACATCCTTAGTCATCAGGGAAATGCAAATCAAAACTACCCTGGGATTCCACCTCACATCAGCCAGAATGGCTAAGATCAAAAACTTAGGTGACATCAGATGTTGGCAAGGATGTGGAGAAAGAGGAACAATCCCCCATTGCTAGTGAGATTGCAACCTGATACAACCTCTTTGGAAATCAATTTGGCGGACCCTCAGAAAAATGAACATAATACTACCTGAGGACCCAGCTATTCCACTCCTGGGCATATACTCTGAAGATGTTCCAACATGTAATAAAGATACATGTTCCACTATGTTCATAGCAGCCATATTTATAATAGCCAGAAGCTGGAAACAACCCAGATTTCCCTCAATAGAGGAATGGATACAGAAAATGTGGTATATTTACACAATGGAATACCACTTAGCTATTAAAAACAATGCCTTCATGAAACTCTTAGACAAATGGATGGAACTTGAAATTATCATCCTGAGCAAGGTAACTCAGTCACAAAAGAATGAACACGGTATGTACTCACTGATAAGTAACCCAAAAGTTCGGAATACCCAAGAGCCACTTCACAGCCACCATTGGGCTGAGTGTGAGGTACCAGATGGAGGAGTTGGAGAAGGGACTGAAGGAGCTGAAGGAGTTGGCAGCCCCATGAAGGATGCAATAGTGTCCACTGACCTGACCTCCCGATGCTCCTGGACACTGGATCACCAACCAAAGAATACACATGGAGGGACCCACGGTGCTGGCCACATATGTGGCTGAGGAGGGTCTTGCTAGCATCAGGGGGAGGAGAGGCCCTTGGGCCTGTGGGTGTTAGATGCCCCAGTATAGGGGAATGCCAAGGAGGGAATATGAAAGTGGGTGGGTGGGGTAATACCCTCATAGAGGCAGAGGGAGGGGGGATAGGGAGGCTCCAAAGGGGAGATCTGGAAAGGGGAAAACATTTGAAATGTAAACTTAAAAAAAAAGTACTTGCTGTATCTAAAGTGTCAAGTCATGTGATTCTTTGCCCTCAGGAAAAAGAAATGATTTTTACTTTCTATTTCTATTTCAATGTAACCAGAACTGTACTGTATGGTGGAGAAAGTTACACAGGAATACACAACAAGCCTTAACCCTTTATCACAAGTTTGTAGGGTGCATGCACCCAAGACATTTAGGAGGGAATGGTAGCGTCTCAATCTGGTAATAAAGAAAGAGAGAAGATCAGAGAGATTCTACTTCAGAAGATCACTGGCCAAAGGGAAAGAGATGAATGAGTAAAAAATGGAGGAGGGTGTCTTAGGATCCTCAGGAGACAATCTGAAAAATGGAGAAATGGAATAAAGGAATGAGTAATGGTTTCCATTCCAGTGAGCCCGGAATGCCCCAAACACCTAGTTTGTTCAGCTCCTGCAATGGGAGCTCTTGCAACTCTCACTGGTGGCACCTAGAAACATAATGGAAATCCCACTGATGAGCTTTAGTGGAAATATGTTGGGTTTTCACTTTACTGGGCAGAATGCCAGGGCCCTGAGAGCAGAGGTGATGAGAGAGGAGAAAAACTGATTAAGATACTCAGACTATTTGCTGAAAGATTCTTAGGTGGGTTGAGAGAACTGGTCTGGAAAGGAAAGCCTGAGCAAATTCATCATTTGGCTATTCGGAGAGAGATCAAGATTAACAGGGCGTCACCCCAGGGTTAGACATGAGCCTGGTTAACAAAACTCCAGTGTGATTTGGAACTGTGTTCCTGTGGGGACAAAGCAGCTGGAAATATGTTAAAGCCACACACTCTAGGCCAAAGGAGAATGAGACTATTTAGACTTAAATATTTATAAAATTCTCCATGTCTGTTATCAGGTATAATTACTTTATTGGTTGGTTACACAAGAGGAAAGAGGATTTCAGATGTTCAACTTAATCATGCCAATTAGAAAGAGATAAAGGGTAAAATAAGGAGTAAATTGCTTCTATATAGAAAGAGCTTTCTAAAAATTACAGCACTTTAGATACTTAAATTGATTTAGCATGTGATGAGGCATAAGAGAATAAATGAGAAAATTCCTATAAGAGAAGACACAGCAACATTGCCCTGAAGAAAATGACAGTGTGATTTTATTAAGTCACAAAATAATGGAACACAGGCCACAGCCTCGTTACCTCTCTCTTATCTTGCCACATGAAACTGCATTTTGGAAATTTCTTCAATTTTATTTTCACATGAACAGCTCATGTATTACCCTCATCATCTACTTGCGCTCCAAGAATTGCTCTGAGTAGAAATATAGAAATACTTAACAAGAACCAAACATTCTTGGGTAACAAAAGGCTCTGAACTTAAAAGGAAAATTAGAAACAAGAGACAAGCTTATGCATCTAACTGGGCAAGAGAAATGGGATGATGACTGCTAAGGGAGAAGGAGAGTCAAGTGTATTTAACAGAGAGATCTATATCCAATTAGGCAGTGTCTTTAGGATGCCAACATAAGTCATTAATTCACTTCTATTTTACTATTCATGCATTAAAGCTGTCTTAGTGACAGTTTACCATGTGCCCACCTCAGTGTTTGGTGCTGCAGAAGCATAGTGATCTCAGGCAATGGCAAGTCTCCTCCCTTGAGAAGCCAGTGTAAGGTTTAATGGTGAAAGAGTGAAGAAAATGATTATAAACAGAAAATATGTTAGTAGCTTTGTAATTCATTATAGAAGCCTAGACCCAACTCCTACCCCTGCCAGTTACTGAAGGTGTCACATTGAACAAACCCATTCACTTTACAAAGCCCTGGCTCTTTTACCTACAATACAGGTAAAGAAAATGAATTGGTCTCTTGATTTTGTGAAAATAAAATGCACACCAATGACAGAGCCCCACAATCAATAATGACAAATTAATATTGACAACAACAGCAACAATTTTGATGCTGATCATCACCCAATAGTAGCCACAGTACAGGTATGTATAGGGCATATGCTGGGAGATCCTTTATAAACTACCTGTGAGTTGTCAGTCTAGGGAAGGGCCTGGAAAATGGTGGTCTCTAAGCTGAGTAATGAGAAACAGGAAGTCATTAAAACAGTGAAACAATGGCCTAAGGTCTGACAGTGGGGGGGAAGGGGGGGAGGGAGGCAGTAGACCATGAAAGGAAACTTAGTAAGGTTGAGTGGGTTGGAAGCCCTAGAACCTCTGAGAGGGACCCTCTGAAAGGATGGTAGGAGCTTCACCTGCTTCAGACCAGGCCCCTGTCACACTCCCTACCTAGGAATGTGACCTATGGTCAAGTAGATCAGAACAGAGTTATCCATGCTATTGAGGTATCTACAGGCCCTGAGGGTTTGCTGTAAGCTTCCTTTCCTGGACATTTCTTCCTGCAAAAGGTATTTAACCTCTGGTCCATCCTGAGGAAGTGGTATGAACCCATTTTCCATGATTAACAGTCAATAAACAGTTTGGAACCAAGGACTGTCTCTTTCATCAAAAACTGCTGTGGGGAGCATGGAAAAGGCCTTCATCTACAGAGCTACTTCAGTCTAAGTTCCCTGCAAAAGGCCCCTCCATGCTCCAGGACTTGCCACCACTGAACTAAGCTGTACTTCCCCATACCCACTTTCCCTGGGCTTGTCCTCAGCCTGTGATCCCCCTTATTTCCAACTTCCCATGGTGTCTGTATGTGCAGGGATTTGGGAACCCTCAGACTCCTCATCCTAAGTGTGTGGACCCTGACTCTCCATCCTGACTGCTCTGTGCAGTTTACAGTGGTGACTGCTCACCTGGCAGTCAGGGAACCCCACCTTTTAGGTTGTGTTTTCCCACGCTGAGAGGTATATCTGCTCTTCCCCCAAGCCCAGCACCTGATACAGTCTAGTGTCCTGTTTTTCCCGTACCCCAGTGGCAGGACTGAATGTAAAACCACAAGGGTACAATGGACCCAAAATTTCAAAATGTCAGAAGAAAGATGGCAAAGATACAAATACACTGTAGAGGAGTTTAGAAAGTTCATTCTGGAAGTCCAGGAAACAGAAAAATGATAAGCAAAGGACATGAAGATGTTAGTGATGGAGGGAGATGATACCCAGACATTTAAAATGATTTACACACAAACCCAGAGAAGCAAAATGGTAATAAAGATTGTAAGCTACAGGCCCACCTGCTTAGTCCACCGGGTGGGATGAGAATGGCAGTAATGACTAACAGTCAGAGAAAGAAGCATGATTAGAAAGATGATTGATTTAGAATCGTTAGATTTTATTGATCAGTTAAATGAGAAGGCTGCAGTTATAAGTCAGACTCTATATCTTCGGTAGTAAGAACAGAAGGAGAGTGATGCTATTCCTGTGAAAATAAATAATGGCACACTAAGGAGCTTCGAGAAGTGTGATCGTGAGCTAACAAGTGTTCTGGACAATCTCATGCAAGCTCAGGAGAGAATTTGGGAAGGGACAGGGATTTGAGAGTTCTCACAGAATGGGACGAAGAGTAAGAAAACAAGCATTCATCCATCAGCAGACAGTGCATGACAATGCCATTTTAGATAGGCATAGCCCATTTTGCAAAATGAAACCTCTTAAGGCTACATGCACATTTAATGTTTATAGTTACTAGAAATGCCAATCATGAATCTTGTTGGTCTCCGCACCCCTTAAAGTGATCCTGATTGTGTTCTAAGTTCAAAAGGAGCCACATTAAAGCACATCTGGAGTTGGGGGCAGGAATTCTCTTCACAACAATGCAGTTTTAACTATCTTGAAGATAATGCCTAGAGGTGACAGTTACAAACATTCTGGTGAAAAAAAAAATCATTTTGAAAGAAAGCCTCTAAGGGATAAAATAATCAAGACATTCTTTTCCCTTCGATCTCTCTACCATTGGTCAGAAATGAATGGTGCCATCATTACGGATTTTAGTGAGTCATTTTCCTACTCTATAGATGTCAGGGGATACTGACAATCCTAGTCAGTGCATGGGATGTTGTCCTCATCTCCCCATCCTGGTTACAGGTGACATTTCCAGGGACTGACAGGTAAGAGCAACCAACGCCAGAGGGAAAAGGAGCAAACAGAAAAGCTTCATTCAGTTAAGGGGTTTGGAGCAGTGAAAGACTTAGCATACAGTGTGAGAGCAGAATTTTAAGTTGCTTAGAAACAAGAGGATAATGGACATCAGAGATTAGAGGGTCATGAGGCTGAAGCTGTAGACTCCTGATGAGCCCCCTCCTGAGGCCCTGAAGTGGCCTTAGTACTACTATATTTATAGATCATATATGTATGTAGCATGTATATGAATATATACATGTGCATACTGTTTTTCTTAATTCTTTGAGAATCCCACACATCTATGCATACATAGTGTGTTTTGATCATAGTCACATTACACTCTTTTCTGTAACTCTCCCTACCTGCTCTCAAATTTACGTCCTTTTGTTTTATAGTATGTATACATACACAAAGAAAGAGAGGGAGGGGAGAGGAGAAGAGTGGGAGAGGAAGAGTGGAAAAAAGTGAAAGGGAGGGGGAGAGAGGAGGAGGAGGAGAAAGGAGAGAGGGAGGGAGGGAGGGAAGGAGAAGAAGAGAGTGAGGGGGGAGAAGGAAGGAAGGAGGGAGGGAGGGAGGGAGAGATACCGGTGGAGTTATCCTACATGAGGAATGATTCTTCTCTTAGAAGACAGTCTCCAAATAAAAGTCTTAGTACTGAGTATGGAATACTTCTCCTCCAATTCTTAGGAGTTCCAGGAGATACCCCCAAACAATACAGGCTGGATTAAACTTCTATGCTTGCTATAAAATATTATTACTAACTTTTTGAAATATTATTGGGAAATTAAAGACTACACAATCCATATGCTTACAGGGAGCCTTATAGAGGTAGGTCAGTAATTAATGGAAGTGTTATTTTGTATCCTAACTTAAAGACACTGGGAAGAGGGAGGTGTTGGTGCGGGAGGTAGTGGAACACACTATCCTATGCTCCAAGTCTAAGTTAAAGTCATATTTTATCCTAAAGTCAAGCACTTTCAGCAGCTGCTACTACTTTCAGAGTTACTGTGACGCTCACTTGTCTTTTGGTTGCTGTCATTGTACTTTGTGTGTCTGAGCAGAGACTCTTCCCAGGTTTTCTCCTACAATAAGGAGGTTGTGTGAGAACCAAGCACATTGGAAGCCAAAGCAGATCGCCCAGGACTCAAGACAGCTAGAGGAAGCACTGGCTTCTGCACTGGGGCAAGTAACCTTTATAGCTAGGGACTCTTTTGTTGACTCTGATAATCTAATATATCTCCTTTGAGAGCTCTGTCACAGAATATTCTATACTAAGAGCTGAAATAGTAGATAAATTGTTGTAGGTGAATGGAACTATATAGACATTTACAACATTTAGTCTTGAAGTTTTTAATTGTTTTAGAGCAAGGTGAAAACAGTTTTATTTCTTTCAACTTGGATATCTCAGAATGTACATTAGGTCCACCTCTGTAACTCTAGGAAGGAAAGCCCGTGGAATGCATAAGCTAGACCACAGTGTATACATGGCACTTCCAACATACTATGTTCAGATTGCATCCTGGGAATGGCATGTGACATCACCTTGTATCTTTCTTTTTGAATTCTGTCACTTGGATTTCACTCTATAAGAACCTAACACAATGCTTCGTATGTAAGACCTGATTGATATTTGTTGAATGAACAAATTAATACAGTTTTATTCATAAGGAGTTTTGGTGTTTTTATTTTTAGTCTATACCAGATTAATCATTGCTTTGCTTGGAACCACTTGGAAGCCTTCCCATTACAGCAGCCTATTAGACCTCACTAGATCCAACTGCTGCTCCTCTCTCTAATTCTCTGAATGGAGTAGAAATCATCAGGATACACATCAGCATCTCAGGATACACATCAGTATCTTACAGTGTGGGAGAAAATACAAAAGTGTCCCATATGAAAAAAAAAGTTTTGTGGTAAAATGACTGAAACAGTTCACAGGTCTCCTTAAGACAGCTCCTCTCAGGGGATATATATATATATTAAAAAAGAGAGAACAGAATGTGCAGGATTTTTCATATTTAATTAATTCTGACCACTTGACTAATGATACAATAAGCAAAATGCTTGCAAAGATCAAAGTAGAGAAAAAATATGCATAGCTAGTACAGGACAAACACATTTCCTTTAGGTCATTCTTAGTACAAAAAGAAAAATTTCAAGTTATTTTAGCTCAATATGATCTCACCCTCCTATTTTATCAGACTGACAATATTTTTTTCTCCTGGGCACTGTGGGAGGACAACCATTCAGTGGGATGAGAAGTCTGATTCCACTTACTTTGAGGAATTTAGGAAGAAGATAGTCTATCATGGGTCTGATGGGAAGAAGAGAGAGAGTGCTGAAACCAGACCAGAAAGCCAGCTGTTAGATCGAATATACTTTCAGTGTCATTTTACATGCACTTGCATGTTGATGGATACTGCCCTGGGCTAGACAATTCTGCATTGCTCCAGGGGTCTTTAAAATGTACACACCTCATTATGGGCATTAGACTCAAAATGTTCCATCTTTATGGAGGCTGTGAGAAAGCACTGAGCTGAATCCAGTGAGGTTTACTCTGTGATGAATGACCCCAAGACATCTGGAAATCCAGTTCGGAGGTGGACAATGAGGTATAGATGCTCACCCAGACCTTGTAGATGTTAAGAAAATACAGGAAAACACAACCGCTAAACAATGTAAATCAGTGTACTTAAGTGATTCCTAAAACAAAGATTTTTCTTTACATATTTCAACATCTGGAATTGAGATAGGTCTTTCAACCCAATGGCAGCAAGCAATCATTTTCAGGAACTCAAAATAAAGACCTGTGTCATTACTTGGTTTTGGTTGAAATTCTGAAGGGAGAATTGTTTTCTGGTTCCTCCAGGTTGATGCTGAAGAAGGCTAGTTTTCCTCCTGTCCTCCGTGGAAGGTTTGTTTCCTCAGACTATAGGCACACATCCCTGTTGTGTACAACACGTACTATTAGACTCTCCATTTTAACATTTTTTTCTTTCCTGTTCGGAATGCACATAAAATATTGAGGCCTCTTTCATCAAGGCCTCATTGATTTGGTGCCATCACAGGCTCAAGAAACCAGGAGTTTGCAAAGCTTACAGAATTTGCCCCTTCCTTTTCTCCTGGGAAGAGGGTCAGGACGCATGGGTTCTTTCCTTTAAAGTAGATAGCATCACATTGGAAAGGAAACTAGGCACTTTCCAGTCAGATGTATAACTTTCTAGACTACCAGGAAATAGGTCAGGACCACCTCCTGCAGACAAGGGTCGCAAAGTAGGAAGAAGAGGAAATCAGCCTTGGATAAGGAATATAAACCTTTGCTCAGTGATATTGTCTAATGTTTGCATCTTATTTGAAAATAACAGATCCTTGTTAATGGCATAGCAGGAGGAACTAAAATTAACACCGTGTATTCTTCTAGAAAATAAAAGGAACTGAGTGATCCCAAATATAAGTAAACATGGTGCAATTAGACTTGAAGCAATATCCAGAAGACCTTTCTTTAGGAATGTAACAAGTGGAAATGCTTAAAGTTTAAAGGGAGCAGATAAAATATTTGGAACAGTATTTGAAAAATGTGAGTGATTAAATGTTTACGGTTAAGGTATATTTTTGTGCAAGGGCAACAGTTTTTTGTTGTTGGCAATGCATTATTTGGAATAAGAACCTGAAAAAATCATGTTAAGTGCAAGAAGCCAAAAAAAGGGGGAGCAAGACTATACATTGGGTAATTCCATTTCTAGAAAATATTCTAAGTTGGAAAAGTACTGTGACAGAAGAGAAATTACTGGGTGCCTGAAGTTTGGGGGGGGGGGGGAACGGGAATTGCTGCTAGTGGGTATGGAGCTTTCTTCCTTTCTTTCTTTCTTTCTTTCTTTCTTTCTTTCTTTCTTTCTTTCTTGGGGGGGAATGGAATACTCTAAAATGGAGTTTTAAATGGTTACTCTATACTAAAATATAGTAAATGTTAAATGTACTAAAAGAGATATAAATCCATACCTTTAATGGATGTAATGTATTATATACAGTGGGATGGATAACAGTCTCTAAAAATCATTAGGACCCTGAATCTGTAAATGCCACCTTACATGGAAAAGGAGTTTATGTGGTTAAACTAAGAATTGGGGATGGGGAATTATCCCGAGTTATGCAGGTAAGCTCTACATGGAATACATGTCTGTGTGAAGGGGAGATTTCTCTGGGAGAGGGGAGGAGACCATATGACTGCCAAGACAGAGACTGGTGACACTATACATAACAAACTCCAACAGTGACCAGAAGTTGGAGGCCACCCTAAGGGGGGTTAGCAACCTTCAGGGGGCTGTAGTACTGCCCTCTTGATTCTGACCAGCAATCCTGATCTTGAACTATGAGAGAATCTGACTCTGTAAAAGAATAAACTTTTGTTGTTTTAAGAAACCAACGTTGGCTGGATGTGGTAGTTTACATGTTCAATCCCAGCACTGGGGAGGCAGAGGCAGGCAGATCTATGAGTTCAAGACTAGCCTGATCTACAGAGTGAGTTGCAGGACAGTTGGACTATACAGAGAAATCCTGTTTTTGAAAAACCAGAAGAAAAAAAGGTGACTTTTTAGTAAACAGCAACACAAAGAAGGAAATGGTATATGAATCATGCCAATAAAACTATTACCAATGAAGATTTTATTATCTCTATAATTGGTGCCCATTTCTGCTCATTTATCCTTCTATTTCAAACATGTTTTTCTTTTATTTATGTTCTTGCAATATAGAATAATTTTTAAGCAGACCAGGGTTATGTTCAACTTGCACTAAACAATGTTAACTGAAGAAAAAATCCACCTGTACATGGGTCCTAAAGAATAATAGCAACCTTAATGTGGATCTAATTTCATCTTGGGTTAATCTAGGAGAACACCCTGGATTAGACTCCTAATCACCTCCCCACAGAGCTGTGTGTCTGTAGCCATGTTTTCTGACTATCTTAGCATCAACTATGAATGCTATGCATGTACAATCACAGACATTCCAAGAAGCAAGCCTCCAGCTTAAAGCAAAGGACAGAATGCTCTGCTGCCTGCATAAAGTATAATCTTCTGCCTCTTAGGTTTCAGCAGATAGCCCCATCCAAGTCCTCCTCAGGGTAAGATCCAGCTTTAAGAATTTCCAGCCTCACTGGTCTAATTGAAATGCTGATCAGCATCAAAGAGTTCCTTCTAGAGAAAGGCCAGACTCAAGGGGAATAAGTAAGTTCAGGAACATCTGGAGAACAGCAGACAGCATCCAGGGATCCTGCATTTCCCCTTTGATGTCAGCATCACCTATGCATAACAACAGCAAGCTTGTAAATTTTCATTTAGCTTCTAGGATGGTACTCATCCAACAGCCATGTGTGTCACAGATCCTAAGAAACAAAAATATGTCCCTCTTAAACGAGGCCAAGTCTTCCTCTTAAACTAAATTGCCTACCATAGTCCAGTCACAAATCCAAAGACTCAGTGCTATCTGACCACTTGCCATTGAGAAGTCCATGCCTAGATAAATAAAAGACTTTAGTCTAGGATTGATTCTGAAGCTACAGACGTGATCGTGATCGTGATCGTGATCGTGACCTGACTTTCTGGCCATCTAATCCTTCAGCATTGTCATATAGGAGCATATTTGGAAAAATGGGTCAGTTCCCATGATGCACTTCAAATGCAAATTTCAAAGCCCTCTTTTGGGGAGTAGGCACAGCACAGCCTGTAAATGATTTTATTAATTGATAGACAGGACTTATGAAAAGGGCATGAGAAATCCATTCTTCCCTAAGTTGTATGTGTTCCAGGTCAAGATCTTGCCTTGCAACAAGCAATACCAATGCTTTGCATTTTTAAAAATCTCTAGTTGGAAAAACAGATTTTAAGCAGCCCTGGTAAAGCAGACTTTTTTCTTCAAACCAGGGTAAAGGCGCCTGACTTCCTTTGAGTAGTGCTCTGAAATGTATTTTACAAATCTTACTGATGTTTTTCCATGACATAATGCAGGAAAGCTGAAATAATACGAATACACCTGGACATGGATGCAGACAGGGCAGGGATGAAAGCAAAGCATGAGGGAGGTCACTGACAGATTTGTTCTGAAAAATGCACTATTTACCAACGTGGGACATCAACCCTAGGAGAAAGTAATAAATAAGATGACCCAATCCCAGGCTCCCAAGAATCCTTGGGAGCTACTCTTGCTGACAAATGTTGACTCCAATGTTCTGAAGCAACCAAAGGAAGCAGATGTAGCTCCAAGGCCTTTCAGCTGCAGACATTTTTCCCCCATAGCCCTATTTACATTACCATAAGGGGGAGTTTTCTCTTGGCAAAAAACGCTGATTAAGTGTTCCATTTAATAGTGCAATGCAAAGAATGCTTTCTTCCATTTCCGAACTGCTGTTCTTATACAGTCCCAGGCAGTTTTAAATGGAGACATAGTGACTATGTTCTGGGTTGTTGTGGCTTTATAGTACATGGCATCTTGATATGTAGGATAAATAATTAAACTCATGTTGAGGTTCTGTCAACTTTCTTTTATCTCCACTCAAAGACACTATGTTAGCCTGTTGACTTCATAGTACAGGAATTCAAAAGTTAACTTTTTTGGATAAGTTTAAAGCAAAATAGTTCATAATTTCCCTCTCATCTTTCCCTTTTGATTGTTTCTCTCTCTCTCTCTCTCTCTCTCTCTCTCTCTCTCATCTTTCTCTCTCTCTTGCACACAATTTCTTTCAATTTTATACTATTATTTTTATTTGGTTTTATATTTATAATGTCATAAATAGTGTATTTATTCAATAAATAACATCTGAAAGGCAAATGGTACTCACTGAGGCATGGGGAAAAAAATATATAGATTTTATTAGTGAATTCGGGGATCTTAGCTCCTTAATAAACAAATAGACTTTGCAAATCAACTTTAGGAATTAAAACATTGTAATCTCTAGCTAACTATGATTGTTCAAAATCCACCTAGTTGTGCCCCTTTTCCTCCTTTGACCCTTCCCTGTTCCTTGTGCAAGTTATACATTGGATGCTCTGCTTCCTGGTTTTACCACCTTCTGGTACTTCCTATGTCATCTACCCATGATAACCTGGAACCAGAACAAACTTGCAGAAAAAGTCAGAAGCCTGACTCAAAAGTTAGAACCTCTGTTAACAAACAAGTCGTCAATGAAGAGTGGGCTCTGGGTTGATGTATTTCATGTATTAACTGTGTTATCGAGAAACCAGGTTTTTTCTTCTCTGTGACTACTGCTGGCTGTTGGTTTCTGTCTAAGCCTCCTTGCTTTCAGGGTACAGAAAGACTGACAAGAGTAGTGGGATTTAAGAGAAAAGGGAGGGCACCTTTCTGTGCCTTTCTTCTCGCATGTAAGAAAGTCCTGCTTTTGAAGCCCCTAGCGAGCTTCTCCTCACACCTCTTCCACCCAAATAGGCTTTGCCATCCTACCTCCAGCAAAACACTGGCAAAAGGTGAGAGCTAACTGGGTACAGTAGATGTTAGGAGTGATCCCAAATGCCCACCACCCTGTCTCTCCAAACACATCTCCTAGCTTTCACTGATGTACTAGAGAGAGGAGAACTGTGGAGGACTGGACTGAGATGATGATCTTAGCAATGAGGGAATCCAAGATCACCCAGAACTGAGGATTTCCTCAGGACAACAAACTCCTAGTGCTGAAAGCCGCTGAGGCCTGAGCAAACTCTCTCAGTACTCTAGGGGCTCTTTACTCCATCCCAGGCCCAAGTTACCCTGTGCTACAATGAATAGGTTGGGGCAGTAATGAGTTTCTAGGCAACTGAGTAAAATGCAAGAGTAACAACATTTTTGACATGCTAATTATAATTATAATAAAATTATACTATTTATAATCTGTAATAATAACTATATTATATATATGTATATACATTATATATGTATATACATTATATATATATATATACACACACACACATATATATATATATCTTAAGTAGATAGAATGCAGTTTGAGAGAATAAAGGTTCTTCATTTAATCTTCTGCTCATTCATTCATTCACTCACTCATCATACTAGCTGGAATATTCAAAATGGAAACCCTTTGTGTAATTAGACTTGAAGCACCCAAAAGAGAACATTGTATCCCTGGTACACAGCAATATGTCTGGAGCATGGCAAATACTAAAACTTTACTGTCCAGGATTGAGAAGCCAAGGATAGGCCGAACTAAAGCATCTTCCTGCCTTAGGTAGTATGCTCTCCAGGCTGTGTAGGCCAGGACTAGCAAAGAACCTGGTGTTCAGATGGGAAAATGAAGGAGGCAGACTTGCAAAGTTGAACTAAAGACTCCCTCAACTAGGGATAAATTGAACTATCATAATCAAGGTGATTCTTCTTATTCTTTGAACTTAAGAGTATCCTTTAGTACTGGAAATAGATGAAATATTCTCATGAATCATAATTTCATGATGAAATACTTCATTCATTTAGTCTTTTGCTTCCCCCTCACGCCTTTCTTCATGGTTATGTTGCAAGCTACAATAGAGAGTCAAGATGCAGAGGCCAATGCTTGAAGTTCCCCAAAGAGTAAATGAGAGAGATGAAAGTAAGGGCCATCTATCATAGTCAAAGGAGAATGAGTGGTGTGTAGGAGGGTCCCACAGGCAAAGCAAAAGCATAGTGCTATGTGCAGCAGGGCTTGTCTGAGAGCACATTCAGAGGTGATGCTGTTTATAAGTTCTAGACCTCAAAGGTTGATTAAGCAGCAGACTACATTACTCTTTACTGGGCTGGTAAAGGCCACCTTAGTAAGGAGATGATTGAGAAGCATGTTAGTAGCTGTGGGTAGTGTAAATGTCTTCATCCATGGCATTTCACTTTGGTCATCAGATAACACTACAAGCTAACTGTGTTCTTATTACTTACTTGATTGGCAACAAATGCAGAGATTGGGCCTCAGAGATGTGAGTGCCTAGTCCAAGGGAAGGAAGGAGTATTCAGTCTAGAACTTCAACTGACTTTGGTCAGTGTTTTCTCTAATGAACATTGTCCTATTGTTTTTTGTTTTTGATTCAAAGATCTTTTAAGAAGTAAAGAAAACATTTAAATATTTGAAATATATTCTAAAATGTTGTTTTTGGAAAAGGCAAGAAGTATTAGCATGATTCTGAATATGAAGAGAGCAGCTTATGTTTCCATTCTTTATATCTGAATCTTTACTGTATGGGTTTATCTTTCTACACATTCTACCTATAAAGATAACTTTTGTTTGATAAACATGCAAAATCATTTGGGCATTTATCCTTCTGATGGGAATTAACATGATCCCAAGAAATCCTTTTAAATTTTGTTAAAGAGAATTAGAGTTGGTATATTAGACTTCTTTCCTCAGGAGATTGCATCTGTCTCTGAGAAGATCAGCAAACCAACATTTCTAGCCAAACTGGAGTGATAGGAGTTTTCCCTGGTCTTTAGCATGCACAGAGCATTATGCTTCTTACTTGCCTGTAAGTTTTCTAACTTAGACTTCCTTAATCATAACAATGATATCTGAAAAAAAACTCACTAGAACCATTTTTCTCATGTAACTATAAAGGAAATGTTAACAATGATCCATGTAAAAATAATCAGTAAGAAGAGCAACTTTTGGGAATTAAGATATTCAGGATAGGACTCAGTACGTTTTTAACACTTGACCTAGTGTTTACAGTTGTCAATAATTGAAACTGAAGGATTCTAGAGAATACACAATGATTTTAGAAAATTAAGAAAGCTATCCTAACAAGACTATAACTCTCTGGACAGGTTTCTCCAGCTATGCTTCTAAAAATGCATTAGAAAAATAAAAGGGAGCTGGGAGAAATAGAGAAAAGGGAAACCGGTCAGGATGCAGTAAATGAAAGGAGAATCTAGTTTCAATTTTAAAAAGTTAAGATCTCAAAGGCAAAGAAAGTGGATTTGAAAATATTAGAGATTTGGCAAGGAAAGATTGAATACCGGTTCAAGGTATCAAAAGTGCTCCCATGTTTAAATGTCAAGACAAAATAAATGAGATCCTCCCCTCCAGGCACAAGGCATGGTTTTGCTGTTATTAAATCGAAATGGTGTGAATCGACAAGAGGCCCAACTCACTCATGACTGCCAGGAAGAAGGGCTCATGTGGATCATTCCTTTCTCAGCCAAAGCAATCATTTTGCTTAGATGACCCCACAGCCAGTCAAGAATTAGCCACCATAAACAGATTAGCGCCTCCAGTATCTTAGCCTAGACTGTTAGCCCATCCTGTTTATCTTGGAGCTTTCCCTTTTGTAGCTTTTATTAGTAAAGGGTCACGTGTTGTGGGGATCCATGGTGAGGTGCTTAGGGGTCTCCCTATTTATTTGTATGCCAGAGTGTGTTCCATGCTGTGTCCTGAGAAAAC
This sequence comes from Rhynchomys soricoides, assembly GCA_019843965.1. NCBI lineage: Eukaryota > Metazoa > Chordata > Mammalia > Rodentia > Muridae > Rhynchomys > Rhynchomys soricoides. The sequence continues at coordinate 12,940,723 of JADRCH010000076.1, read as the reverse complement.
ATGGGTATCCAGGTTTTTATTTTCCTCCTTGGTAATTGGGGTGGAAGTTGAGGGTTAGGGCTTGGAGGTGGGGAGATGGGCTGGAGGTGGGGAGTCAGCAGGTAGAGTTATCTCCCCAAATATTCTTACTGGGAGTTTGTCAACACATGAAGAAGATGTTGCCCTAGGGCAGCTGGTTGTTCCAGCACGCGACTCCGCAGACTCCCACTGCAGATGCTTGCCGTGGGCTGAGGGATCTTGTGCATGCTGCAGTATGAAAGCTACAGTGACTGAGACAAAGGAAGCTTAGGTTGATGTGGAGGATAACCTCACAAATTCAGATTATCTAAACCTCACCACCCCTGCCTGCCTTTGTTGATTTATGCCGTTAGTCTGCCATGGGAGCACAGGCACATTTCATAGCAGAATTTCCTTATCTAGTATTTAAGGTTACACCGCCACAGCTTCTACACTCCATAACCCACAGGAAAGATGACTCCTCATATTCTGTACCAGATATAGTTGTATACCTTTCCTGGCTTTTTTGCCTTTTAATATCGTGGTTACTACAGATTATGTAACCATTCTCCTCCTTTGTTTCAACTTCTAGAACTTTTATGATCAAATTCATTCATTACTACTAATAAACACACAGTACCCTAAGGCAGAGATCTCCAAAAAATGGCTTAAAATAAAATGGCTTCCTAAACTTTTCCATGTATTTATTCATTTTCAGGTCATTTAATTGCATATATTCTTTTGTATTTGTTTTTAAATGTCATTTCTGGAACAATGTAAGCTGGAGTTGAATACATTACATCTGATTTTCACTGAAAAGATGCAATTTATGTCTTTTTATTGGGAGTTTCAGTCATATCTGAACAACTTAATGAGAGACTGTAATTCCTTTTCTCTTTAAGACATTCAGTATGTATGTGCAGGAAACCGTGCATGTGTGTGTGTGTGTGTGTGTGTGTGTGTGTATGTATGTGTGTGTGTATGTGTGTGTGTGTGCATGTGTGTGTGTTTGTGTGTGTGCAGTGTGTATGTGTGCATGTATGTGTATGTGCATGTGTCTGTGTGTGTGTGTGTGTGTGTGTGTGTGTGTGTGTGTGTAGTACCTACTTGTGCATGAACATGTGTGAAGGCCTGAGGGAAACCTTAGGTGTTTCTCCATGGTCACTGTCTACCTTGTTCACTGAGACCGTCTCTCAATATTCTGGAGCTGGAAAAGTAAGCTAGAATGGCTGACCAGCACTGGGACTATAAGCACATGCCACCATGCTTGGCTTTTTCACAAGGTTTCTAAGAGATCAAACTCAGGTCTTCATAATTCCAAGGCAAGCATGTTATCAGTTATATCTGCATTGGCATAATTTTTATTCAGTTTGTAATATGTACTTGTAAATAGCTCACTAAAATTTATCTCATGCTCAGAAATTAATATACAGATGTGAAGAATGCATGATTTGAATATTTTTTTTCTGTCTTGTAAGGCTTGTTATAAAGTATTATCTGTCAATATAATAAATGAACTCCTTGCCATTAGAATCTAAAGTAAGGATGTAAGCCATATAATGCTGTTGAATTCTTGATAACTGTCAGAACTATGCCTGGATGAAATATTTCCCAAAATTTGAATGCACTTGAGAAAAGGTGGAAATACTGCTTTTATATTTAATGAAACTAAATAAAATAGTATTTAATGTTATTCAATAAGAATTCAAAGTAACTTAAAAAATATTAAAGAAAAAATTGAAAATGCAAAACTAATGAAATAAAAGCTCAGAAAAAAATTTAAAACAAGTAAAAAAGATAAACTCTGTCCTATATAAATCAAGTTAAGAATGTAAAAATGGACTGGCAGTGTCCCAGTGTTAGGTAAAAGCACATGTCCCTAAGCCTGAAGACCTGAGTTCTGTTCTTGGGAACTTTCATGGTGAAAAGGGAGAACCAATTCTTGAAGTCGCCCTCTGACCTCCACAGATAAGCTGCAGCAGAAGTGCATGGGTATTGTGCTGGCTAGTTTTATGTCATCTATGCAAAAGCTAGCCACTGGCAAGAAGGGAGCATCAGTTGGGGAAAAGCCTCAATAAGATCTGGCTATGGGCAGTATGTGGGGCATTTTCTTATTTAGTGATTGATGTGGGAGGGCCCAGTCCATTGTGGGTGGTGCCATCCTGGGCTGGTGGCTCTGGGTTATAGAAGAAAGCAGGCTGAGCAAGTCACAGGGAGCAAGCCAGTAAGAAAAATCCTTCCATGGCTTCTGTATTAGCTCCTGTCTCCAGGTTCCTAGCCTGTTTGAGTTCCTGTCCTGACTTCCTTCAATGATGAACAGTGGTATATAAGTGTAAATCAAATAAACCTTTTCCTCACTTTTCTTTGGTCATGATGCTTCATCACAGCAATAGTAACCATAACTAAGACATGTATATATACACGTACATATACAAAATATAAAAAATGATTTTAAAATCATTTTGAAAAAGAATGTATAAATACCTATGCATGTTATTAACAGAACAAGTATGAACAGAAAAACATTTATTAGAGAATTTCAGATTTGATATAAACAAATTCAAAATGGGAAACTTGTTCACAGAAAATGCTCCCCATTCGGGGACAATAATTTTGAAGAAGGAAAATATTAGAAACAAGGAAGAAAATTACATATGCAAGTGGCATGAACTAGAATTCTTTTCTAAAATGTTGTCTGATCTTGCTGGTTGAGCTGGGGGATCCTCAACAGGTCAGTTTTGTTTTAATGAAGCTTTTCTAAGTTTAACTGGCTACAAAATCTCCCTCTTTCTATAGTTGACACCACTAGAACTAGTACGTAATGGACTAAGTTATAGAAGTATTTTTACCATGTTAGCACGGTATGGCAGCTGAGAACAATCCCTACTCTGTGAAGGCTGAGGCAGGAGAATCAGAAGTTCAAGGCCGTCTATGAGACCAGGTTTGCAGAAGGAAAAAGAAAACCCTGTAACACCACTGCTGTTTCATCAACCATTATCTGTTACTACACAGAGGATGGAAGGTTCCAGATCATCCAATATAGAATTAAGGTTTCAATGCTTCAAGATATTTACCAATGGGATGGAAGTCACAGATATGAGAACCATCATCAAGCTGCAAATGGCAAGCTCTCTCAGCTCACAGTACAGATAAATGCCAACCCCTCTAGGCTGTTCTTGGAGACGCTGAGTGGCTAGAGCAGTGTACCATTCCTACTCTGCAACTAATTATCTGCAGCTGGTCACCTACCACCAGCTACTTCCCTTTGCTGGAGAGAGAGTCTATAAAACCCCATAACCCATCAAGATCTACCCTCCACTTGTGCCTCCCAGCAATGCCAGCTGAATGAAACCTATGAAAACCCAGAAGGCCTATGTAATCTACAAATGGTGCTGGACTTGGATGAACACTTTGCTCTTTCTTCATGAGAGCCATAGCCTTTTTTATTCTCAGAGACATCAGATTGGAATGTGATATTTTCAGATTTGAAGTAATGTCTCTAAATTTCCATCTAATGTTCTTCACAGTAGATGGTGGGAGTCAGACTCTTCTCTTCTTCCCTGAGGCCACTGAAATCACTGGAGTCTCATGGACTCCCAGTTGTGGAAGATGCTTTTGATGCCTACCAGCAACTCCACACTCTTCTTTCCTGCCTCTGTGACTAGAACCCTCACTATGCAAATGTGATTCTGAATACTTCCTTCTTGACATTAAGTTTCTGTAGAGGGATTTCCCTTGATTATCTGATTGGCTAAGAAAGATGGCAAATAGCTAATTGCTGGGCAAAAATTTGGAGGTGGGTTTTCTGGGCAAGACAGAAAAGGAGAGGAGGAGGAGGAGGAGGAGGAGTTGGAGGAGACTGAACCGAGGTGGCCAGAGGGAGAGTTGGAGGAAGATGGAGCAGAAGCACATTGCCTGGAGAGGTGCAAGTAGCAGGGACTTCATAGCTGGGGAAAAAGTGATATAGAGGCGTATCTGCCCAATATAGGCATGCAATTTATAAAAATATAACTGAGTTGCATTTTCCTTGCATGGGCTTATTGGGGTTGGAGATTAACTGCAACAAAATTGTGTTTCCCTTGCATGGTCTTACTGGGGTTGAAGATTTACCACAAGTTTCCAACCCATTTCCCACTCTTTTTTCCCTGACCTTGACAGAACTGTGTGCTGCTCATGTTCTACCAGCTGCTCCAAGTGTTCAAACACAGAGGATGGTCTCTGCCTCTGGTGTTCTGTCCTCCTCCATTAGTGCTTTCTGTCCTAGCTGACTAGTAATTTATGAATGTCCATCACTTGCCTGCTCAGAGACTCAATAGACCTGTGGATTTTCTGCATGATGAGGAACAGTGTCATGGAAGCTTGGGAGTAAGATGGCTGCAGGCATGAGCACCAGCAGTCTCAAGTCCTCTGCATTGGAAAGGGTCAGCATGTTTATCTTTCGCTGTGTCTCTCTGTTGCTCAGCCTGCTATGGATTTGTTTGGCAATGAGAATAATCCTTCCCAGCTAGGCATTGCTCCAGATGTTTTTCAGTGTGGTCACACATAACAAGGGAACTCACTTGGTGGATCTTTTTGGGATGCTTGATGCAGAAGAAAAAGGAGTTGCATCTACCTTCAGTGACCATAAGACCTACTAGGCTATCTAGTCCGATGGGACACTTGGATCCTTCCTAGAGAATGAAAGGAGTGAAACATGGACTACATAAAAGACTTCAAATATACTTTCAATAAATTTGACAGTATTTGATATTGAGAAGGGAGAAACTTGGAAGTGGCCACACAGAGTATTATTTTTACTTATTTGTATAATATGTTCTCTATATGTTTATAAATTTAAAATATCTCACAATGAATTATTTACATATATGCTTATATTTAAGCAATTGTCAATATATAAATTATAGATTAAGTACAAATCTAATATTACATGCTAAATATAAATTATTTAATATGTATTATTTAATTGTATAAATACAGAAAATAGGATTTCATTATATGTTGATTTTAGAAAAGTATTTTTCACCTATCAATATTTACTGAGCATCTTTCTGCATTAGTAAGAAGACTCTCAAAACATCATTTATAAGGCCTTCGACATATTTCACAGAACACTTTTGAGTTTGGCTTATGGAAAGCACAGAAAATCTATGTGACTATATAATGAAGGAACTTAGAGATTAGAAGGAAAGATGACTGCTAAAGAACATTATTTTTTTTAAGAAATCCAGCTCCAATTGCTGGACAGTGAATGACAAAGGTTGCTGGAAAGGAAAACAAACCAATAGAAATTCTAAGGACTCCATCCTACAGATCCTGGAGCATCAAAGGGAAGCACCATGACCATAAACAGAGTGCTCTGGATTAAAAATAAAACAGTCCCTTTTAACGCACAAAGAAAATGAATCAGCATCTTTGCTATATATGCAAGAACTAAAGCTATTTGGAAAGTACCCTAAGAAAATCTATGCAAAAAGTCCAGGCAAGCATTTTCTCAAGTATTAAAGTGGCAGTGGAGTCTTCTTATTAAATAAACACTCAATGCTCTCAGAAAGGAGGGGCATTCTTTAATTTCTTTAAAATAAAGAAACCTGACAACAAATCCCTCTGTGGGGAGGCTTCCTACTGTCTTGGAACACAGAAGTGATTCTCCTCAACCCTAGTTTCCCTGTGTCCTTAATGTGATATACTGCTTAACTACGCTGATTCTAGCAATTATCTTACCACTAACCACCATGGTTAAGAAATCACAGAGGGCTGGAAAGCTGAACCATGTCAAATCGAATGTTCAACACTCAGCAATTTGTCATCTCGATGCCTTTATTTTGAAATGGTATAACTAGTGATCAGTTTCCACTAGCCAACAGTACAGTCCAATGTGCTCTAAAACAATATTTTTGGACTCTTCTTTCAAACAATTATATTAGATAGTGAATTGTGAAGTACTTTCTGCAACAAAGAGGAACACAAAACTACTTCTAATATCCTGCTGACCTTAAAAGAAAAATTACATATAAGATACATTAATATGTCGGGATGCCTGTCTTATTTTATCTCCATTGATCCCAATGGTATTTATTTGCTGCCTTAAAATTATTAATACCATTGTAGCTTAAAATCAAGAGGATATAAATTTGGGGAAAGTACTTGAAACCTGAGAAAGAATGAGTATTATCATATCACTTAGAACAAATCCTGTCACCATTGTAGAAGTCCCTTTCTGTTTCATGTGTCTCTAGCCTGGAACTACAAACTTGACATGCTTAAAATAAAGTGCCAGCCATATGTCACCAGAAAGAGCAAAACCAGGAATCATAATGCACTGAAGATTTCAAATTTTATTTGTGCTCTGTAAAAAGTGATGATGCTTTAGGTGTGGATAGTTATTCTTTTTGTTGTTAAAATTAAAACTTAATATTCCTTTTACTCTTAACATTACTAAAAACATTTGGGATTGGAAGAAAATGGCACTGCACTAGGAGGGACTAAATAGCTTTGATTTTCCATTATTATATAGTCTTCAATTACAGGTAAACATGAAGCCTAAGTGTTGAGAATTTGGTATAATACATTATTGAAGGTAATTTCAAGAATTAACAGAAAAGACAAAAATCCTTTCAAGGCCAGAAAAGTGACTTCTGGTCGTTACTTTCCATGGGGAGCTGGAATTATTCGAAGACTGAAAAACACAGTCCCCACTTCTTAAAAGATGTCTGGGAATAGTCAACACTAGATCCCAGGGACTAATCTGGGCATCTAGAGGGATGATAAAACCAGAGGAACAGTGAGATGCCTGAGAAGTGAATACTGAAGGTCACTTCTGAGGCAGCATTTTGGTGGAAATGTTGGAGGATCACATTTGCCCTGGACTACCTGTATCTCATCCTTTCTTTTTTTCGGACCCTATTTGGTCCATGAATTGAGAGCTCAGGAAGACCAGCATTCTTCTTATTATCTCCATCTCCTCTTGTACAAACAGCAGAGTTTAAAGAACGTTTCTTATTTAGTGGGAACGTGAGTTGATAAAGGTGCAAAGCATAGATTTACGAAAGAATGTTTAGCAGCCAGAACTTTCTAAGTATGAGGAGAGAGGAATGTGATCTAGATGTGTAAGTACAGTTGAGAAAACTCAGTAAGGACACTAAGGAGAGAATAGTTTAAGAGTAAAAAAGTGGTTAGTGGTGACAGATAAAGAACATTATCAAAAAGAAAGAGCTGGAAAGAAATCCTGCTTCATAACCCTAAGGCAGTGAGTAGTTCTCAACCTTTGTAATGCTGTGACCTTTAATACAGCTCTTCATGTTGTGGGGACCCCCAACCATAAAATTATTTTTGTTGCTACCTCATAATTCTATTTTTGCTGCTGTATGAATTGTAATATAAATATCTAATATGCAGAATATCAAATGACCCTTCTGAAGGATTGTTTGACCACCAAAGAGGCTGTGACCAGCAAGTTGAAAACTGCTATTCTAAAGTGGTTTCTGAGACCAAGGAAAAGCCCAATGGATGGCAGGAAGCCCACCAGGCTATCCGATCCAAAGAAAGGAGTGAGGTCACATTCCTAGATCATAGGAGTAAAGACTCACCATTCTCCATAGATGGAGCACTGTGTACAGATTAAAACTCTGTGCAAGGATTCCCAGGGAAGGAGAAGAAAGCTGAGGACATTGGAAGAGAAGGAGCTAATGTTTGCTGTGTATAATCCACCCTAAGTAGTCATCTAGGATTTCCTACTTGCTACTGGAGACAAGTTCATTCCCCAGAGTGGCAAGTGTGGTGTCAGCAGGTCTGGACAGCCTGTGAGAGTAGTAGAATCTGGGGCATGAACCTCTCTGGAATTAAGCTCTGCATTTAATCAGCCCCCAGGTGATACATAAGCACAGGGCGTTTGAGAAATGCTGTTTCGGTTTACATGAAAAGATGTTCAGAAGTTCAGGAATGTTTCATTATTTCTCCGTACCTGAACTCAAGCCTCATCAGAAGCCAAGTTTCTTCCAGTGGGAACAAAAACGACTTTATACTTGTCACCCCTGGGCAGGGCAGTGTCTCTCAGTTTCATGCAATCATGCTAGTGGGAGCATTTGACCGCGTGGAGAATCTAACTTTTCTCAAGTAGGATGGGTCAACCAAGACAGGTCCACCAGCTCAGAAATCCCACATGTGTTACTTATTGCTTGGTAATAAATGATCTTCAAATGCAGTGGTTGGAAATAAGTGTCATTATAAAAATTCTTCTGATTCTTGAGTCTTCTGGGACCGTTCTAGTCTGAGCTGGTTTGGCAGATCTCTGCTCAGCTGGCTAATCAGAGAAACGTTTCTTAATCCTGAGCCTACCTTTTGCACACAAACTTCAGATTCTCAAGCCTTTAGTTATGTTGTACTCAAAGGTCTTATCTAGGGTATCCATATCTCCCTTACCTCCTTTCCACTGTTGAAAACAGCATAAGTAGGCAACTGCCCTAGCAGATACAAGAGGAAGAATAAAGATCATTTCCATATTTAAAATTGCCCACTATATTGGCAACCTAATTTTTTTATTTAATGTTTCTTCACTCTATTCTATTATTGAAGATTTACAGATTAGCAAATTTAACCTTAGTATATTTAAATGAGTCCCAAAGAGACCACTGAGGAGATACCTAAAGTCTGAATTCGAGGGTTGTTGTCCGACCTCCAGCCATATTCCAGTGTTTAAAAGGTTCTATCTCAAAGCATTACTATTACTTTCTTCAAATCAAAACTATATTTGCCATCCTTCAACTTGACACGTGGTAGCCTTTTGGAAATGAACCCTATGAGGAGGTCCAGACTTGCAAAGCTATGCTATCCTGACCACTGTCCATCATCACTCAGAGCACTGTTAGTGGGAATCTCTTTCAAGTGGGTGTTCATGGAACTGAGTGGTAATTCTAAGAAACTCACCCGTGCTGCCCATGATCCAGACTCAAACACCTGAAACCCAGGTCCTTTCCTACCATTATCCTACATTAATTTTGCCTATGTGGCTCTGGATTTTATGGTTCTTTGTTTCTTGTGAGATCTCAACATTTCTTTTCTTGCTCTACGGCAGGGTGGCAGGGTCATGTGCCTGCAGGAAGTCTCCAAAACCAACATTCTACCCACTCTTTCCAAGCTCAAACAGTACTGTGTGTTCAAAGGTCACTGAACCACAGTCAAAAGACAAAGTAACTAAGTTTAGATCCGTATTTCAGAATTAGAATCCCCTCCTGCCAGGATTCTGGTAAAATGAAAATTTCTGAACAATTCTGATGTAGCAGGCCCCACGCGGTAAGCCTGAGATATGGCAGAGTGCTCTGCAGCTAGCACTGTGGGCCTTGTGGACTCACATCATCAAGAGGTCTTACAGACCATCTATGTGAAACTCCAACCGCTGCTTTGCATTCGCTGGCCTTGAAAGCGAGTTTCTAGTCACAGCAGATGTTTTCACTTTCCAAGGCACTATGCCAGGAACAGCAAGGAACTGGTCATCTGCATAAGTTTTTAGTGAATCTACACTCATAATTGGTTGTGCTTTTGCAGAAGTCCACAACAGGCAGCCTAGATGCAGCCTAAGGATATCTCACTAGGCTTCCTATGAGCAGTATGTTACAGATTACAGAAAAGAAGGGCAAAATTTATTATTTTTTCTATAGTCCTTTAGCTGTCTTTAAAATAGCTCTTAATACTTATGATGGTGAAATAACTTATCAGGAAAATATTGAGTGTCAAAGTCCAGTTATCTGACTTTACTCAAAATGAGATTTCAGTGACATGCAGTAGTTTATTGTTTTTAATATTAACACATGCTAATTGTACATTTATAAGTTTTACTGCAACACTTACAGATACCCTGGTCTGTTCATCGTCACCTTTCCTCTGACTTCCCTTTCCCCCTTCCATTCCCCACCTCCAAGTCCCTGGTGCTTTTCCTTCCCTGAAAATCCTTCTTCATTTTTTTACATTTACATATGAAAGAAAGTATGTGATTCTTGCCTTTGTGCATTTGGCTTATAATGTGATAGTCTTCAATTCTATTTTGTTCCTCTGGAAATGACATTATTTTAATCCTTTTAACCATTTGCAAACCCTATAATGTATACTTTTTCATGATTTTAAGTGGGCTTTGTGTTCTTTCCCTTCCTCTTTTCAGGTCCATTGGACGATATCGTGACACTCCATTACTTATGAGCACTAGACTCTGTGCACATCTCTCACAGGAGGCCTCTCACCCTCTGTAAAGATAATGCCTTTTACTCTACACTCCCCAATTACCAAGGTATGCAACACACACACACACACACACACACACACACACACTCACACAGAGAGAGAGAGAGACAGAGAGACAGAGAGACAGACAGAGAGAGAGACAGAGAGACAGAGAGACAGACAGAGAGAGACAGAGAGACAGAGAGACAGACAGAGAGAGAGACAGAGAGACAGACAGAGAGAGAGACAGAGAGACAGAGAGACAGACAGAGACAGAGAATAAGAACACTCTGAACTCAAGTTCCTACTTGAACAAGCATTTGAGTGTTGGATAGACCTCTCATTTTCCCAGGATTTTGCTTTATAACTTATTAAACAGAATTATTAATATCTGCCTCAAAAGTTCTTCAAAAACTGAAACATAAAATTCCTAACAATAACAGGTACAAAGTAAGCATATAATAAATGTTAACGAATTTCAGCCAGCCATTGGATTAAGGTCGGGGACCAATATGGAAGAGTTAGAGGAAGGACTGAAGGAGCTAAAGGGGATGATAACCCCATAGGAAGAACAACAGTGTCAACAAACCTGAACCCCTCAGTGCTCCCAGAGACTAAACCAAAAATCAGGGAGCATACATGGGCTGGTTTATGGCTCCAGGGACAAGGGGAGCAGAGGACTTCCTTGAATGGCCTCAGTGGGAGAGGATGTGTTTATCCTGTGGAAACTTGATGCCCCAAGGATGATGGTGGGGGTGGGTGGGAGGATGGGGGAACATGCACTTAGAGGTAGGGGTGGGGTGTGGTAAAGAACTCCGGGAGGGGGGACCGGGAAGGGGGACAACTTTTGGAATGTAAATATAAAATAACTTAATAAAAAACTATATTTGTAAAAGAGAAAGGGGGCGGGCCCTGCACCATGCCTGGACAACACAGTGGAGCTTGCTCTGATGGCAATGACATGAATGAGTCAGCCCTGAGGGTGTCAGAGCAAGAGAGCTGGCCCAGCCATATACCACTTGGGAGAATGGGCCCTGAACCTTGACTAGGCAGCACAGTTGGAGCTGGCTCTGGAGGCATGGGTGCAGGAGAGCCAACCCTGAGGATTTGAGAGCAGGAGAGCTGACCCTGCCTGCTATTGTTGGGTAGCCCAGTCAGAGCAGTGCTGGAGAGCTTGCCCTGGTATTGTGTGGATAAGGGAGAGCTGATCAACTTTGCTACCGCCTAGGCCCAGATCCAGGGCTCTGAGATAGCTCACTCCAAAACCTATATCATATGCTAACGGTTGGGATGCATAAAGGGGCCAATCCTGCTGTTCCAAATCTGCAGGATCTCCACGACACAGGGTAACAACAGGATAACCAGGAACAACCTCGATGAGGATCCAATATTGATGGTATCACAGAAGCCAGAGATCTTGAATGAGACCAATAACTCATTGCAAGGAACATTAGTAAGTGAAGACCTGTGGACAGAGAAATACACTGTGGGACACACTGTGACATACTGCAGGTGGCACAATGATAAGTTTTCTATGCTTTGTTTTGTTGTTGTTTGTTTGTATGTTTTAATTTGGGGGGTTGTAAAGGTGAAGGGCAAATAGGGGATGGGGAATTGAGCAGGACTGGGGTGTATGATGTGAAACTCACAAAGAATCAATAAAAAGGTATTTTTTTTTATAATAAAAAAATAAATGTTAGCTATGGACACTGCTATCTCATCTTTTTCAAAGGTACGAGTTACTGATTTTTCCCCCAGGGACTAAGTTAATCTTTAAACTTCAGGAACAAGATGAAGGGGATAGAGAATAATGGCCTATGGATTAGACTTAAAGTTCCTCTCCATCATTTTCAACTTTTAAAACCACGTATATGCAGAAAGTCTGTTGGCCTTGGGTCAGATAGCCACGCTTAGGTTGAGTTTAGTCATGTGAAATTCACTGTTCAGTTTTGTTGAGTTAAACATATGAACACTACCATGTCTCCTATTGAATCTCCACCCACTCATACGCATTTTACTCTCATGAGTGTAGTCAGAAAGATGATTGAACAGTCTGGAGAAATCCTACATCTCTAATACACTAGCACATCTTATGGGACAAAGGAGGTGGACTGGAGGGACCAGGGCAGCACACCTGGGTTTTAAAAGTCCAGTTAGGGCTTTTCTGAGATAGAGAGTTCTCCTTAATACATAGACCAATCCCCCTGTCTCCATGGGGTCACAGCGCATGCTACCACTGTTCTGAGGCTTGTGTTCACCTGAAACACGGTGGTAAATGAGAATAATATGGAGAGAAAAATGGAGGAGAATTCAGCCTTAACGAGAAAAACATGAGAATGCTTTTTTAAAAAAGGTCTAATATGTAAAATGTGAACTCTCCAGATTGGTTGAGTCACTCAGAAGTTAATTTATGAAAAAAGTACACTTTTTTCCTTCCCAAAGTTTTTCATTAAGCTGCTCTTGCTTCACGGTAGGTAGCTACATTTTTATGTTCTTCTCCCAGAAGGAATGGCCAGGAAAGCAACACCAACAAGTAAAAGATTATTTATAACTTTAAAATAACTGCTTTGGTTATTGGTCGGTGGAAAGAGAAGGAATACAAGATGCAAGCTGCCTTGTAATATGCATGTAAACGACAGACATCTATCCCTTTATTTTACGGGTCCCTTATCTCCCGGACAGTTTGTATTTCAACGGCTATCCAACACCATTTATTCAGTTTGCATTACCCCACTTATCATTTCTGGTTTGCCAATTTCACGTTTGTGCACAACTGTCCAATCCCTCATTCAGTCGGCGTCTTCAAAGTTTCTCTTTTCTAACCCACCATGTCTCATCATCATCTTTCTGAACCTGTAATCAACAAGTTATGTAAAACAGAGTACATATAGCCTATAGAGGGAAGGTAACGGAGATAAATAGGGGAAAAATCTTAAAATAGTTAGAACAGATGAAGAAATATGAACACAGAATGGAAAGAGGACATCATGAAGAAAGGCTGAGAGGAAGAGAGAGCAGAAAAGTGCTCAGCATTTCTTATTTTAACAGCCCAGGGTCCCAAAGTTCAGCTATTTCATTCAGTGCTTGCTTTATTTCTTATGCCCATGGGATGGCAAAGCAGGAAGAGAGACTTTAGTGAAAGCCTGTAACTCCCAAGGGATGACAGAGTAGAGGAAATGGACTAAGAACACACAGATGGAAAACGCCGCCCATCTCTTCACCTCCCTTACATGTGCACCTCTTTGCAGCTATCCCGAATTTGTTCCCTGACACAGGCCCGGGCTGCACTTGCCTTCATCCCACGGGAATTACTTTCTACTTTCTTATCTCTTTGCCCCTTTTAAACCAGTTTCCCTTTTCTTAGATTCTTAACTTCACAGGTAGCTGGGAATTTCTTTGATAACCCTGGCAGCTTCCTCTTCTCTTGTGCACTTTGTTACTTGGATTTCAAACTCCATTCTTACAACAACAACAACAACGACAACCCATAAAAACAAAACAAACAACAACAATAAAACAAATTCACCTCTATTGACATAGCAACAACAACCCATAAAACAAAAACCAACAACAACAAAACAAAATCCCAAAGCTACAACTTCTTTAATTATTAATAAAACTGGCTTTCATCTGATATTCATGAGTCAGGGCAGCCTTCATTTTATGAACTACAATACAAGAGCACTGTACAATATTCAGCATATAGGAAACCAAAACAATTGGCTAAAGCTGATAGGCTAATGTAAGGCTACTGCAGAGTGTTTTTCTGGACATGTATAAGGACTCTTAATCATCACACTGACTCTGGTAGATTGAAGTCTCCGGTATTCAGGAAAACTGATCTGCCCAGAGATCGTCTGATTCCTTAAAGTTTCAATTTGCTTATCTGACATTTAGCAGAAATGACTCTGCTTTGGTTTGGCTTGGTCTAGTAGTTCTTACCACTGGAGTTCAGTAGAAATGAGAGCTTTCATTGTTTCAAGATCGTGTGTGTGTGTGTGTGTGTGTGTGTGTGTACATGGGTGGTGTGTGTGTTTGAGTGTGTATATGTGCATATGTGCTTGCTCACATATGTTCTCTATGTGTGCATGTATCTCTCTCTCTCTCTCTCCCTCTCTCTCTCTCTGTCTTTCTGTGTGTGTGTGTGTGTCTGTGCTATAACATGTATGTGGAAGTTAGTCTCTAAAGACAAAGAATGTATTAAAGGATTGGATTCCCTGAAAGAGACCCCGAGAGGCCATTGAAGTAGCCTAGGAAGGATAGGTTGAAATGGACAACCCAGAATGTTAGCGGGCCAGAGGATATCTAATAAGGAAATCTAAAGGTATGGGTTGAAACTAACCTAAGAGAGAAGAAGCCGTGTGTGTTGCTGACAGATCTACAAGGGTGGGCTGTTGTGGCCCCAGACACTAGATATGGAGCTCCAGGCTTTGTCGTTTGCCCTGTTGTCCTTCATCCTGACTTTGGTCAAATTATTTACTTCTATGTACCCATTCTTTGTTTTATAAAGGGATGTTTACTCTGTGCCATTGCTTCTGTCATCTGCTTAACTCTTTCCTCTCTCTGGTCTTAGACAACCTTACTCTGTCAATCAGTTTTTCTACTCAGCTTGCCTTGATTTCACTGGCTTTTGTGATGGTGAGAAGCTCTTACACATGGATTGGTCAGGGAGACTCAGACAGGCAAAGGAAATAAAGGGTTTACTCAAGTGAAGGAGATTTCACTGTATAAGTCAGAATAGCTGTAAGAAAGGACTTCTGATCTCAGCACCAAAGAGAAAGAAGATTGAAGGAGCTAGACATGCTATTTGCTCAGATTTGCTCATTTTAAATGTAAACATGTCATCAGATACCACAGTATGTGCCACTGAAATGTGAAACTTAAAGACTCTGAAAGTAATGCACACAGCAAATAGCTAAGGTGGGTGGGAGAAAGAGGAAGAGGAAGAAGGAAAGCCTGAAATGGGAGGTGAAGAAGGGAGCCTGGTTCTGAGCAAGAGTCAGTATTAGAACTAGGATATTGACTGGGAGATGATCTGGACTTACTTTGCCATCACCTGAGAAGGATCACCCTAACCAGGTTAGATATACTGTGTTTAATGTGGCACAAGATGGGAGAATGTCAATGTGGAAAAAGTAGTCTCTATAGCATTATATTGATGCCTCTCATCTTAAAACTAAAATAAAAACTAAATAGCATTTCCCCCCAGTACTTCAACCCTAGAGCCTTTCTGCCTTCGGTGAGGAAAGTCATGAGGCATCTCTTCATCCTCTACATGTCTGAAAAACAGTTCACAATAGCTGTCTTACTGCTGACCATGTGCCAGATACCTGTGCTTCCCCCCACCCCCATCATACTCAGGTAGCAGCCCATGGATTTTAATCTGGTCAATGATCATTGTCTAGGTCAAAAGCAGTTCATTAGAAGGTTCGTTTTAAAATCGAATGGCTTTGCAGAGTATTGCAAAGATGCAAGATGAAAGTAAATGGGAGGAACCATTCTTATCTTCTCACATTTTCTCACACCACTGTTTTTCCCAGAAGGGGAGGTCTAAGAAAGAAGAAGATGCTTTCTGCCAGGAATGGGTCTGGTATAGCCACACTTCCCATTGGCTGGCCTCTGTGAAGGCAGAGGCCAAGTCTCTGGCTGGAGGTCATCATCACTCTCTTGCCTTATGACAAGAGAGATGAATTGTGTGGCTCCAGTGGCCACTCATACCAGGTCTTTACAAACAGATTTCTGAAGATAATCACTATTTACACCTCATTCTGCCACCCAAACTCAGATACCTACCTGATACATTTAGACATAGAAAGTCCCATATCTCTAACGTATTTAACGAATGCAAAACAGAATTGGACATGCTGCCACATACCTAGAATCCCAGCAGCAGACAGGAACCATGCAGGCTTAAGTCTAATCTAGGTTACCAAAGTGAGTCTGTTTCAAAAATAAAAACAAAGAATGCAAAGCAGCAATTTATGTTTTTATAAAGTTATTGTTTAATAAAACAGAGACTTCAAAAAAAATCAAATGATGGAAATAGTCATCATTCCACTACTAGAATAGACTAGGGTAAAATCAAATATTTATGCATACACAGCTGGCCACTATGATGTCTGGCAGCGTGTGTGACATGCCTTAACTCACAGCAACCTAAGGAACAGATACAAGGTTGTAATTACCATCCTGTATCATAGGTTATAAATGAAGTGAGCAGTAAGTGACTTGTTTAGGCTCACAGAGCAGTATTTTGCATGAGAGGATTTGAAACAATATAATCCAGCTTTAGATCACTGGTTTTTCCCCCATTAATTTATTCACTTAGATCTCAATCACAGCGCCCCCTCCTCCCAGTCCCACCTTTACAAATCTGTCCTCTGTTACCCACTCCCTTTCTCATCAGAAAAGGGGAATCCTCCCTTGGGTACCACCCTTGCTGGGATATCCATTCCCAGTAAGACTAAGCATATCCTCTCCTCTCCCACTGAGGCCCAACCAGACCACTGGTCTTAAGCAAGGTCTCATACTTCTTATTCTGTATTTGAATTTTTTTTACCTTTTCCTTAATCTATGGTTAAAATTTTTAGTATTTCTTAATTAATATTTGTAAAATACGTTATGCAATCACTCTCTCATACACTGTCACACATACGAGTGTTTTCTACCATAATGGGCCATGCAAACATATGAGGCTAGATATATTTCCATTAATATTCGAAATAGGCTTCCTTTGAGGAATATATCAACTTATGTTTGGTCATCTCTTTACTTATCAAGAGGCAATTGTCTCTACTTGAGTGACTTCTTTTCATGATGGTTCCAAGGAAGTACTGAGGTAAAAGCAGATACATAATAAGCAGTAATGCCAAAGGGCAATGATGAATGGAACTTGGGCCACACAGAATTACAAAGAGACCTGTAACATTTTTTCCTGGGCTCAGGTTGTACTAACTTCCAATTAAATCAGAATTTCCTTGAATGGGGCCAATTATTTATGTGTACATTTTCCATGGGTGACAAAAAATTACAACTAAGGAAAAAAAAACATTGGTAGAGTCCATGTCAAAGAGAGCCTGAGAAATACCAAGGTGGAGTAGAAATCTCCTCATATGGAAAAATCCCTCTATAGTTCCTAGTCTTCAATACTTCCCCAACTCATGCTAGCTACTGCCATCTCTTTCATAGTCAGGAGACTCTGAGATTTCAGTACAGAGGGGATACAAGTTGAAAGATACGTGACATCCTCCCGTCTACCCCTTTCTATTCCTAGTACCCTAGTAAAAATCCTAGATAGATTGTCACAAGGAACAAGAAAGGACAAAAACGATGGAGTCTGCCTGTGGTAACTTGGAGACTTCAGTAGGAACTGCATCACAGTGGTTTCCTTGGACTAGTTGGGGATGCCTGCATCAGAGGCAGATTTTTGATGTGATAGAGCTAGGTGCTGAATTTATATCTCCAAAGTCTCCTTTGATTTTAGGAGAGTCTGTTGATAATACCAAGGAATGCAGTATTATGAAAAAGTGTAGTTGGGTGAGGGTAGTGGAGGAGAGGGTGTACCGATGGAGTAATAGCTCAGCAGTTGTTCTTGCAGAGGACCTGGTTTGGTTTCCAGCATCTGCATGATGATTCACAAATGTCTGCAACTTCAGTTCCAGGTGACATGTCTTTGTTAGTGTTCTATTAATTGCTACAAAGAGACACTACGACCATGATCACAGCACCTTACAAAGGAAAGCATTTACTTGGGGACTTGCAAACTGTTTCAAAGGGTGGGTCCATGACTATTATGGTGGGCAACATGTTAGCAGGTATGATGCTATAGCAGGTCTGAGAGCTTACATCTGATCCATATACAGAAACACGGTCTTACATAGGCCTTTGAAACCTGAAAGCCCATCTTTAGTGACACACATCCTCCAACGAGACCACACCTTGTAATCCTTCCCTAATAGTTCACCAACTAGGAACCATTTAAATATATGACCTTATGGGGGACATAAGGTGGTTCTTATTCAAACCACCACAGAATGTGATTCACTTTGCTGGGCTTGGTGGTACGATACACATACGTACTTCATACACACACACACACACACACACACACACACACACACACACATACACACACACATGCACACATGCAAGCATGCTTATAAATACCCATATACACAAATTAAATAAATATTTTTAAAAAGAGAAGACTAGGAACCCAAGAGGCATATCACAGAATTATAGACTCTGTTAATGCCAAGACAGAGTGTGCTAAGTACCCCACAGTCAGATGTCATCCTCAGAATAAAACAAGAAAAGATCTGAAAGGACTTTAGAAAACACAAAGATGACTCAATTACTCTTAACACAGGTATAGACTACCCCTTGTCATTTCAGCAGGGTGAGTGAATTTATAAACAATATTAAGTGATTTTACTAAATGATGATACATTGTTTTGTGGATTTGTACTAGCTAAAGTTTCATATAACCTCATAGTAAAAATAAAAAATTTGGCCAGTGCTTAATCAAGAATAAATTCTCTCCAAATGCCAGCTGGGTCAGTTAACTCAGAGTTCACGTTGTAGCACAGAGATTAATGACCAAAATTTGGATACTGAGAACTCAAATAAAGGAACTTGAATCTCTTTTGAAATGGATAGGAAGGAAATCTAGAAATAATTCAAGTCAATGCTGTAATTTTTATAATCATTGCAGCAAGTTCAAGGAAATAAAGGATTTTCCTGACCATCAGCTCTCACCATCAGCACTACTCACACTGTAAAATTTACCCCTGGCCCAGACAGGATCATGTCTGTAATACACCCATATCTTCAGCATTGGAAATAAGGAGGTAGGAGAGATTGGCCCCTAGTTTTCTGCTTTGTCTTATTTTACTGTTATTTTTGTGATGGTTTTATTTTTATTATGATTTGTTCTGTATTTCAATGTGGAATGAGGAAATAGGGCTAGGTATTCATAAAGCATATATTTTTGAGAACCCTACATGTAACCAAACCCCTCAGTACTATAATATGCCATGACAGATGGCAGCAACCCTTCAATTAACAGCAGACCCCAAAGACCTTGATGATAGATCATGGTGACGATGGGCTTTTACAGGGTTGGTCTTATGCAATTGGTGACTTGGTTGTGTGGTAACAGAAAGAACCTGAACTAACAGTCTGAAGACTTCACGTTAAGATCTTTGGCTGGGGTCAGACTATAGCTCCTCTTTCTAGTTTTCTTTATGTAAAAATAGGTAATTCCTTCCTTTCCATAAGGTGGGTATGGTGATCCATTGAGATGTTTATCTGGCGGTCTTTGTCACTTACAAAGCTGTGTAGATAGGGAGGTGAGGGTGGAGAGGGTAGGAATGGAGGAAGGTAGAGGAGCAGGGTTACAAAACTAAAGTAAAAACAAAACAAAGAATCTACGTGGTCGTAAGCTATTTATCCTGATCATTATTCATATAATAAAGAAATACGTCATATAACAAAGAGATTGTATTTTGCAACCAGGTATTTTTCCCTAACCCTGTCAAAGAAAATAGTAGTTAGCAGAATCCCCTTGGTTTTCAGGCCACTGCTGTCTCAGTCTGATCTTGTATTAATTAAAAGTTCCTATTTCAGAAATGCACAGAAAACTACCGTTGTTCATTTACTGAAACTATGTCCCTGGTGTGGTGTCCAATGGTGAGAACCAGTATGAATGATCACAGGTCTGATATCAGAGCTGAGGCCAAAGTCCTTGTGGGGGAGAAACTCAGTTTTATTTATATAACATATCTACCCTGTAAGTTCTGGGTTTTATCAAAACTGTATCTGGCTCCAGAGAGATATTCTAAACCAGAATAAGCCTTGCCTTCTCCAATCTTAATACCCACATTTATTTATGATTGTGAAATATGTCTTCCAAATTCAGAACATAAAAAAGAACTAATAAACTTTATAGTGATGTGTATTTCACAGTTTTAAAACCTTGTTTAATATAACTTTATTATCTTTCTGTGTTTAACAATATATGTTCAGAGATTACCTAAATCTAGCAGGATAACCAGACTATTATGCTTTAGCAAACATATATTTATAAAGCAAATAAAAATATCCAGTAAATCTAAGAGTAACAACTCAAAAAAATATAAAATTCCATTAACAGGAAAAGCCTTGTGCTTAGTGTGTTTTTAAGGTTTGGCAATATGCTCAGCTTGCAATGTGATATAAGTTTGAGATGCACCCCACCCTTATTAAAATACCCACTGCAGGAGACAGAGGTTTGGTACATAATCACAAAGTTATTATTCTAGTGATAGAATTCATGATATCTATGACAGCTTTATAGCAATAAACAAACATCATCTTTTTTTTTTTTTAAAAAAAAGAAGGTCCAAATGGATAATGCATACACACTTCTAATGTTTGAAATGCAAAGCATCAAAACATGAATAAATATTGTATCAGTATTTCTCTCAGACATCTTACTCTACTAAAACCAAGCATTGCTTAAAATAAGAAGTAACTTTCAAAATTTAGAAAGAGGATTCAGGATAGGATAGCAAATAAAAAAAGCATTAGATATGCAGGTCACTAAGAATTCATATAAAATCTATTATTCTCATAAACAATGGTTTAGAAAGAATTGCCTCATGACAATTGGAACGACATCTAAGTATAACTGCCACTATTTAGAGTATTTTCATCCAAATAGTTTGCTTAACTCACATGCAAATTTATGGTTTGAGATGATCAGTCGGGATTAGGATTTCTCAATTATCTCTCTTGAAGAAGCAAGAGCATCTGTATTCATCTGTGCTTGACAAGTTAGAAAACTGGGTCCAGTTTAGCTCTGACATTGTTGAATTGAACATGAAAGAGCCATGCTCTCTTTCAATAAGAGATTTTTTTTTTATGGGACATATGAAGAAATACATGTACATCTACAACCCCAGAGAGAAGATATTGTTTAGATATGTATTAATTAATAAAATGAAGGCGATGCCAATATCTGTTACTGGCTCCATTCCTAGGAATACAAACAGCTCTTATTAACTGAGCCCTCGGCAAGCATGAGCCACCTTGTTTAGTGCTTTGCATGGTCATGGCATTTACAATTTTGAGGCAAATGCATAATTACTATATCCATTTATAGCTGATAAAAAGTGAGACTGATTAACTTCCCTGAGATATTACAAGTTAATAGTCAATAGCATTGAGCTCAACCTAGGCAATCTGATTCCCCAGCCTAAGTTACACCTAATGTCACTTATACACAGACTATAAACTTTTCCTAAAAGTGTGACTTCTCCCTTAGAATTGTTAAATTTAGCCAATCCCTCTTTTATATATAAACTACACTTAACTGCTCGGTTTCTATATTACTTCAGTAGTATTACTGGATTATTACCTAGCTTTGTTTTTTATGTTGCTATATGCAGACAGCTTTTTGTAAATGAGAGTATTAATTCCAGAATACAATTCTTATTTTGCATATAAACAATATTAATCAAGAGTTGAAAGATAACGAAGGTATGGCGTTTGAACTATCAATGAAATGCTATGATTTATACTTTCTCTGTAAAATCTTGGACCAGGCATTAGGACTCCTTAGTACTTGGATGTAAGTAGTTAAGTACTTGATGTCTGTAATTTTATTATGTCTGCACTAAGAAAATGCTCTTGAGATGACTGATGACTGTTGCATGGACTTATTCAGTGATCCTTTATAAAATCCAATGTAGTCACCACCCCTAAAAATGATCACAGCCTCACCACAGACTGCAGCTTATGATACAATTGTGAATTCTCAACTAAAAATAGTGTTTCAAAAGCAAAGGCAGGAAGTGAACATAAAGACTGCGGACACACTGTGGAGGGAAATGATTCTGCTTCCAATCCTGCCATGATTAACCAACTGGTGAATAACTCAACATATCTTTAACTTATCAACATTTTCTTACAAAACAGTGGAATCGAGATCTGTCTAGATAAAAAATACACAAAAGTATGCACATGCTGTGCTTATACAATGAATGAATTCTAGTCTCCTTTGCCCTGGGTGTAGGATGCAAGCATTCAGCAAGGGTATATTTTTGCATCATGGTAATCAGCTGCAGCAGGAGCCCTTCCTATAGGCTAACTGGTAAGCATCTCTATGACACAAAAGCTTATTGTTTTCTTTGTTTTTTTTTTTGTTTGTTTTGTTTTGTTTACAATCTAGCTGTTGCCTCCCTGATCCCCCTCCCATAGTTCCTCATCCTATTCCTCTCCCCCTGTCTCCAAGGGAATGCCCTCCCACCACGCCTCCCCATTCCCTGGGATCTCCAGTCTCTTGAGGATTAGGCACATCTTCTCTCACTGAGGCCACACCAGGCAGTCCTCAGCAATATATGTGCTGGGAGCCTCAGACCAGCTCATGTATGCTGCCTGGTTGGTGGTTCAATGTTTGGGAGCTCCCAGACAAAAGCTTATTGTAACACATATTTATGATGACAACTATGTGGTACTCATTCAAGATGATTGAAGTTTCATATCCTGAGGCAGGGATGGATGCATGTGATCCATTTTAGTAATAGGTCTCTACCTGTTAAAAGTGCTTTCATATCTAGGAGTGCCTGCCTGCCCACCCAGCCACCTGACTATCCAATTATCATCTGAATTGGAAACCTGGCTCAGACACTCATTGTTTCATTTGGTGCCTAAAAATATCATTTGATTCCTTTTTTGCCCCAATGTCCACCCCTGTTCTGAACAAGGATAATGATGTCACCATCTCAGGTTGTTACTTAGAAGATTAGGAATTGCTGTGGAGAGGGATGGGGAGATGACCTAGCTGTTAAGAGCCCTTCCTGCTCTATCATGAGAACCAGAGGTTTGACCCCAACATCCATGTTCAGAGCTTCACAAACACCTTTAACTCCTGCTCTGGAAATCTGGTTTATTTTCTGACCTTCTCAGCTCTCTCATATACATTCACACAGACACACACACACACGAAAATAAAAATAAAGCTTAGAAAAAAGAATGCATATGAAAAGTCATTTGAACAATAGAGGGCGGTACCTTGAGACTGTTCATTAAATCACTTACATGCACATTAGAATATTACAGAAAATACACATTCTCTACCCTCTGAAAGAGTGCTTGAAGGTTCTTTAACTCCACTAACTAAATGATCATGTGTCATAAATTGAAAAGCATAAGTAGAGGGTTAAAAAAGAGAAAGTAAATGAGCATTTGAGAAGTATCATTATTTCGGTTCTGAGTAAATGACGGGTAGGAGTCCATTTGTCAGTTCGTGAATGGCACAAGAATGATCCATTTCCACATTTTCCACTTGGAATGGTTGGTGTCTCAGAAATGAATAAGCCATCTTTGACAATGAAACGTAGAAACGTCACTATAAATGAGGGACCTTAGCATTAGGGAACAACGAAAAAGTGGAACAGAGGTGGGAGAGAGAAGTGAGGAGGCCTGGTGATGACTTCCCCATGTGGACAGAAGCTGGCTGCCAGAGGCTTGGCTTTTTCAGTCATGAAAAACTTTTAAAATCAAATACAAACAAAAGCAAACAGAAAGGTTGTGGAAGTCATATAAATTTAATCTCCTTGTTTCTTACTTGGTTCCATTCTGAAAATAGCTCTCTAGTATCCCAAAATAAATGGAAAGTAGATTACATCATTATTAGCATCTGTCAAGAGCACATCACAGGGAGATTATGTTCTAACTATACAGCAGAACGTTGCAGGCTAGTCTCCATTGCCCGCATGTGTTTTCCTTTTCTGTTTTAACACCTCCAACACTTCCTTCTAATTTAACCCAGTCTAAACAATTGCTCTTTGCTTTGCTTTGTTTTGCTTTTTCAAATGGAGTTTTGCCATATAGCCCTGATAGGTCCGAACTAGTATGTAGGCTAAGTTCATGGCAATGTTACTGCCTTAGCCAATGAACACTCTTTTTTTTTTTTTTGGTCTTGCTATTTTCCTTTAATTAGGGTTTGTATCTGTTATTATTGTGAAATTGTCATACATCCACATAATGTATATAGCATGCACAGATAGGTTGGTTGTACTTTTTAAGCAATGACTTCCTCTGTGCCTCCCTGAAACTCATAACCCCTTAAACACTATTTTTTTTCTACACTCTGTGATTTCTGGTATATTGAATTTCTTGTCAACTAGTGGGTCAATTTTTTCATATTCAGTTTTACTGTATCTGAATGTGCTCCCAAGCAACATGATGCCTTTGAACTTGATAGTGTTGGAAACATCACTGATGTGTCTTCTATTGATATGTCTCCTTCCTTGGTGTTTTGAGGTATAGCTGTGTTGATAAACAGGCTTATATTTCTCTAAGTTTATGAGCCCTAACACCACATAGAGCACACTTTACCTACACACCCTTTATACAACAGCCTCCTGTTGAAACTGTGACTACACCTCTACTTTTCCACAAGAGTGTATGTCAGAGCCTAGCTAGTGTATGTAGGTGCCAAAATATATTGCCATGCAATTCTGTATGATAATTTCAGTATTTTGTTTGGGCATCCAATATATATAGCTTAGTATTTATGCTAGCCATATTTCATAATGGCTTCCATAGATTTACTGAGTTTTGATGAGAACTCATGCTCCTTGTATTTCCTGAGAATCAAAGTCAGGGATTAACAATTCAAAAGAGAACTAGGATTTTTGTTCTCGGTGTGTGTGTGTGTGTGTGTGTGTGTGTGTGTGTGTGTGTGTTATTATTACTCCTGAGGCATTAGCAACATGGACACATTCTAGTCTAAGTTGCCACTGAGTTTTTATTTGGTGCCCATGTCTGTATTCCACTTGGAGTAGAGGTGAGCACCGTAAGGACAAGGCATCTCTCTGCCAGGTGGCTTCCTCACTGCTCACTTCCTCACTGCTGTGTTGGAGTGTCTCTGCTCTTCCCTGGCTCCCTGGCTTTGTCTCTTGTTCATGAGGTACCTGGCCATCATAGCTTCCAGATGCCTTCAGCCCACGCCCTGGATTTGTACTTTCTCTTCAATCTTAACGTCTGTAAGTTTCTTTTAACTTCAGACTTAATCAAGTATTGAAACGCAATGGCAGCACTTAAGTCTCTTCCTTGTTCTCTATCTAGGATCTCAGAGTGCATCAGTAAGGATTGTGCTTCCTTTCTATTTCCACTGGAAATTAATTCTATCCTTCCTTTGTCTGTGGCTTCCAGAAAGTCCATTGTAATCTTTTTTTCTCTCTTTTTATAGTCCATCACTTCTTCCTTCAAATTTGTTCTCTTCTCCATTCTTGAACCAAAGCAGTGAAGTTATAACCGAGGGCATGTTAGAAGGAGAAAGTCATCAGGTGTGATTCTCTAAACCTTCAAACAGTGATTGGAAGAACTTGTTGCATGTTACCCTACTTGTCTCAGATACTCTTAGGTGTCTTAGACAGATTGCCAAGAAGATCCATGTTACCTGCTGCTATGGGCCCTGTCCTGCATTAAGTGACTCATGAGCATTCTTTACTAAAAACATGAGAATTCGATTCCTGTTTTCAGAGTGAGTAAAGCAAACCACAGAAAGCTAAGTAATTTAGCTCAAGGTTCCCCAGCTTAAAGGAGGCAGAGTAAAACTGAACAACCATCTGACTTTTAAGCTCAAAGCTCTTTCCACTCAGCCTCTCAAAGAGTTAATTAAATCTTGTATATCTTAGTCAGCTAGCTGGTACAGGCAAATAAGAAACCAAATTGCCTGAACAATGGAGTTTATGGTTGTTTTGTTTTGTTTTTAGATCATTCCACAAAGAATCACATTAACCATCAGAAACGATTTGTGACAGAATGCTTGCCATATGACTTAGTGGGAGCAGAGGGTCCCTCAGACAACACGTCATCTGTACAAAAAGACATTCTATTTCTGCAGAAGGAAATGATGAACATTCTCACTCCACCAACTACCTCAGGATATTTTTGGTCTCATTGTCAGTTGCTTGGGCCCCACTGTCACTCTCTGCCATAAGGGAGAAGAGGGAGGGTTCCATTATCAACCAACACCACCTTGGCTCAAAGGAGTCCTGTTATTCTCAATTAGAAGGACAATCTGTTTCTCATCCATTCCAGACATTCCTGGCATCAGTTGAAATGCTCACATTATGCTTATTCGAATTTTGTCCTTTGGCTCCTTGATTGGATTCCTTCAGTCTTTTACAGTCATTAGGAGTTTGGTGCTTCCCGTTATTTAAATTTCAATTATTGATAATTCAATAACCAGTGGTTATTTTGGGTTATATTTAACTACTAGGGAACTCTAGTCTCAGTAGTTTGATGAGCTTAGGCACTAGTTTGGGACTCACCGAGGGAAGGAAATAATGACATATTAACCAGTACTACAACTGGGCTTGCCTTTCCCTTGTTCCCCACATCTACCTATAAGTGACAAAAGATGGCCTTAATTTTTAAATATAAATTATAAAAATATGTCTAGAAATCTACTCATTTAGTGTTAACAGAGCAAGCTGTCAGCAAAATGCCAACTTTTACAAAACTCAAATGTGAAACAAAGAATGATTTGCTATTCAGCAAAGCCCCTCTAAATAATTAAAACACATCCAACCTAGAGATATGAAATATAAGAGGAGTGGACCATGGAAAGAAAAAGCTAATTGTTACAATTTTCATTTCCTGAGTTGGCCTTTATTCAATCAAGCAATTATTCAGTGTTAGTGCAACACTAGACATATTTGAGATTTCTAAGATCCATAATATATTTGTTCCAGCATATTAGGCACCTCATCAAGTCTGAGGTGTTTTTTCCCCCTGCTGATGAATTCTAAACTGATTTTGCAACCTTCTTTCAGTTCCAGAGCTACATGAGTAAAAACTTTCCATGGATCTTAGCTCACCTGCACTAACCAGAGCTGAGAATCCCTGGGACCATTTGTGTTTGAATTATCACCCTTTGTCCCAACAGAGTCTTTGAGTAAGGAGTTTGAGATGGTCAGCTTAGTAAGTGCCCAGTGCCCATGTATTCTAGGTTCTTTGTGCTTGACAAGACTTCTACCCTATCTTCTTCCACATATAGCACAACCTTGACCTTAGAGAACTGTTCCCTCCAGGCACAAGACATCTTTTATGCTTCCTTTAACCCTAAACAGAGGGCCTCTCCTAAGCAGGGATTGGAAATTGTGCCAAATTGCACATAATTGTGCATGATGAATTTGTAATGCAGGCTAAAACTTGCTGGAAACTCAGCTGAGACCACCAAATTCATTTAGTTGGGTTTGGTTAGGGGCCAATCCTTTATTCACTTCTCTACAAAGTCTCTGGAGCTTTTATTTGCTCACAAAAATATCTGAATCCAGCACTAGAATTTTTTCTCTGCATGGAAACTAAGTCAGTTTGATGTTGCTTCTCATAGTTGTGTGCCTTGAGGTCCTCAGGGGAATTAAATGTTGGAAAAAAGAGGTGGTTTCAGAGTAGAACACAAACAACTCTGGATGCTGAAAAATTAAATTTCCCTTATTACTTGTTTTAAGGAGCAACACATCATTAAGTTCAAAGTCATTCAAATGGAGAACCCCACCCCAGGCCCCAGCCTGTAGCCACAGACATTTATCAAAAAATAACGTCTAATTTCATAAAAGAATCATATGGATATTAGATGTCATGGTTATGAGAAAAGCTCTCAGGGAAAACTGAACACATATCAAGTGAGACTCACCAGAAGGAAACAGCAAGATTTTTACAGCAGTTCTTTGGGGGAATGGGATGATTGTAGGTGATGTTTATATTCTTCTATTTTCAAAATTTTCTATAATGTAACTTTAATAGTATTTATACCGAAAAAATACCTGCCCAGAAAAACAACTTCTGCAGTTGCAGATGGTGGTGCTTCTTCTCAGGTCGTTCACACTGTGCTGTGAAATGTAAATCTATGGACAGCAATACATGTGTAGGCTCCCACCCCAAGGAAACAACGGCATCTTGTGTTTTTAGAACCTTCTGTCCTCCCTGGGCTGTGATATACTTAATAACACCTGCAGCATAGTAACAATCACCTACTTCCCCCTCCCCCCAAGGTCATCTTCCTTACTCCCAAGCCATCCCCTTGGAGCGATGCATTTATCTTTTCAGAAGCATAGAAAGCAGAGCATGGAAAGTTTCAAAGGGACTCTTTGGTCCATTTTCTTAAGGGGAAAGAAAAATGCTCAAGTGACTTGTGAGTCACAGAACCTAGGAAGGAAGATGACTTCTTGCTACTAATGTCTCCGTGGTGAAATGCAGTCAGCGCCTGGTATTTTCCTCTTTGTTGTTTGCTTTATGCCACAGGTTGTGCAGAGTCATTGTTTTCATGGTCCAGGTTAACCTTTAACACCTTCCCTCTGCCCACTGGGAAGTTAAAATCTTTTTCACTTTAATAAGATTAAGTTACCATTGATCCCTTTTGGCATTGCACTTATACAACAGAAGCATGCTCACGAGGCTATAAGGAAGGTTTCATCTTCCAGAGAGGGAACTGAAGCTAAGACTTTAAAATTCTTCACTGGATTCTTATATCTATCAAATGACAAATTCAGAACTGGAAGCCAGTGCCCCAACACTGCATCTGGGCTCGGAAACTTGTTTCTTAGTCCTTCAATATGATTTTGCAGAGATTCTTCATCAAGAGTGTTCAAGTCATTCCTACCCAACCTTCAAGTCAACTTACTCCTGTCTGGAGTCAAAGCCATTGAGTGGGTTGAACATTCAGAGCACCTGCTTCAGGCACACGGGTGCCCAGTGTCCCAGAAAAGCCTCACCTGACATATGAGCCTACCATGGTCAGGTAGCATCCTAAAAATCCACACCCGGCTATCCTCATGGTGAATAATTTCAACCACAGAAGTCACTGTATACAGAATGCTGATCAAACAATTAAACACTGGATAACATGCTTTAACCTCTAGCTTTCATGACAATTCAGCAGGGTTAACTGGTACTATGATTCATGTTATATTATTGTTGTTATCAAGGTAAGAAAGCTGAGACTTAAAGTGGTAAGACAACTTTTCCAAAGTTAAGATTAGAAACCAGATGTATCAAATGTCAAGAGAGCACATGACACACGACAGAATGTGTATTAACACCTCTTAAACCTCCAAAAGATACACCTGGAGGGACCCATGGTGCTGGCCACATATGTGGCAGAGGAGGACCTTGTTGGCCATCAGTGGGAGGAGAGGCCCTTGGGCCTGATGGTGTTAGATGCCCCAGTATAGGGGAATGCTAGGGAGAGAAGGCAGGAGTGGGTGGGTGGGTGGGGGAGACCCTCATAGAGGGAGGGGGAGGGGGAATGGAATAGAGGGTTTCCAAAGGGGAAAACATTTGAAATGTATTTAAAGCAAATATCCAAAAATAAAAATTAAAATATAAATTAAAAAACAAAACAAAACAAAAAACCTCTTAGAAACCCCCTTGGAAGGGGATTTGTGCATGATGTTCAGACTCAAACTAAAAATACCAATAGACTGTTTTAAAATACTATGTATTTGTAAAGAGAAGTAAGCCTTTATTTTTGTATCTCTCAAGTAGCATGTAATAGATTTAATACATAACCTTCAGGACTGAGGTGGCTGAGAAGCTCATGAAAGAGAGGGAATGACCTGAAAACACAACTATTTTGCACCAGAAGGGAAACTGTGCAGTCACCTCTCATAAGAGAAGCCACCAATGCTGGGAAGTACATGGTATGAATATCTCTTTGGTTAGTAAAAACCACAATCAGTCACCATTGTCCTTACTCTTTGTCTTCCTTTAATGTGGAGCCATTTCTGAGAAGTGAAGCACATTGCTAAACTCTAAATCATGCTAAACTGTGCACTATGTCTCAAAGAGATGATATGGAAATGTCCTTAGGACAGCATTAGATTCTGAGTGCAGGAGAATGGCAAAGTTAGAGGTTGGAGAGCTCCAGGAGGGCCCAGACAGACATAAGGAGGCAACTTTACATGCGACCCCCTTAGCAAGACAGCCCAGGGCTAGATTCTATCCTGTATAAGAAAACATTTCACTCTTTGTGTGTATAATTATGGTTTACATGTACAGTATAACTTTGTATAGGGGCTAAGAAAATGTCTCAATTGGTAAAATACCTCCTGAGCAAACATGGGTACCTCTGTGCAGATTACCGGTGTCCAGCAAAAAACAGTGCTAGTGTGACTTCACTGCTCTGGGGACAAGACAGACAGATCTTTGATCTCTGTGGTCAGTCAGTTTTGCCAAACTGCCAAACTCTAGGTTCAGTAAAAGAGCTTGCCTCAAAAAATAAGGTGGTAAAGAGATTGAGGATGATGTGGAGTCAATCTCTTATCCCCACAGATGTCTACACATGTACATGTGCACATACACCTGCAAGTGCACACACACACACACACACACACACACTCACACACTCACACCATGATTGGGTTTGCCTTTACCTAAATTACTGATTAAGAACATTACAGTATATCTGCTGGTAACATATCCTCCCAAAGCCAGGAAGGGCTCAAACTGAAGACAATCCAACATTCTACTCACTCAACTCAACCCAGTCTGGATTTAAAGCCACTGAGTGAAGTCACAGAAATTTAATATACCTCTATGCCTCTGAGTGTCTGTTTTAGGCAATTACAATAATCCCTACTAGTCAGCATGTGATAGTGGGAAACAAATTCTTAATGATCATAATTGGAAACATACGTTTACACAAAAACTTGCATGTGAATGCTCATGATAGCATTTTTTACGATAGCCAATGCATGGAAATCCAGATGTACAAATGATGAATAGAGGAACAATAAAGGATATTTATACAATGAAATATTATTGAGGTACAAAAATGAACTTGGTACTGACACATGCCATGCCACGGATGAATCTCAGAGACACCATGTTGTTTAAAAAGCAGACACAAAAGGCCACATACTACATAATTACATTTGTATGAGATGTCTAAAATAGGCAATAAGGCAGAATGTCGATTCATCATTTCTAGGAAACAGAGGGACAGGAAGAATTAGGAGTGATGGCTTAATGTGTATGAGGTTTCTTTTTTGGAGTGAAGAAAGCCTTCTGGAATTAGAGGTTATGGTTGCACAACATGGTGAATATAATAAAATCTCTGAATTTTACACTTTAAAACTGGTGAGTTTGATGCTGAATTTTAGCTCTACAAAAACTGCAAAAAAAAAAAAAAAATTCTTAATGGACCTAATTTTCCATAGGAAGAACAAAGAACAGGAAACCAACTGAATTCAACTGCCATTTCCTCCATATGTGGGAAAAATAGTTGTGTAGTTAACTAGCATTCTTGAAGTTCTTCCTCATGCAGGCCCCATAATGCACCTAATAGAACTCTCATTTAGTTCTCAGACCATTGTAAGTGTATCCTGGTATCCTCAGCACAGAAGAATGCACCACATTTACATGTCTAGTAAACAACCCAGCAAGGAGTTGAATAATGAGTTCAATTTTAGTCCTCAATGCTTAAAACAGGGTCTTTGGAAACTGAGATGAGAGATTAGAGGAGCAACAGAAAGCTTGCTTTGGAGTCTTTGGAGCCCAGGCCACCAGGAAAGGATGTCAGCAGAGAACTGGGGATGATGGGAGGACCAGGGTCTGAAATGATAGCAACGCTCCACTTGCATAGTTTAATCAGTGATACACAGCTATAAATGAGGACTCTTGGTTTTATGTTTTCCTGTCCTAGATTATGGAAAAACACATGAAGTTCATATTCTGCCTTGTAGCTGGCAATACTTATACTTTTGAAACTTTGGCACTATGTTTGACTGCACTTAAGAACATATAAATAACGGATTAAATTGTGATGAAGAAACTAGATTCAGATTCTGAAAATTTAGCCTTATGGAAACTTGAAATAGTAAAAGTAAATAAATAAATAAATAAATATCTTGCAATGTCACAGGAATGTTTACAGCTAATCTCTGGTTGCAAAATACCCCTATAGGATCCTAGTCAGCATTCAGACATTTCTCTGGTGAGGAAAACTTTGATTTTTTTTAAAGTTCCTTTTCCTCTGGAAATGCATGGGGTGGAGAGCTATATTCTTGTCATTTTAAAAATTATCTGCTACAACAAAGTGGAATATATTAATACTGCTGTTGCCAAAGGGATTGCCAATTGTTGGCTCTCAATACTCTTTGAGTTAAAGCTTTTAATCAAAACTTTCAAGTTGTGCTTCCCCCTCCCCTCAAAAGAATTTCTTATTTAATGGAAAAACAATACCTTGCTTAGAGTAGCCCTGCTTAGATTTTGAAGTGAGCATCTTCAAAGGAGTTTTCTGATTAGGACATATACTCCAGGGCCTTTCTTTTAAAAAGCATTTCCATATACTTCCGGTACCCAATAAGTTCTTTGCAGATTCAGGGAGACGCTATCCTGGTATGGTTGCCATGTGTGCCGGTTTGAGAGACAGGGACCAAGGACAAACTGGAGGCCTCTCAGCTTTGATAATGTTGTTGAATATGTATTCAAAAAGTTCCATGTAAACATTACTGAGAAATTGTTGGGGGAACAAAGTAGAACAATTTACACTAGGGGTGGTGGGATTTTTTAAAACCCAAGTAGAGCTCAGCACAGATGTCAGCAATGTGTATAGTATGTGAAGACTTTTATGCTCTTTAAAGCATGAATTAATGGGCCACAGATCATTCTTTCTATGTGAGGCTCATCAGAGCTTGAACCAAACTCTTCATTTACTTAGATCTGCTCTTTCATTATACTTTTTTTGAGATTATACAATCATTACATCATGTCTCCCTTCACTTCCTCTACTCGATTCCCTCCCATGTATTCTCCTCCCCCAATCCCTATTCAAAGTCATGCCACCCCCCCCCATTCTTTAATTGTTGTTGCTGAGACCATATAATATTACTTGTATATTTATGTTTTCAGGGATGACCATTTAGTATTGAATAGCAATTTGGGTGCTCTTAGCATTCATTTCCTCTAGTTCTCTGTCTATGAGCTTTCCCACTTCCACATGAGCATGTCTGTTAGTGCCTTCCCTGTTCAGGTCATGGTTAGGCAGCCATGTTGCTATTATCTCGAGGAGACACAATCTCACAGTAAACTTCCTGTTCCTTGGCTCTTACATTCTTCTCATTCCTCCTTCTGCAATGATCTTCTAACCTTAGGTGCAGGATTCATGTTCTAGAAGTATTATTTCAGACTAGGCACTCTTTCAACTCTGCACTTTGATCAACTGTACTTTTCTATAATATAGACCTACTCTCTTGTTAATCTATCTTCCTGACTAGGGAGCTCTTTTCTGCCCTCATATATTAGATACCAGATCATTAGTGTGACCAACTACTTGATAAGAAGCAACTGAAGAAAGGACAGGTTTAGTTTAGGCTATAATCTGAGAGTATAGTCCATTATAGAAGTGAAGGCATAGCCATGAGAGAAGGTCTCAGCTGTGGTGGCCCAAGTGGGAGGTTGCTGGTCACATGCCAGTCATAAACCAGAAGCAGAGAGCTGAAAACTGAGTTCACATCACTCACTCCTTTGTCTCTTGTTTTACAGTCTGGGTCCATGCCCATTGGCTGACGGACCCTGCACTCAGGTATTCTTCTTTCTCAACTGGACCTCTTTGGAAATGCTAGCAATGGGTCTTCTAGGTGTCTGTGTATTCAGACAAGTTGACAATGCTGAGTCCCCATTATATTCCCAAACTCCAACATATGTCAACTTAACTGATTCGTTTTAATACTTTCTAGAAAGTGGTAGTAAACTAAGTAGTGACAAGGTTATTCCTGGGGGTGGGGGTGGGGCCCAGTAAAGCATGTATTGAGTAGGTTCATGGAATTTCTTAAGGTAGTGGTAATAGTACTTTAAAATAAGAACCATTTCATGGTATGTTTAGGGAAAGGAGAAGAAACTAGTCCGATCTAAACCACCTTTTTGAAATCTTTGGTTTAAGGTGTGATGATGGTTGGTATGCTACCATGCCTTCAACTGGTTCAGAACATGTACTCCTTTAAGGAGACAGTGACAGTGACAATGATGCCTTTGCCTTAGGTGCAGAATTCATGTTCTAGAAGTATTATTTTGGACTAGGCTCTACAACTCTATACTGTCTGCAACAGTTACACATTGTCACCAGTCTAAAATAAGGGTTTTCAATGATGGTTACATTTTTTTTAATTTTGTTTTGTTTTGTTTTGTTTTGAGTGCTAGGGATCAAACCCAGGGAATTCTGTATGCTGGACAAGTATTCACAAAACTATCGACAGGATATTTCTTATTAATGTCATTCACTCATTATAAAAACACACCAAATTAGCTTTAGCAAAATCCCATAATCCTAGCTATTTTTTAAAGATGTTGTACAATTTTAGTAATATGTCTTGCTATGGAATGATAAATGAATGGCTGAAATCACTATTCTCAGTGTTTGATCCAGCTTAACTTTCTTCTTGTGGGACTAACACGTACATATTGAGACATGCTAAGTCATTGCATTATCCTACTTAAGATATTTTATAAAAACTAAAAATAATATATTTTGTATTACATCCTTCCATGATTAAGTAATTGCTTCTAGAATTTCCAAAATAACTGACATTTAGCTCCTTTTTGAGCACCACCTGAGAAATGTGATGTAGAGAACCATAATACAAAACAGACAATCTAGAGGAAGCAAGAACAGAATTCTGGATTCTGAACCGCTTCAGTGAGGCTCTCTAGGTCTCAAGCTCCAAAGTAGGGATTTACATTGTGGTCTTGTGAGTGTATCCTGGAATCCAGCCTGAAGGAGAATATGCATTGTGCAGGTGCTTTTGAGTCTTTCCTTAATTTAATTACTGATTTATGATTCATCATACTTCTAGACACACACCCACTATACATCTCTGCTTTCTCTCCTCTCCAATAGAACCATAGCATCTTCTATATTGCCCTGCACAAATGAAGAAATCATAAAAGTTTGAGTATAAGTAGAAAACTCTTTGTACTAAGCAAAATGAATTCTCATTTATAATAATAAGAGAAATCCATAACAACAAAATTTTCAAAACATCATTCCATAGAAAGATATTGTTTGGCATAAGAATATTTAGTTGTCAGATACGAAATAACCTACCTAACAACTTAAACAAATGCTTAGACATATGGTTAAATATATAGCACTCTATGCTTACCCACAGAAGATAATTCTAAGAAGCCAACAGATTCCTGAATTGTAAATAGTCCAAGGTTACATCACACTAAGGGTTTTATACATATATAGTGAAGACTCAGAGACACACATTACATATCTGTGATAAAGTTTAATTTATAAATAAGGCAAAGTAAGAGTTTGTGAACAATAAAATAGAACAATTATAACAACATTTTAAACTATAAATGTTACTCAAATTGTGGTAAATCCATACAATGGAACAGTATACAGCTATTTTAAAGATGATGTAAATATGTGTATATATGTTAATATGGATATATGTGACACATATATAAACTATACCCGATTGTGGGAAAAGTAACAAAAATCTATTATTTTCTTCCATGAGAGAAAATTGGTATTTATAGATGTACTCATCTTTAAAATATATAAAAGTATGTACAATAAAAAACATTAACAATAATTTATATTTCTATAAGGTCAATTTATTACCCTTAATTTTTATTTATAATTGATAGTTTTAAAGTTTTTCTACAGCATGCATGTCTTAATTTTATAATAAGTAGAAATAATAAGATTATTTTCAACTTTCGAATTGGGTTTTTCACACTTCTTCTCCCACATACCCAAAGATGGTAATTCATATGTTTTATAACACATCAAATGAAAGACATGATTATGACTTTCCATTGCCCTCTGGTGGGAAAATAGAGTAACTTTATGAGCATGCTTATTAGTTAAATTATACCCAATAAATATTTGTATTCTAAGTCAGATAAGTGACAGCTTTAGTACCACAGGTAGATTGGTCTATCTTTATTTTTGACTAAACCTTGAAGGAAATAAGCCAGAAAAGTCCTCCAGATCTAAAAATAGAAAAAAAAAATAACAACAAGAAAGGTCACTTGAGTTAAGCTTGAAGATCAGTACTACTATATTTTACATGCACTAAAAGAAAGCAAATACTTAACATTCCCTGGTTCATAATGAGTGCTTAGTGTTTGTCACTTTACTATTGCTGCTCTTCTCAGTATGGTAACAACTACAAAAATACCCACGAGATGAGAATATGAAGATATTAGTTCCCGCAGTGCTTCATTGTCTCCCTGTGCATGAACACTTGTATTCGAAGGTCATGGGTGGTTATATAGAAAAAGTTAATCCTGCTACAGCACCGTCCAGAATGCAAACATGTTTTCCTAGGAGTACTTATAGACACATTATGTCGATATTCAAGAGCTGTTGCATTTACCATAGAAGGGACAACTACCTAGTCTGTCACAGTTTATTCCTAACTGTATTAAAGGCCTGTGGTTGGCTTAGTAATGATATACCAAAAATGCATATTTGCTTACATGTGTTAAAAGTATATGTAAAAGAATTCCTAAGAGACAAGGTAGGGGCTAGACAGAAGGCTCCGTGCTTAAGAGCACTGGCTGGTCTTCTAGAGGAGCTCAGTTCAATTCCCAACAACCACATGGTGACTCTCAAGAATTTCTAACCCAAGTCCCATACAGTCTATGCCTTCTTTGGCTTTCAATGGCACCAGGCACACAGCTTGTGTACAGACATTCAGAAACACAAACGACACATAAGACAAACAAACCAGATATGTAATATAGGCTATATCTTGTCAGGGAGGCTGGGTGACTGAGAATGATCCTTTTTACCTTTTACTT
The DNA here is from genome assembly GCA_019843965.1 of Rhynchomys soricoides. Classification (NCBI taxonomy): domain Eukaryota; kingdom Metazoa; phylum Chordata; class Mammalia; order Rodentia; family Muridae; genus Rhynchomys; species Rhynchomys soricoides. Next base: position 12,903,700 of record JADRCH010000076.1, on the reverse strand, counting down.
TGAACCTTCTACATTTGGTATGTCCTTCACTTGTCAATTGATCAATAAGAAAACAGTTTAAATGGCTCATTAAGGAAACAAATCAGAACTGTTTAACAGGGAGCTATCTTTTAGGTACGGGTGGGAAATGGAATAATGTATTATCTACATACAAAGCCGGAAGTCAAGTGCACTTACACAAAAATCATCTTTAGTGTTTTGAGTGTAAAAGAAGAAAAGGGAAGTTCTAGATGGAAGAAAGATGAAACACTGACACGCTTCAGAGGATACAGATGCTGTAACCACTGTCGGTATAGATGAAGACTTGTGTGTTCTGTGGATATTCATCCGTGAGATGGCCGGATGATTTAAAGAACAGTCCCCTTATGTAATACTAATCTCAGATTTTTCTACAGTTATAGTGACTACCTTTTGACCCACATAGTAAAATCTGAAGCTTAGTTTACTGTGATTTCTTCTTTTAAGCACTTCTTTAACACAAGGAGATGTGGTGTTAGCATCAAGCTCTTATGGTAGGTTATTTGATTTGCATTCAAAGATGAAATGAGAAGTGATGGTTGTATGATTTAAAACAAAAATGGAGAGAGAAAAATGCATACTTTGGAATAAAGGTTTTGGTTTTTTGTTTTGTTTTTATGATTTGTTCAATCTTCCCAAATGTATAAATGTCATGTATAATATTTCATGTGTGTGAGAGAAGCAATAGTGAACAACTTCATTATTGCTGATATCTGAAATCAACCGCCAAGTAACAAATAAAAGAGTTTTTATCTTGATGTGCCAAAGGGGATACCTGGGGTGGGGGCCACATGCTCAGAGAAGAAAGGGAGGGGGATGGGGAGGGACTGTGGGAATATATATAGGATATAAAGTGAATAAGTAAAAAGTAAATAAATAAATATCTCTTTTTTTATTTATTTAATGTATATGAGTGCTCTATCTGCATGTACACCTGCATGCTAGAAGAGGGCATCATATACCTTTATAGATAGTCATGAGCCACCATGTGGTTGCTGGAAACTGAACTCAGTCCCTCTAGAAGAGCAGTCAGTGCTCTTAACTGCTGAGCTATCTCTCCAGTCCCTTATCACTAATTTTTTAGTGACAAAGACTCAAAGTTTCTTCATCAAATATGGTTTCAGGAAAACGTACACATATCCTTCTACATAGCAATGTTGAAATGTGTAAACAGAGCAAGTTATTCCCACACAAGCTGACTATGCTCCCCACAAAGAGCTATAGACATTCTAACATGAGAAAACGTTTTTTCTAGTTGTTAGTTAAGGGAGTTCAAGATACTCCCCAAACAATATAGGCTATTGCAGTTGACCTTGATTGCCCTCCAGAGGTTGAAGGTAAGATCCTATTTCTGAAACATCATGTACTTCAGACACAGTACTCAGAGGATTCACATTAGATTTAACCTGAAAGCCTCAGGTCCCCAGGACTAAATTTCATAGTACTGAAAGATGCTGTGCAAGTTGCCAAGGGAGGGAAGGAACCCACAGTCCTACCCTGCTCTGAGGCCTATGAACCACAACAGTGACTTGAATGGCAAGATATCTTCAGTGGCAATAGTGACACTCACATCTTGGCAGTAATAAGCAGCTATGTAATTGAACTTAAGGTCTGCCCAAGAGGAAGAAAATCATGCCTGGTACCTGTGGCTAGTGAGGTCATAGATCTCAGAACCCCCTATTGCTACTTTAATAAACCAGCACAATTCCTAATTATATTCTAAATACTTATCATTACGTCACAGATCTCTCATTACTTATCAAGGAAGATTCTCTTTGCAGCAGACAGAGGCCATCATAGAAAACCACAATTAGTTAAAATACAGAGAACCATTGATTGTGGAGTACCCAGCCCCCAACAGATACATGCACAACATAGTTCCTGCACTCAAGTGAAGTGGAAATTTCTGGTTTCTTTGGAGAGTCCATTGTGTCATGTGATGTTTTTCTGGGAACTGTTTTATGAGAGGATATTTTGCTGAAGCAGATACCTGTGAGGATGTTTTGCTGAGAACAGACACGTGGTATTTTTCTGGAAGCACCTTGGGAAAGGGCACATGATGTTTTGCTAGGGAAGACACTTGAGAGAACATGTGATGTTTGGAAAGGGTATAAAGATAACCCAACAGACAGTGGACCATGCTGTATGGTATTGGTTCACCTTGCCATCATCCTTTGGTAGTCATCGTTGTGTTTTGCTGACATCAGTCTTTTCTAATGATGCTTTGTGGTATTGGTTTGCCTTGTCACTCTTTTGCTGGTTATCATTTTTCATGACTTTGTAGAAAGAAATGCCACCAAAGAACTTCTGGTGGTTTTCCAGCAGCTTCTTGCTGCTTCGGGTCGATTGGCAGAACCTCACAGTTTCTTCTGGATCAAACTGTCATTGCTGATTCCTGTATGGTGTTTGTTAGTGGATTGAGCTGCTGCTTCGAATTACTGTGAACTTAACTGCTGATATCTTGACAATGAAGATTTGATTCAGTCCAAAGAACTATTTCTAAACAGGTCCACATCCTCCTTTGCCCTATTAACATTTCCTTTCCACTACCTCTCTCTGGTGGGTAGACTAGAAAGGAGGTTAAAGCATTTAAGAACCCTTATTAAAACTAGGTTTTGAAAAATATAAGCCTACACACAAGGCTCAGGAAACATTATGGAAAGGGGAGTCGAAAGACTGTAAAAGCCAGTGATTGAATCTCCTAGAAATGACAGGAAAGGTACATCTAAGATAGCTCAACAATATGCTGCCTAGACAAGACATGAGCAATGAACACCAATAGATGTGCTAATGCAGAAGTGGGGGTTCACAGGGCCTTATCCTTAGGCAAAGAACTATAGACAACTAGAACTGTGGAGAGGGAGAGAGGGAGAATCAGTCTTTCACATGAATGAGTCCACTAACTTGTTATTCAATATCAATTGATCAGTCCTGAGATCATACAATGCAACATGGAATACTAAATGGACTTAGCAGGGTGCTAAGTATCTATCTGTCTATCTATCTATCTATCCATCATCTATCTACTTTCTGTTTATCTATTTATCTATCATCTATCTACTTATCTATTTATCATCTATCTATAAAAATCAATCACTCTATCATCTATCTACCCCTATCATCTATCTATCTATCTATCTATCTATCTATCTATCTATCTATCATCTGTCTACATGTATATCTATAAAAAAGGAAACAAGGCCATGCATTTGAGAAGGAGTAAAGATGTATATGAGGGAGGTAGGAGGGAGGAAAGCGAATTTTAGTTAAAGCAAAAATTTAGAATAAAAAAACAAAAATAAATAAAATCCAAGAATTCTATTGTTTTTTAAAAAATGGTACAATTAATTTTGTTAATTAAAAGTTATGGCTGAGTCATAAACTGAAGGGAAGAAAAGAAAACCTAAGTCACAGGTCAGGCAACTTAACCAGGGTTCACTGTTTAAGTCTTGGACAAAGGAGACCAAAAAGGAAGAACAGACTCAGTTAACCTTTCTAGGGGTCTACTGTCTATTTCGCCACAGATGGTTGGGAAACCTGTTGTCCTAAACATTCTATGCTATTCTATTTTTAAACCAATAGACCATTTCCTGCTGCCCTCTTAGCCCTCCTTATAAATATACATTACCAAGTGTGGCATTTCATCATATTTCCCAAGAGTCTTAGAATTAAACACCAGTGATTTAAAATGTCTCTTATTCATGCATTCCTCATCTTGTCATAGATATGACTAATCACACCTGGCAAGTGAATCTTTGAAATATTAAGAAACCCTCACCACCTCTGCAAGATTTTTTTTTTTTTAAAAAGCTTTTGGACCACACACAGATTTTTTTTTTCACCTTAAAAGTTATTTTTTCTCTCCTCTCAATGAACCTGATGCTTTAAATCTTCTCCTGCCAGATGATGGAATATCTTTATTAATCCTAGATAGAAGGTGTTTGTTCAAACTATAGAATTCATATTTAGGCATGCTACCTATTATTAATGTCTCCTTACAATTTTAACTATTTCAAGATAATGAAATTTCAAATATACTACAAGTCCCTCCAAGCAGTTGATAGTTAAGCTTCTCTTCTATGATGAAGACACAGATAAGTTTTAGTTTCATAGCTACATGTATACAATGGTATGTCTCCAATTCCCCTCAAACACAATTCTGATTTTCTTTTATCCATTTTTTGAACAGAAAAAATGGAAGGTATCATATCCAGATTTTGCCTTGAGACTTAGAATGCCATCAAAGTGGGAGACAGGAAATGCCATCCAGTTCCCTCCTGTCTCTACCCATTTACAGTTTCTAACCACACTAAAACTGTATCTCTTCAGCTGAAGAAATGCAAAGTCCTGTCCATATACTCTGCTTGTTCCAAACCTGAGATAATGAATGCCACAACAAACTTTCTAGGACCTGTTTTTTTTCTTACAAAGCTGTCATAGAGTCAAGAATATCCCAACTCTCCACTCAGGCAGCATCTTCAATTAGGCTTTACACTTTTGCGTTTTCAAAGAGACAAAACAAAACAAAACAAAGCTTTTTTGTTTTGCACATATTCCTTCTCAATGCTCAGCCGATCCACCTTCACATTAACTGCACACTCCTGGTGCAGGTTGCAGGGACAGTTGGGAAGGGCTGAGCTCTCATTTTCTCTGTGGGATTTCTTACTACTTTTTACTTTTTCAGATAGACCACCACCAGCAGGAGCAGCAGCAGCAACAGCAGCAGCAACAGCAGCTATGTCTACACTTTGAGCTTTCTTTGAATGCCTGAAAGAATAAAGCCATTGTTCCAAGGTGTGCAGCCCAGAATGAGTCTGGTCCACAGCAGCAGCATAAATGGATTCTGTGGTCTTACACACCTGGGGACCAGGTGGGGATGTATCAAAACAACCAGGAGAGGAGAGCATGTGATGGACCATTTGTCATATTAGCTAGACCCCTTTGAAAGTCATTCCCCTTCCTTCACCTCTTTGTGGGTATTTTTCCATTTCTAGAAATTCTGAGACCCAGCTCACCACAGGCTAACACCCACACTGGGCCTTTTGTCTTCAGAGAATTTAAATTTGAGCTCAGTGTATTTGCAAAAGACAAATGCCTCAAGGCATATGTGGGACAGAAATTCTGTCCTTTAAGACATCAGGTGATAGGTGATGGACCCTAGTCCTGTTTTTAGGATTTGTGTCTGAGACAGGCTGATCCAGGAAAATCTGAATGCTGCCCTGACTACATGCCAACTCAAGGGAAACAAGTAAATGAATTACTAGGCTGAATTATCTGAAGCTGGTGTAAGACTCAGGAAAACTAGAAAAGGGTTCTAAGTTCTTCTCCTATCAGAGACCATTTCAGGGCTCTCTCACATGTCATGTGATTATATTTTGATCTGGTTAAATCACCCCTGTGATTCATTAGCTCATCACACTCAGGCTGAGCACAGGTTTGGCTGTTTAGAAGAACTCAGAGGCAGAGCCTGAGTTTAGGAGTTTGCTGGCTTAAAGTGGCTTGATCATGAATAACTACTGCCAGTATTCTCTGGGCAGTTGGTTAAATAAAGCCAGAAAGGAAGATAAGCAAGACATGGCTGTCTGAGATCACCATTATTTCTTATATGCCCTCATTAGTTTTTTTTTTTTTTTTTTTTTTTTTGAAGTTTGATCATGAAGATAAGAGTGATAGCTTCAATGTAAGTCTCATTTACTGGAGACAAGTCTGCAGTCACCAAGGTAAAATGGGATGATCGCAGAGAAAGACTTTTTAAGTTCCAGCCACATCATCACACAGCAGTAAATGAATGACATTGGGGGAAAGTACTGAAAATTGGTGTGTACCTTTCTCTAACTTCAAAAATTTAGGTGCAATAGTTGTACTTATCGCCCTAAGTCATTATGATGATAGAATAAGATAAGGCATATTCACTTAGAGTGACTGGCAACACATGCTCAATAAATGGTAGCTATTATTTTTATATAGCTAGTATATTTTATATTGCTACAATAATGTACATTTTATAGTATTTAAATTTAAAGTAGTCTTATATATTTATATAAGTGTGTTTCCTGGAAAAAAAGAGTAAAGTTCTAGGTTCTGCACTTGGCTTTGCATTTGGAACTTTGGGGCTATGTCATGCTGTGAAGCATCCAGCAATGATTTTGGCTAATTCTTTTGTGGGACAAAGTTAGCTGTAGAGGCATTGGTACCCTTTCCCTGTATTTTCAAAGTCATGTGGCTTAACATACAATCGATGCAGTGTGCAGCCCATGTACTTTATTTTGGTTTCTTCACCTAACTGTCACAAGACATTCCCATTTTATGGATGATGACAGTGAAATTTAAAGAGATTCACCAAGTTGCCTGACATTGTTATGTTACCAATCTATGTGATGGAAGTGGAGTTCATTTAATTCAGGGTGAAGGCCCAAACCAGTGTGACTTCCAGTCTCTTCATCTAGGGACCTGTTAATAAGGTCTGTAACAATGGTCTCCATTTTAACCATCCAAGTAAAACTTAGGACCATTATAAAGAGAAAATACTAAATCAGTTCTCTGTTAATAACAATGGTTATTTTTGCTCTTAAAAGATTAATAAGTGTGAGAAGCTAAATTTAAACCTACAATTGGCTAGAGATTAAACTAATACAGCTCTGTTTTGGAAGGAAGCTCTTAAAAGACCAGAACTCAACTTTTCAACTTAACGGGATCCAAGCTTTCAATGCTTTCCTTTCTCCTTCCTTTAACCATATTCAACTTTGTATTTTTCATCTTGTTGTTGGAGTCGTTCCAGGTCACCTCTGTTAAGAAACACAAGGCCCTTGGCACTGAGCTCTTGGGAACGTGCCACATCTGCCTCTGAATGCCTGCCTGCCTACCTTTGATGCTGCAGTCAACACCCAACTTAAAACAAAGCAGGGCTTGAAACAGAAAGCTACTCAAGAGCACAATGGGTCCCGCTTACTCACCAGCAGCCTCAGTGATAAATATCATGTGCAGGAAGACCTGAAACCCCCAAACAGTTCAACATTTCAAGACAGTGCTAAGCAATTTTTGTTGCGGGGACGAGAAAGAACAGTGCAACATCAGAGAGGAAGAGAGGGATAAAGGATGATGACAGCCATGCTGATGCATTGTTTTTTTAAATAATTCTGAAACATTCTAACTATTTTGGTGTCATGTAGATACTCTGCAGAGCTAAGGAGATTTTGTTCTAATGTGCGCATGGACTTTTATTTATAATAAGGTTTTCATTTTGACATGATACTCCAATTTAAAACGTGGAATTCTTTTTTGCGTTAGTACTCTAGAATTGGGTATGTAGTTCATCATCTTGGTGGTCCCACGAAAGTATGCTGGAATTCTCAACCCAGTTTTTAATAGTTACATATCTCCCCATATGGTAACAATATTACCACAATCAAATCCCTGCTACCAGAGACATCAAATAGTTCAATGAGCCCCACACCAAGGAACATTTTCTTGTCTCAAAGAGGTACATTTCCATCTCTAGATTATCAGAAGAGAATTAATGTGATTCCACCCAAAGTAACATGGTCTATTGAATGCAATCTATTGATCCAAAGGGGAGGAGCAAACACAAAGACAGGAAGACGGTGGTAGATAAACTCAGGCTCCTTTCCCTTTAAAGATGACCCCTTCACAAAGCTTGCAGCTCCAAGAGATCTGTTTGCTTTAGAACAATAGCTTCCTGATTGTAAGAGGCAGAGAAAGTTCTGGGACAAGGAAGTGCTGCTGTTGAAAAACAAATGGAAAATGGAAACCAGGAATGTACTCGACCTTCAGGCTCCATGGGGTCACCTCCAAGCTTAGGCTGCTGTTGGCTTTGATGAGCCTCTCAAGGATTCGCTAGGAAGAGTTCTTGGTGCCTCGTTTTCTTATGAATCAGCTGATGACTTAAAAGAGAACAAAAGACAACAAAAACCACAAAGAATTCTAGCCCTTTCTGAACTTCTGTTTTCTTCTATTCAACTAACCAAACTCTAAAGGTATTCACTCTGCTTTCAGAGGTTTCAACAGGATGCAGTTTGTCAAGCAAAATTTTCTTCATGCTTCCGTGCCAAAAATGAAAACACAGTAGCTATCGTTCCCTAGGTGCTTTGCTCTTCTAGAATTTGAGTTCGTTTTCCATGTGGCGTCAAGTATCACGAAAGGCCTCCAATATGGGTCTTCAGAAGAAAAATTTTCTAAATAACCTAGAGTAATCCAGCTCATGAGTAGAAAACTCGAGAAACACAGTCTGATATTCTATCTCAAGAATTTTTATTCTTGTTATCTTACAGTGTTCATTGCTCATCCTGCCTGCTTTGAGGCAGGTAATGACAGAAGACTGGGGATGCCAATGCTTGCTACAAGGGTTCCCCAAGGTCTGTTGGTTCAGAAATATAAACAAGCAAAGGGAGAGCAACTCATCACTATTAAAGGAGTCACAGAAGAACTAGCCTTTAATTGAAGTGTTTACATTCATAAACTGCTTGGGCTCATAGATGCTACAGAGTAATCAATGCTGATGTATTTTGATGTGTTTGCTAAATTAAAACAAATAAGGACTGTAAAAAGCAGAAGACTAATGGGCAGGGGAGGTAGAGACTAGAGGAAAGTAGGAGTGGATAAATCCAGGGATGAGGGAGAGTGGGGAGCACCAATGAGAACAAAGTGAGGTTGCTAGGCTAATTTTCAGAAGGTGGCCTCAAGTCCCTGACTTATTTTTACTTGCAGTACTTGAGTGAACTTCCTCCGTCTCTCCCTTAGCACTGATTTAACATATCAGTTATCACCCATGGTTACTGTCTTGGTTTACTTTCTATTGCTGTGCTAAAAACCATGACCAACAGCAATGTGGGAAGGAAAAAGAATTTTTTTTCATCTTATAGTTCGTAATTTATCATGAAGGGAAGTTGTGGCAAAAACTCAAACAAAAACCTAGAGGCAGGCACTGAAACAGAGACTGAGGATGAACACTGCTTACTGGCTTGTGACCCATGACTTGCTCAGTTTGCTTTCTTGTACAACCCAGGACCACCTGCCTAGGGGTGGTACCACCCACAGTAGACTCTTCTGTCAGTCATTACCAAAAAAAGTACCCTAAAGACTTGGCTACAGGCAAGTCTGATGGAGGCATTCACACCCCCCCCCCCAAATTCTCTTCTCAGATGATTCTAGCAGCTATCAAGTTGACAAATGTGCTATACAGCACAGTTGCTAAGTGAACAATAAAGTCCAGGGCTCTGTGTGGTACCAATGCATCTGAGATGTGTAATCCAGTTAGCAGCTGCTGGAAAATTAGATGACCTCATGTCTGGGAGGCAGGCTCATTAACTCTTATGTCTCCCTTACTTAGGGAAAGGCAAGTATGTTCTATGATTATGATTATACATGATGTGATAGAGCCCTAGATCCAACAGGGAACTGAAGTCAGGGTGATGTTAAAGATAGCAAGCCCACAATGGTTTCTTGTGTTGGTGGAGGTATACCCCACTAAGAAGGTCTTCCAAAAAGGTCTTCTGAGAACATTGCAAAAGCAGCTCCATGAAGATGACTTCAGCACTTCTAAGCTCTCAAGCCCCTGGCACCAAGCACACACATGGTATGCAAACACATGTACAAATACATATACATAAAATAATAAATTCTTTTTAAAAATTAACTAAAAGGAATGAAAAATCCACTACAGTCAGGAAAAGTTAGTTTTCCCATCTAAGAACCTAAAGATATATCTGTATCTATATCTACATATATGGATATGGGGAATTAATGGGGAAGAAACCTTAAATCCTAATGACTAAGCTTAACAAAAAACTTTAGCATTTGAGTGAATAAAAGTTTGGTTTTTAATGATTAAGACATTTTCCATGCTCATGACAAGGAAAGTGTTTGTGGATAGTACAGAGAAATGATGCGTGTTCACGCAATTATTCAATGTTTCCTTTTGAAAGACAGTACTTCAGGGAGGAATTTGATTTAGTGCTTGGTACCGAGAAATAAAGTTGGATTTCATGAATAGAAATCTTATATGACCTCAGAGGAGATTTCCACACAGATCACCACAAGCCCTGCTTCCCAGTAGAGCCAGCATGCCCATTTCATTCTTAAGACAGAAAGCTGTTTTAGCAATGGGTTGAGCTTGGGGTACTTTCTGCATAGTTAAGGACTCAATGGATGGAATCTTTCCAAGCATCAGTGCACAGGGATACTGAGCAGATGAAATGCATCACAGCTTATTATATCCTCTAAGAAGTTTAGAGAGCTCAGATGGTTCTACTCTTCACTACTGTCCAAAGATTAGAAATAAGTTTTCATCTCCTCATTCTTAAACTGTTTGCTGTGGCAAAGACATGTGAGAAGGTAAAAATCCGTGGGCAGGTTTAGAATTAAGAACTATTTTGGTTCAAGTGAACTGACTACCAGTAATATGAATATATTCTCTGGGAGTCATCAGTCAGGATTACATATTCCCTTGGTTTACCAAGGGAGGTTGATTTTAAGCCAAACTGGCTCCTGCTGGACGGCTGCTTGTAATTGATATCCACTTCATTGATCACTGCTGGGGTTCAGATCGAGGAGAGTGAAACCTCATTTTTAGATATTCATGTGTGCAGGAAGGCAAAAGAGAAAAAGGAAGACAGAGTAGGAAAGGTTTAGGATTAGATTTGAAAATTTACAGGACAAAGAATTTAGGTGAGTGGAGCTTTCCTTAAGTAGAACTAAAATCCATAAGATGTTCAAAAGCAATGACCTAGCTGATATACACGTTAAAGAAAAAAAAGCTTTGAGACACAAAAATAGTGAAGAATCTAGTGAGGTAGCTACAAATCCCCTATCTTAGCACCGAGGACTAGCCATATATAGACACCAAGATAAGAACCATTTCTAAGAACAGGAGAGATGAGAATGGAATTGTGCTCGAGACAGCATAGGAAATGGGCTTTCTAAACCTAGTTAGTATTTCATTATGAATATATTGTCTATACTAAAGAGTCGGCATAAGGCTGGGGGCTCAGTGGGAAAAGGAGCTGCCATGCAAGAGTTAAGTTTGAACCCCTGTAACCTATATAACACCTATATATCTGTAATCCCACTACTCCCCTAGTGAGATGGAAGGTAGAAGGAAAAAATCTCTGGAAGCTCACAGACTGGCTAGTCCAACATACACAGCAGTAAACAAGACAAACTGCCTCAACTTAATTAGGTGAGGACTGACATCCAAGGCTGTCTTTTGTCCTTGACATGTGCATGGTAACATGCATGAATCCTCATTCTCACATGCAAATTAGCACGTAGGCACACATGCACGCACACACACAAGATTTCAGTACAAAGAGAACACAGTATTGAATTATATTTCTCGACAACTAAATATTTGTGCTAAACAAACATATAACCCAGTGTACTCTTTACGGAAACAGTAAATTAGTGCCTAATTTTGATTTTAGGCACACTTGATATAGCTTTTTCCTCCTCCCTTTTATCAGTGTATTTTATTCTGTCTTGATATGAGTAGTGGTGAAACATTTGTCTACTAATGTCCACTGAACCTCCAAATGCCATTATATAAAATGATAATGGTCTTGTGTTCAATTCTAAGTAACAGGTGGTGGGTTTAGATTTACTTTCCTAAATACTGAAAGAAAACCTAAAGTTTTATTAAGTTTATGTTAGTTAACTAAGTATTTTTAAACATACCACAACTTTCGCAGTTACATTACAGTGTCAGAGATCATTTCAGAAAACAAAGGAGCTATAGTCAGGAATGTGAAAGATGAGAGTCAAGAGGTCACGAGTATAGTGAAGAACTATGTGAACAGAAGACAAGACAAAACAAAACACAAAATCAGATCAAGGAAAGAACTAGAAATACTCAGGGCTAGGCATTTCCCTGAGCATGACTCACTAGACCATAGAGCAGAGAGAGAAACATTGAGAATGGAAGTGGAGAGATGAGCAGGGACCGGCTTGTGAAGAGATCCAAAAACCATTTAAGGAATTTAGTTTTAAAAGAGAGGAAACTTTGAAGCTGTTAAAGTATTTGAAATGAGCATGCAAATCATACTGCAATGCTGGATAAACCCCAAGGGTAGCAGATGAGTTTCAAGACTGTACTTAGCTGTTGAGAGATGGTGAGTGTCCAGGTTAGTAGTGAGAGCAGCATGAATTAAGGCTAAAGGAAGAGAGTCAAGAGTTTAGAAAGACAGGCAAAGGTTCTTGATAGAGCTTGGTGATAATGGGTTATAGGGAATACAGAGAGAAAGAGTGTTTAAATGTAAGAAGATTGTGAGTTCAGCTTAGGACAGGCTGAGTCTTACATCCCTCTGTAACTGTCAGACAGCTGAACCTTGACAGTCTATTGGATCATGCAACAGAGGAAAACAACTACACACAAACCCTTGCCCAGAAATGGACTTCCACTTTTGGGGAAGGTCCTCTTCTTCAACCAAGCATGAAGCTTTGAAAGGAACACACATACAATAGGGAGTAGGGGAGGAGTCATTGTACTTTGTTGTCTGTCTACCAAGTTCACTGATGGATTTCAATAAGTAAATAGACCACTGAGGAGAGAGGAGTCATATAAGCTGTTAATGTTTCATGGAGTGTATCAAGAAAGAGGTCATCACTGGCCTTGCTGAGAGGATTTCAGATACACATGAGGAGGAAACCTAATTTGCAAAGGGTTTATCACTGGTAGGGGCAGGAGCTGAGTATGCCTCAGGCTTGGGTTATGAATGAAAAGAAGAGAGAGTGGAAGACAGAGGATGACATGAAGTAGGGGGTTGACAAGTTTTAAAATACATAGGAGTATCTTTAATGCATTGAAAGGCTGCTGGGAAGAAGCCATTAGAGTAAAGCCAAAAGACTAAACAGATACTCAGCTACATGAGGTCTTTAAGAAGGAGACAGGGAGAAGTGGAATCACACTATAGCATCACAAACAGAAAGAAAGTCAAGAAGACTGCTGAGAAAAGAAATAGAGCCCAGCTCATACATGGGAGGTCAAGGGAGTCCCAGACTGAGGGTTATGTTCTCTGTGCTAAGAGTGAAATGGAGGAGTCAGGCAGCTGCTTTAAAAAACAACAGAAAGAGAGCAAAGTATTCACTATGGGCATCAAACATAGAAAACCAGAAGACAAGCAGTGACTAGGTATTGCTAGATTGGGTAATAGATTAACCATTCATTGTGAAAAAATAATCTACAAAGAAGTATGGTTTTATTCATCAGAATTGTTCTTCTTGTGCTCTTTCATCTTTGTCTTACTATCCAATTGGTGCCAAGCTTGACTACCTCTGTGCCTACCTGATCTGCCAGCAGCCAGCAGCCAGTCTAAGTGGAGTACAATATTGCTCTTTTGCTGTGATGGAGTCTGGCTATTCTCCCAAGTTCCATAGTATATCTGTCATTTCTACCACTCTTCATTATTATGCATCCACATGTGTCTCTTAAAAATAGATCCGTGGCAGATTACCCAGAGGGAAAGTGTCTTTTAAAAAGTAACTACCAGCCAGACATTATGGAGTGAGTGAAGGAGAGAGAGAGAGAGAGAGAGAGAGAGAGAGAGAGAGAGAGAGATCTTTAGATCATACCACTCTAAATGGGCTGTCTTCATTAAATCCTTTCACTCAGATCTGAGGGAATCCCAAGAAAAGGAGGCAGAAAGAATGTAATATCCAGAGGGGATAGAGAACATCAGGACAAGACTCTCTGAATCAACTAAGGAAGGTTCATATGAGCTCAAAGAGACTGAAGTAACAGGCAGAGAGCTTACATGGGTCTGCCCTTGGTCCTTGACATATATGTCATAACTTTTAGCTTAGTGTTTTTATGGGACTCCTGAGTGTGTGAATGAGTAGGTCTCTGATTCTTCGGGCCTTTTTTCCTTCTGTTGTCTTGCCTGGTCCAGCCTCCATGTGATGGTTTTTATTTCATTTTCTTATATTTTATTTCTTCATAAATAATTTCTTTTTTTGTTATTTATCTCTTAGAAGCCTGTTCTTTTCTAATGAGAGACAGAAAAGTAGTGGATGCAGAGGGGAACTGGGAGGAGTAGAGGGAAGGGAAACTGTAATCAAGGTACATTGTATGAGGAAAGAATTTATTTTCAATAAAAAGTAACTATTCATATACTAAAACCTGTTCATTCTATATATTCTGCCTATGTAGTTAAGGTAATTTTCAACTTCTGCTCGTACAGAAATGGTTAAGGAAACACCAGATTCCAGCATTTGTCCCTTCTGGTCTAAGTCATTCTAAATGTAAATCTAGTGTCACTGACTGGAAGGTAACCTTATCTTAATTGTGACATTTGGTTTCTCATCTGTAAAATGGGAAGTGTTAGGAGAAGCAATGAGAAAAGCAACCTGTTGTACTAACTCACTATCAGTTAATAAAACTAAGAGGCTTGGAACAGAGTCTGCAAACAGCGATGTTTATAAAAGTGGTCATGTTATCATTACAATGATATTAAGATATCAGATAATGTTTTTGCTCCCACATGTTCCCAATGAGAGGAACATCTCTACAAACACAATGTGATATTTATTTACATAAAGCCACAAGATAGACATCTAAAATCTAGTCCAATGTTTGCATCAACTCACATGTGTGGTTAAATCACTTTATCCATCAATAAAAATACATCTTGGGCTACATTATAAATTAAAAATTCTGCAGAGTAAAGTCTGTGTATTGTCTACAAAATTTTATATAAACCACATGCTTTTGCTTTTTGTATATGTAGCCTTCAAGATGGTTATCTTGAAAATCTTGTATTTTTTTTCCTTAAGGTTCTATAGCAAACTATACTTTCTCTTTAAAAAAATCAAAATACTAAATATGTAATGAAAACTGAAATATCTACACATGTAATGAGTAACTTCAGAGGTTTAGGTCATTTTCTCCCCCATTTTGGCTTAGACTTACTCATCCATCCAGGCTGCTAACCCTTCCTCAGGTAGAGGATAGCTATGCTTAAGGAAAATAGAAGTTGTGACTTCCTCTGCAAAGCAATGTGTTTAAAGATCTTGATGATCCACATAAGTGACTGAAATCCTTCTGTAGCCTGCCTTAGAGAAAAAAATACACTTGCTTTTTCCTGAAGGCAACTGAAAGTTTAATAATTTCTGGAGTCCAGCTTTGCTGAACATCACTTACTAGGCATCTAGCTGAACCTATTTAAGCTCTATGACATTACATTTTGGTTCAAAGGTTAAATAAACTATGAAGTTCCAGCTTTAACTGGAGCTCATTCCCTCCTCTTTTAGTCCTCTGGTCAATGCTAAGTTCATTAGTCTCTCCCCTAAGACTGTGAAGCAAAGTTTCCTTACAGAAAACTAAGGGGCTATAGTTTTCTTTTATCTTTTTGGAAATGTTTTTATAACCTTCCAACTTCAGTTAGGCAAATATCAAGTTTTACATCTTTTGGTGCTAATAAAAATCTAAAAATTACTAAGAAAATATTAAAACATGAAAATTCCTCCTAGTATTTTCAAAGCCTCATAGACCACACCCATGACTTAAATGTCAATTTATTCAATTAACCAAAGGAAATTTACTTTTTAAAATTGTTCTTATGCTTAACATGTGCAGTCTTTTCTTATCATTATTCTCTAAAAGACATAGTAAAACTATTAATAAACCACTTATATTGAGTTAGGAATCATGAATAGCCTAGAATTGGTTTAAAGAAGGTGAGAACTACTTAGATTATTTTCAATTCTGTGATATTATAGAAACAATGTCAGTATCTATGACTTTGGTAAGCATGGGAAAACCAAAACCCTGTGGACATGAAGGGATACTGAATGTTTAATATACAGCCTCATGGAGAAATGGCATTGATAGTTCAGATTTCTCTTTTTGAAGAATTTGTTAGAATGGAAAGGTATGATTATTTCATGGAGGTAGTATAGTGTGGTATTATCTTGAGTTTGTCTTTACAACCTGTAGAGGGCCTAGGGGCATTTGGAATCAGTTTTCTTTACTCAGTTATTATGAAGTCATCTCTCCCCGGAACGCTAGGCTACAAGAAGAAACCCACATAGCACCTTTGTGTAAATTATCACATGTGGCAAACTGCCCTGTGAAGACCATAGTACATTTGTTCTCTACTTGAAACCAATCAATGTCAGTGAGCTGGCGAATTGAGTTGTATCTTAGACTATTTTCACTCAGCTATGCTGTCTGTCTAAGGAGTAAATTTTTATGAATGTTTCAATTAAAATAAATATGCAAATGGTTCCATTATGCTCATGAGAACCCATGCCTCATGGATTAAAAAGTTTGCATGTTTAGTCAAGGTCTGTTATTCCTCTAATTATCACTGCCAATATACTAAGGTACTGAAGTGATGAACTATTGAGTTTTTGTTATGCACACACACACACATATATGTACATATATACATACGTGTGTTGTGTGTGAATGTGTGTGTTTTTTCATAAAGATCTTAGATAATTAGATACACAAGCAGGTATCTTGATTAAAAGAATAACAGAACTATCACAAATAAATGCCCAGAGAAGAGAACAATCAGAAAGTTTCCCAAATGAGATCTTTGTTTTTTGGTGAGTAGAAGGAACAATGTCCCAACAACTTTACTCCTTCTCCCAGCAAAATCTTTCAAGCAGTGTAAAATTACAATGTGATTACATTCTTTCTGCTAGTGAATGACAGTGTGTTCCCCAGTACCTTCACAAGAAATAACATTATCTAATACAGGTAAAGAAAACAAATTATGGGGCTGCAGAGATGGCTCAGCAGTTAAGAGCACTGACTGCTCTTCCAGAGGGCCCAAGTTCAATTCCCAGCAACCACATGGTGGCTCACAACCATCTGTAATGGGATCCGATGCCCTCTTCTGGTGTGTCTGAAGACAGCTACAGTGTACTCATATGCATAAAATAAATAAAGAAATCTAAAAAAAAGAAAGCGAATTATTCCCAAGAACTCACAAACATTTGTAACTAAGCAATTTGTTAGAGATTAACAAAGCGTGGGGTTTTCTCAGCCAGTTTCTGTCTCCCTCTCTTTCTCCCCTACTTTATTTACATCTCCTTTATCTCAAGAACTAACGGGTAGGCCCACAGCTCTCATCCTTGTTGAGTTGCCATCCTTCCTAATTTTTTCTTGTAATAGAAGTGGCATTTTGAAATGAATGGACAGAGATATCTTTCTTCTAGTTATTTTCCTTTCCCTAACTTCCAGTAACGTGAATAAACAGGTGGCGGAGTGTGCCTGTGGAGGGATGACTCTGCATGACACCCTGTGAGTGTAAAGCAATAGAAGGAATTAGACAGGTTAACTGGCTTATTTAGGGAGTAATTTGTAGGAAGGCTAAATAGTAAGAAGTAAACAAAATAATGACTTGACAATATTAAGATATATAAGGTAGCCAGCAATGGAAAAATCCAATTTTAGGATTAGAGTAGAGATAGAAGCATCTCAACGCAGGACAGGATGGTAGCTCAGTGATTCTCAAAGCAATCCATAAAGCACAATTCCCTGCATGTATGTGTACATGTGTGTGGCTCTATGTAAGAGGGATCTTGTTTTGATGGAGTCACATCTTAAGCTTTATTGTGAAAATTGTCACCAGAAAACTTTTTTTTTGCCAAAGTTGTACTGTACTTAAATATGTCCAAAATAAACTGTCCTGGTGTCAGACTCTAGAAGTTTGAACCAACAAAGGCTACTGAGTCATGCTGAATCGGATTCCCTTCTTGACTCACATGGATCATTCTGCTGACACCAGCATTTGAAGAGACCCCCACCCACTTGAACTTGGTTACAGGAGCCAGTTGGAATATTTTATCATTTAATTATCATTGTTGTTGTGGGAGGGAGTATGTGCGTGTATAGACACATACAGGTGGTATGTGTGACTGAGCTCATGAATTCGTAGGCAAGAGGAAGAAGCCAGGTATCCATCTACCTTAGTCTCATTAGAGCGCATCTCTTACCAAACTTGACCTTGCTGAGTTTTGCCTAATCTGGTAGCTTCCTGGATATACTGTTCTTCACTTCTCTGCACTGGGATTACAGGTGCATGTGACCACACCTGCTTTTTTCTTTTTTTTTTTTCCCTTTACATAAATTTAGGATATGAATTCTGGTCCCCATGCTGGCATATCAAGCACTCTTACTCACTGAGCCATCTCCCGAGCTCCAGGGTAAGAGTACTCTGTCCCTGTCTTTGAATATTGTTTCTCTTACTAATCAAACATTCATCATATTTGGAAAATTATCTCAAATTATTTTTTTTGCAAAAAAAGACTTAGTATTAATAGATGTTATTAATACATGGCTACATAACAAAAAACCACACCCACTTTAAAACCTTGGTAATTTATTTGTTTACTTGCTAAGCAATTTTTGATAAAATTTCTCTGGTATTCTGGCAGCTTGTGCCAGAACTACCTATGTGGTGAGATTGGAGAAAGAAAGAAAAAATGTTGAGTAAAAGTTTCATTATTGACTTCTTGCTAGTTGTCAGAGTTAGGTGCATGTATTAGTTAGGGACCTCTATGTGAACAAAACCTACAGAGTAAGTCAGAACAGTGATATAATTGTGCACAGAAGAAGTCAAGAGTCCAAAAGTTGTACAGCCAGGAGGCTGGGTGCTGCAGCATTCCTTGTCTGGCCACTTAACCTAGAGGCTTCATGGCGAGCCACTGGATGCTCAGTCAATGACAGAAGCCTGAAAATGCTCTGCTAGTCTTAATATCTGAAGGAATCATCATCAGCAACAGTGTAATTTAACTCAGCTTCAAGAGGAAAGGCCAACCAAAGAAAGTATGATTCACCTTCCATCTGCCATATCCCCCACCCCTTCCTAATATCTGAGCTGCGAACAGATGGTGCTGCTCCCATGAGAAGGAGAATCTTTATACATCAAGTAAGCTAATCAAGAGCACTCTTCAGGTAAGGGTCCAGCCTCAGATGATACTCGTTTGGGGCAATCTGACATTAAAACAAACCACCACAACACTGTATATTCTTTTTTGTTTTATTTATAATAACTATTATTGATACTTTATTTACATTTCAAATATTTCCCGCTTTCAAGATCTCCCCACTGGAACCTCCCTATCCCCTCCCTCTCCCCCTGCCTCTATGAGAGTATTCCTCCACCCACCCACCCACCCCCTCCCATCTACCCTCCTTGGCATTCTCCTATACTGGGGCATCTAATACCCTCAGGCCCAAGGGCCTCTCCTCCCCCTGATGGCTAACAAGACCCTCCTCTGCCACATATGTGGCCAGCACCATGGGTCCCTCCATGTGTATTCTTTGGTTGGTGATCCAGTCTCCGGGAGCATTGGGAGGTCAGGCCAGTAGACACTGTTGCTCCCTTCATGGGGCTGCAAATTCCCTCAGCTCCATCAGTTCCTTCTACAACTCCTTCATCTGGGACCTCACGCTCAGGTTGCTGTGAAGTGACTCTTGGGTATTCCGAACTTTTGGGCTAATAACCACTTATCAGTGAGCACATACAGTGTTCATTCTATTGTGACTGCATTACCTCACTCAGGATGATATTTTCAAGTTCCTTTTATTTGCCTGTGAATTTCATGAAGTCATTGCTTTTAATAGCTGAGTAGTATTCCATTGTGTAAATGTACCACATTTTCTGTATCCATTCCTCTGTGGAGGGACATCTGGGTTGTTTCCAGTTTCTGACTATTATAAATATGGCTGCTATGAACATAGTGGGGCATGTGTCTTTATTACATGTTGGAGCATTTTCTGGGTATATGCCCAGGAGTGGAACAGCTGGGTCCTCAGGTAGTATTATGTTCATTTTTCTGAGGGTCTGCCAAACTGATTTCCAGAGAGGTTGTATCAACTTGCATTCCCACCAGCAATGGAGGAGTGTTCCTCTTTCTCCACATCCTCACCAACATCTGCTGTCACCTGAGTTTCTGATTTTAGCCATTCTGACTGGTGTGAGGTGGAATCTCAGGGTTGTTTTGATTTGCATTTCCCTGATGACTAAGGATGTTGAACATTTCTTTAGGTGCTTCTCAGCCATTCGAGTTTCCTCTGTTGAGAATTCTCTGTTTAGTTCTGCTCCCCACTTTTTGATAGGGTTATTTGGATCTCCAGAGTCTAACTGCTTGCGTTCTTTGTATATATTGGATATTAGCCCTCTATCAGACATAGGATTGGTAAAGATCTTTCCCCGATCTTTTGGTTGCCGTTTTGTCCTATTTACAGTGTCCTTTGCCTTACAGAAGCTTTGTAATTTCATGAGTTGCCATTTGTCTATTTTTGATCTTAGAGCATAAGAAATTAGTGTTCTGTTTAGGAACTTTTCCCCTCTGTCCATGTGTTTGAGACTTTTCCCCACTTTCTCTTCTATTATATTCAGTGTATCTGGTTTTATGTGGAGATCATTGGTCCACTTTGGACTTGAGCTTTGTACAGGGAGATAGGAATGGATCAATTTGCATTCTTCTACATGTAGACCTCCAGTTGAACCAGCACCATTTGTTGAAAATGCTGTCTTTTTTCCACTGGATGGTTTTAGCTCCATTGTCAAAGATCAAGTTACCCGTAAGTGTGTGGGTTCATTTCTGGGTCTTCAATTCTATTCTATTGATCTACCTGTCTTTCATTGTACCAATACCATGCAGTGTTTATCACCTTGAATTCCTGATCTTTCCAAGATTTTTATCATGAAGGGAATGTTGAATTTTGTCAAATGCTTTTTCAGCATCTAAAGAAATGACCATGTGATTTTTTTCTTTGAGTTTGTTTATGTAGTGGATTACATTGATGGATTTCCGGGTATTGAACCATCCCTGAATCTCTGGAATGAAGCTTACTTGATCATGGTGAATGATCGTTTTGATGTGTTCTTGGATTCAGTTTATGAGAATTTTATTGAGTATTTTTGCATCGATATTTATAAGGGAAATTGGTCTGAAGTTTTCTTTTATTGTTGGGTCTTGGTGAGGTTTTGGTAGCAGAATAACTGGGGCCTCACAGAATGAATTGGGTAGTGTGCCTTCTGTTTCTATTTTGTGGAATAGATTGAAGAGTATTGGTATTAGGTCTTCTTTGAAGGTCTGATAGAATTTGTACAGAACCCATCTGGTTCTGGGTTCTTTTTGGTTGGGAGACTTTTAATGACTACTTCTATTTCTTTAGGGGTTGTGGGACTGTTTAGATGGTTTATCTGATCCTGATTTAACTTTGGTATTTGGTATCTGTCTAGAAACTTGTCCAATTCATCAAGATTTTCCAATTGTGTTGAGTATAGGCTTTTGTAGTAGGATCTGATGATTTTTTAAATTTCCTCAGAATCTGTTGTTATATCTCCCTTTTCATTTCTAATTTTGTTAATTTTGATACTGTCTCTGTGCCCTCTGGTTAGTCTGGCTAAGGGTTTATCTATCTTGTTGATTCTCTAAAAGAACCAGCTCCTGGTTTTGTTGATTCTTTGTATAGTTCTTTTAGTTTCTACTTTGTTGATTTCAGCCCTTAATTAGATTATTTTCTGCCTTCTGCTCCTCTTGAGTGTATTAGCTTCTTTTTGTTCTAGAGCTTTCAGGTGTGCTGTTAAACTGCCAGTATATGCTCTCTCCAGTTTCTTTTTGTAGGCATTCAGAGCTATGACTTTTCCTCTTAACACTATTTTCATTGTGTCCCATAGGTTTGGGTATGCTGTACTTTCATTTTCATTAAATTCTAGGAAGTCTTTAATTTTTTTATTTCTTCCTTGACCAAGTTATCATTGAGTAGAGTGTTGTTCATCTTCCATGTGTATGTGGGCTTTCTGTTGTTGTTGCCATTGAAGACCAGCCTTATTCCATAGTGATCTGACTGGAGGCCTGGGATTATTTCAGTCTTCTTATATCTGTTGAGGTTTGTTTTGTGACCAATTATGTGATCAATTTTGGAGAAGGTACCATGAGGTGCTGAGAAGAAGGTATATTCTTTTGATGCAGGATGAGATATTCTATAGATATCTGTTAAATCTATTTGGTTCATAACATCTGTTAGTTTCACTGTGTCTCTGTTTAGTTTTTGTTTCTGAGATCTGTCCATTGATGATAGTGGGGTGTTTAATTCTCCCACTATTATTGTATGAGGTGCAATGTGTGCTTTGAGCTTTAATAAAGTTTCTTTTATGAATGTGGGAGCTCTTGAATTCAGGGCATAGATGTTCAGAATTGAGAGTTCTTCCTGGTAAATTTTTCCTCTGATGAGTGTGAAGTGTCCGTCCTCATCTTTTTTGATGACTTTTGGTAGAAAGTTGATTTTATCTGATATTAGAATGACTATTCCAGGCTGTTTCTTGGGGCCATTTGCCTGGAAAATTGTTTTCTAGCTCTTTACTCTGAGGTAGTGTTTGCCTTTCACATGGAGGTATGTTTCCTGGAGATAGCAAAATCCTGGGTCCTTTTTATGGATCCAGTCCATCAGTCTATGTCTTTTTATTGGGGATTTGAGTCCATTGATCTTAAGAGATATTAAAGAATAGTCAGTGTTGCTTTCTGTTATTTTTGATGTTATTTTTGAGTTTGTTGAAAGATTACTTTTTTTTCTTTTTTTTGGGTGTAGTTTCCCTCCTTGAATTGGCGTTTTCCATCTATTATTCTTTGTAGGGCTAGGTTTGCGGATACATACTGTGCAAATTTGGATTTGTCATAGAATATTTTGATTTCACTATCTATGATTATTGAGAGTTTTGCTAGGTATAGTAGCCTGGGCTGGCGTTTGTTTTCTCTTAGAGTCTGTATGAGATCTGCCTAGGATCTTCTAGCTTTCATAGTCTCTGGTGAGAAGTCTGGTGTAATTCTGATAGGTCTGCCTTTATATGTTACTTGCCCTTTTTCCCTTACTGCTTTTAATATTCTTTCCTCATTTTGTGTATTTGGTGTTTTGACGATAATGTGATGGGAGGAATTTCTTTTCTGGTCCAATCTATTTGGAGTTCTGTAGACTTTTTGTATATTTATGTTCATTTCTTTCTTTAGGTTAGGGAAGTTTTCTTCTATAATTTGTTGAAGATATTTACTGGTTCTTTAAATTGGGAATCTTCACTCTCTTCTATACCTATTATTCTCATGTTCTGTCTTCTCATTGAATCCTGGATATCCTGGATATTTTGGGTTAGGAGCTTTTTGCATTTTGTGTTTGCTTTGACTGTTGTGTCAATGTTTTCTATTGTATCTTCTGCACCTGAGATTCTCTCTTCTATCTCTTGTGTTCTATTGGTGATGCTTGCATCTGTGATTTCTGATCTCTTTCCTAGGTTTTCTAACTCCAGCGTTGTTTCCCTTTGTGATTTCTTTATTGTTTCTACTTATGTTTTTAGTTCCTGGATGGTTTTGTTCCTTTGTCTGTTTGATTGTGTTTTCCTGTAATTCTTTAAGGGATTTTTGTGATTCCTCTTTAAGGGCTTCTAGTTGTTTTCCTGTGTTCTCTTGTATTTTTTTTTTCAAGGGAGTTATTTATTTCCTTCTTAAAATCTTCTATCATCATCATGAGATGTGATTTTAAGTCTGAGTCTTGCTTTTCTGGTGTGTTAGGGTATCCAGGGCTTGCTGTGGTGGGAGAGCTGGGTTCTGATGATGCCAAGTAGCCTTGGTTTCTGTTCCTTATGTTCTTACCCTTGCCTTTCACCATCTGGTTATCTCTGGTGTTAGCTGGTCTTACTCTCTCTGACTGTGGCTTGTCTTTCCTGTAAGCCCAGATGTCAATACTTTTTGAAGACCCGTTCTCTCTGAGAGGAATTTGGTACAGAGTCAGCTCTGGGGTGCAGACAGAAACCAGATAGATCTAGTCCCTAGCTGTCCCTTGGTTCCTGTGTCCTGATGGCCCTGCAAGGGTCCCTTTTGATCTAGTGAATTTGAACAGAAGTTGTGGTCTTGCCTGTGATTGAAAGTGTATCGGCACTCCTGGGATACCAGCTCTCTCCTGGCACTATTTGAGTATGGAGCCCTGTGTCACAGGATTCGCTTCCTGGCCACAGAACGAAACCAGAAGACCACTCCTCAGTCCTTGTGTCCTGGGGATTCCAGGTGGGTCCCTCTGAGCAGACAGGCTTGCCCACACTCCTGGGAGGCTAGCTTTCTCCTAGCTCTATTTGGCTATGGAGCCCTGGTGGTCCAGGCAGTGGTCTCCTGCCACAGATAGAAACCAGAAGGCTCCTTCCCCCCGCTGTTCCTTAGTCCCTGTGTCCCAAGGATTCCGGGCGAGTCCCACTAAGCAGTTTTACTCCTCTTGCCCCCTCTCCCAGACTTTTCTTTCAGCACTATTTGGCTATGGAGCCCTTGTGGCCCAGGCAGAGGTCTCATGCCACAGTTGAAAACCACACACTGTAGATTCTTAATCTTCTTTTGTTCCTTAGACACTTGGAGATGATGTTGAGACTACCATGTTCACCAAGATCATACAGAGTCAAGAGTCAGGATTTTGAACTCAGGTGTGTCTGTTCTCATAGCTTGCTTGCTTTTTCACTATGACAGAAGTTTGAGGATAGTGACATTGACCTCAGACTCTTCAGTGAGCCAGGATATGTGGTGCTTATAGTTTCATCTATGAAAATAATTGCCTGGGTTACAACTTACAATTGTTTTATTATGTTTATTTCCTTCTGTGTTTGTAGTAGAGTATGTTTGCATGTGTGTTCATGTTTGTATGTTTATATGTGTATGCATGTAGACATCAAAGGACAACTGTAGAGTCAGTCCTCTCCTTCTACAATGTGAGAGCTAGGAATCAAACTCAGGTGGTCAAGTTTGACCACAAATGGTTTAAGCTGCTGACCTGTCTTTACTAGCTGGCCCTTGGATTTAATTTTATGAATGTAATTAATTAAATGCTGATTAAACTCTTATTCACGTATGTATTTGGTAATTGGGGGGTGGAGAATTAGGCCCTGGCATTTAAAAAGTTTGCAAGACAGTATATTTCAAAGTACCTGGTAGCATGGGGCATGCATGTACTTTTATTGCTTTCGGAGAACATTAAAATTAGCTTCTCTCTATATAGCATGCTCAGCCCTAAATATAAAACCCTGAACACTTTTTAGGAATTCCACCCATTTTCCAAATATTATGTAAAGTGCATGTCTGCAGCTCCCTAAGATACGTGGGCTGGGTAAGGTCCAGTCAAGAGTAAGAAGGTCTGATGAGCTGCCTTTTGTAGTTATATAATATATTGACTTTGGGCTTGTGCTAGAAGGGTTGTTCCTTGCCTCCAGCTTCTGAATTTACTACAGCTGCCAAGCACTTTCAAACTCCACTCTCTCTCACTCTCAATCCTAGGGCTGGAGAAATTCCACAGCCCTGAGAGATCAAGTTTCGCATCAATATTTTGGTGGGCTCCCTGCCAGTGCCTTATCAAGGAAAAATATAATTATAGGCGAGACTGCAGCAAGCTGATTCTATAATATTCTCCCCCCTGTCTCAGCTGCTAAAATATAATATAATAAAAGTGATATAAGATACTGCATCTGCCCTTTTGGTAATTCTATTTTCATTTTAGTTCCAATGTTGGATTGTGGATGACTCCAAGCTGTGCCAAAGCTACTGATGCTCAGCCCTTAAAACTTCAGTATCAGATGCAGGAGAGCTGAGGCTTAAAATAGAACTCTGATGGAAAGGAAAGATGGCAAGGGATAGATCTGGGATCTTATGGAAAACACGGCTTTGTTTTCTTTGAGAACAGCTTTAAGAGTTCAACTTCAACATCACAATAAAGTGAGCATAAAGTCCTCAAGAGCACATTCATTTTCTTTATGAGTCTTTGAGGACTTATTTTCGATCACCATGTAAAGCTCATTATAACACCAGGACTAATTCTCATTGTTCATTCAGATTAGGTTATAGTAAGGTTTGCTCTCCAGTACATCCAGGAGGGTGAGCAATTTGATCAGTGTTATCCTAGAAATCGTAACATCATGTGGTTGGCTATATGACACATACAAAATCATCTTTAAATGTAGGCCCAAACAAAGCCATTTGCATGGTACTTCACTGATTACAGACTAAATGCCTTAGCATGATAGTTTCTTTCATCTTGGCATCCCTCAATATACTTCCTCAGTGTCATCTCTAGCTCTTCTGTACACATGCTCTTCTATCTTGCCAAATCACTTTGTGTAATCTCTACACAACTCCTAGATCTTCACACCTTTGATATCTTGCCACATTGTTAACTTTACCTCTGATATAACTCTCCTCCTTTGAGTAGTCACCGTAATCAATTACATGGGAAATACCCTCCCATATCTGGTGTTTCTGTCTCCTTCTCTAGTTATCACAGCTCCGTTGGAAAGGTCACTCTTATCTATCCCTGTACTGAGAATAGGGGACGTGCCTGGCATATTATTGCCACTCAAGAAATGTTGGCTACTCACTGGTGTGTACATTTACACATAGGAAATGCCTGCCTGCCTGCCTGTTTATCTATCTGTCTGTCTTTTTTATTTTTGGAGAGAGTGTTTTTCTGTGTACATCCCTTGATGTCCTGGAACTCTCTTTGTATACCAGGTTAGTCTTTAACTCACAGAGATCTGCCTGCCTCTGTCTCTCAGCATTAAGATTAAAGGTGTGCACCATAACACCCCATGGCTATGTGTTTCTTAAAGCTTCCTTCTCAACAATTAGCTTGTAGAGTGGTACAATTTGGGTGGTTCTCTATACAATATGGATTTAACTTAATAAGGATTTAGCCTGGTTGTCATACGGAGCCAGCCCTGAGGGTGTGAGTGTAAGAGAGCTCATCCTGCCTTTTGCTAGCTGCTGCAGGCAGGAGAGCTGGCAGGCTGACCAATTCAGCTACCACCCAGGCCCAGATCCAAGGCTTTAGGTTGGCCCACTCCAACATGTATGCCATCTACAAACTGCTGGAGCATTGAAAGGGGTCAGTCCTGCAGATCCAAAGCTGCAAGAACTCCATGACACAAGATAACAACAGGATATCCAAGAGGAGTTTCAGTGACAATCCAGTATTGATAGTGTGGCAGAAGCAGAGGCTCCAAAGGGGGCCAATGACTCACCGCAATGAACATTTGCAATTAAAGCTGTTTGGGCAAAAGAGTATAGTGTGGCACACATATTCTCCATGATGAGATGTTTCATGCATGTGTTTGCTTGTTTTCTTTTGGAAGGGGTTTGCAAGGGTAGATACGAAAGGACAGGGAGAGGAGTGGGATTAGGGTATATGATGAAAGATTCACAAGGAATAAAAGCTTTAAAAAAGAGTTTAAGTTAGTCTCAACACTTACAACTGAATCTGTAATACCATTGCTTAGCTCTGTTAAGTGGAACCAATATTTTCCTGAGAAAACCATAACAAGTATAAAATGCCTGACACACATGTGACTCAGCAAATAAACCAGTAAATGTAGAAATCAGCAGATGCAGCCTTGAGCATGTGAAGTCCTGAGTGTATTTGTGCTGTTGACAAAGGCGCAGCTGGGTTAAGGGACCCATAGCCTGAGACTGAAAGGGAAGCAGAGCCTTCTGCAGGAGACAGAGTGTGAGTGTTGACAGTGAGAGCAGAGATCATCCACACAGCTTTCTCACCCTGACCTCCTGGATATTTATGGCCTGAAGACTGCTCTCCTACTGAGATTAGCCAAACCTGCCTCCTTCATCCAACTGTATACCATAACCCCTACCTCCTTGCTTTTCTGTATGAAATGACCCCACCTCCCTGTTCAGCTAAAAGCAATACCCTTGCCTCTCAGTCTACCTCTATATAATAATAAGTTGAACTTCTGGAATACTTTGGTTTACCCACTAGAGAACCTAGTCTACCAATTCTATGTTTTCTGTTTCTGTGAGTATTCTGTCTCTTTTTCATTCCCTTAATGCTCCAGTCAGGTACAAGTCTCTGAAGGCTGCACAAGGACTCAGCAAATAAAATTCATCCCTGGTACAAAAATGTCCGGATATCTGGTACCACATAGAAGATGTTGAGAGAATGGATTAGGGCATTGGTTTTAATTGATGAAACACTTACTAGTTTCAGTGTTTGGGGGTCTAGAGTAGTATTTAGCAAGGCACAGGTACCTGTGGAGATGGTGGATGGAAGCCACACAAAGCCAGTGGATGCAGGGCATGGTTGGACCATGGAGAGTGGGAGGAGAAAGGTAGGAAGAGCAGCTGGGGAAAATGAAAGTGTTGGCATCTGACTCTGAACAGATGAAGCTCCTGAAAACAATGGCTGGCACTGCTTGACTGGGTGCTCTGCAAACTTCCAGCGATTCCACCAATACCTTGTAAAGTATGAGCCACTTTATCATAACGATGAGGAAGCTGACTTCAGGGAGGTCGTATAACTTAGCTAAGGAGGCAGAGATGTGCATGGTAGTGTCTAGATTATCATCAGTTTGAGAAGTGAGACTGCTTGTAACACACTAGACTACATCCTAAGAGCCATCAAACAGTCGCTGGTACAGCTGCCACCATTGCTTTGCCACTTAAAATTGACCAACTTCAGACTGTGTATTTCTGTATTCTGGTTATAACTTTCTGAAAAGAGAGATTTCATCTAATCTTTCACCTCACACAAAAATGCCAAATGTAACCCTGTAATCCTGATGAGAAAACAGGATTCAGTAATTAAGTCCCCGAGAATTACATATGACGTATATGTCTTTTTACTAAAGACATATTTATATATTGACAGCACTAAGCCAATGATTCTAAGAGGTACTGACTGAAAGAGGCAGATTCTCTGCCTAGTCTTAGCCATTGAAATAGGAAACACACACACAAGAATTAGGATGCAACTGAATGAATAGATGCATACAGGACATGAACACCACGTACCAGTGAGTAATATGTTACAGGGTTTGATTTGGGTCAGAGCCTTTGTGACACATGAGTAGTATAATAAAAATCATGTGGGACCTATCTAAATAGGGGTTAGAAGCCCTAATTACTATCTTCATTTTTGAATACTAAACTATAATTTTTAAAACGTGAATCATTATGTGACAGTTAATTTATATTCTTTAGGTATAAATGCAATGTAAATGAAGAAGATACATTTTAGGGGACACCTTGAGCCACCTTCCATTGATGCTATCCGGGTTATAAGTCTACCCTGGGTGGCAAAAAAATGACACTCTCTTTGGCCTCCTTTCTTTTGTAGGGAACTAATCGCATTCACGTGGACCTGACTGTTATAACCTAATCACTCTGTGAAGGCCCATTACTTCTACATGCCACCACATTGGAGATAGGGTATACTCTGTCAAAGTGGCTTCTGTTCCATAGCAAATCATTAGTGGGCAACCAGTCCTACAGAAATATTACATGGCAGCTCACAGGGAACAGGGGGGGGGAACTGAGAACATGAGACTGTCCACAGAGGGCAGACATGCTGTCATTTCACCTGCCTTCCTTGTTATGGGCAGCCAGTCTTTCTGGAATTGTTCCATTAGCATTTACATAACTTCAGATAACATTCCAGAAATCCATCATTAGAATGGCTCGGCACATCTGAGTTAATTAGCCATTGAGACTTTGTCACTAATTGGCACAAATGACACTGAGATGTGACAGTGCATCTCAGCCATATGAGGCACAAGCTTGCATGCCAAACCGTTTGTTTCAATATTGCAAATCTGGCACCAATTATTTATTCATTCTGAGGATGTTTCCCAAGCTAATTAGTCCTCAGTTTTCTCACATATAAACATGGAGATACTGAAATTAGCTAAATGAACACATGCATACTTTTGTTAAAAATCAGATTTTTAGGAAGACTAGAAGAGATAACAAAGAAAATACTTAGAATTTGAAATAATATCTGCCTTATTTAGGGTTTCTACTGCTGTGATTAAATACCATGGGCAAAAAGAAACTTGGGGAGGAAAGGGTTTATTTCATCTTAGAGCTTGTAGTCTACAATTCAGGGGAGTCAGGACAAGAACCTGAAAGCAGGAACTGAAGCAGAGGCCATGGAGTAGTTGTGCTTACTGGCTTGATCCTCATGGTTTGTTCATAATGCTTTCTTTATAGGTGCTAGCCTGGAGTGGCACTACCTGCAGTGTGCTGGACCCTCCAACATATATCATCAGTCATGAACATGCCAGCACAGATTTTTGCATAGGCCAATCTAGTGGGCATATTTTCTTAATTGAAGTTCTTTCTTCTCAAAAACTCTGGATTATGTCACATTGGTGCAGAACTAGTCAATGCAGTATTTTCTATGCCATAAAGGCTAATATCCAATATCCATAGATTCTTATTAGGTCATGACTCATGTCACTGAGCATAAAGTAGAAAAGGAATGGCAAGCAAGAGGAGAATAGGTTCCACTATGTAAGAAGAGTTGTAATAGTAACATCTATACTTGACAGAAAGCAGCTCATTGTTTTCATGGACAACAACAAACATGCTCACCATGACAGTGAAATGCAATACAATTAAGCACCTGGACTTATCTCTGGCAAGTTCTTTGCACAAACAAAATCCATCTCCCTCTAGTTAGCTTCCTTCTAAAGTAGTACATGATCAAAAGCTGATCATGTACTACTTTAGAAGTATTTGTAATCAGCTAATGATCTTTTGACTAATTACTAACCTATATGCCAGATTTATAGCGATATTCTTTGAGATCTATGTTGTTAAGTATAATTGCCACCGTCTTCACCTTTCCATTCTAGACTCTACATCTCTTAGAATGGGAAACCATCTTAAATGTGTCTAGGGTTCTACAATATAATGCCAGGCACTTGAATGAATGAGAACCCAATGTGGCCAGCTTGGTAGACAAATTATATTGTTTTTCTAATTTGTTGACACATTTGATTTCAAAATACACCTTTTTTTTTCTTTGTCTTTTAATCTTAGGTCAGAATCTTTCACAATCATTCTTACTTTAGGTCATGGGTACCCTCACACCAACAAATCATTATGTATTTGCCTAACAAAATGAACTCCTGAAGCAAGAACTTGAATCTGAATTCCAAATGATATCAGTCTCTGCTTCTGTATGGTTTTAGAAACTCCATGATGCCAGTCTGTTCTTCAGTGATTTGCACCTATCAAATGGGAAGAAATATCCCATGGCAAAAAATAATGCTTAAGTCAGTTAATTGATCTCTTTTGCCAAGGAAGGTTCCTGTAATGAATTGCAAGGTCAGCTTCTAAATCCTCAAAATAAAAAGACCAAGTATGCTCTAGGGTCTGGATCTACCATGTGCTCAGTCAAGGGTCTCAGTGCCTACTTTTAAGACTAGATCATTCCTGGTGAGACAAATACAACTGCATTGTGACATCATGCCAAATATCCATCAGTCCAATCGAATTTCCATCTCACGTGATTTTGTAAAAAGTGATACCAAGGGAGCAAAGGCCAGGAAGTTATTACATCTACAGGAGTGTCACTGCTCTTTAGCACAAAGCTACATATAATGAAAAATGACTTACCTTGAAACTCAATAAATTTGAAAATTTTTATCAGCTTTTAATAAATTTCTTCTCATTGTAAACTGAATAACATTTTTTGGTTGAAAAACAGATCTTAAATATATAATTTGGTTGGCTTGTTTGCTCTTTCTTTCATATTAACCAAAACAGGGCTTTTGGATGAAGTATTTAACTGTTTTCAATTTTTTGTTCAAGGTTAAATTTTCATTTAAGTACAACTTCAAGCAACAGGTCATATTTCACTTAAGTAATAGTTGGCTGCCCTATATTAGAGACATTCTTACATCAAAGTTCGACATTAGGAAAATGCACTCTGAGAAATAATCAAATGCAGTGAAGAGGTCATGCTGTAGAACATGGAGCTTGATGGGTAAAGTGGGCTCAACAGGCAACATTTACCACCAAGGTGGGAGGGAGATTGGAGCCACAGAGGCTGATGTGTAAATATCCATTACAAAGGAAAATGTGTTAATGCTCAGATGTTCTAATCAGCCTATTACTATGTATGACACTTGATTTATGTAAAATATCAAACATATAATAAACTGTATTTTCTCTGAGTCAGTAACATCCAGATCATACTAATACCTTGTGACTTGATCTTATCTTAATTATCTAGTAGCTGGTCTCAAATTCCTACTGTTATTTCTTTGCATTTGTGTGTGTGTGTGTGTGTGTGTGTGTGTGTGTGTGTATGTGTGTGTGTGTGTGTTAAGTTTTAATAGGAAAAAGTACAAATTACTTGTTGAATTTTGATAAAATATACCCATGTAATGATCAAGCAGCATGAATAATGTGTAATATTTCCATGTGTTTATCCTTTTAGCCAAGTGAATCACACAGTAAACACTGCTGTGATTCACTTTCAAAAGTAACATTTGTCTATTCTTACACAGCATAATTCTCTTAGTCCATCCTTACTTCTGTTTAAAAAAACCACATTAGCTGGGTTACCTTGTCCAGCCTTGATGCGAGGCTTTGTGTGTAGTCTCATTACATCTTGGCATGCCGTGTTCAGTTGGTATTCCTGGGAGGCCTGCTCTTTTTTGAAGGGACGGGGAGAGGCAATGGATCTGGGGGAGAGGGGAAGTGGAGAGAGGAACTGGAATGTGTAGAGGTGGGGAGGCTGTGGTCAGGATGTACAGTATGAGAAAAGAATGAAACAAAAAGCTTGTACGTGACTTTAAAAATAGCAGAAATTTGCACCTGCAGCTATAAAGTCTATGCAATCTAAGAAAAAGGTGCCCATACACTGAGTGTGCACTGACGGCTTGCTCTGCTTTATAAATGATGTGTTAACTCTGTTATCTTTATCACATATCACATTTCTTGTCCTAAGCATTTCTGTGTGACATTATTGACCACTTCAACTGTCTTATGCATAGGATTTATATGCCGTTATCTCTTTCCATCATTACTAAAACTTATCTAGGCCTTCAATGTTAAATATCTTATAGACAGCATGAAAGCTTATTGCCTTTTAGCTATCTCATCAATCTGAACTTTTACAGTAACTTCAATGTAATTATTGACATAGTTGTATTTATATTTACCATTATATTTAATTTTGATATTTGAAACCTCTTCCATATTCTTGTCCCCGCTCCTTGCATTTTTTTGGATATACAGTTTTTAGTGTTCCCTAGTAACCAGACTAGGAGCTTTTTAGCTTAATTTTTATATACCCTTTAGCGGTTACTCTACACATCAATGCACACATTGTCACAACCTACTTGGGATTCATGACACACTACATCATAATAAGCAGAGGTATTTTGAAATGGTAGAGCTCCTCTAGCCTGCCTTTCCCATTGTGTTAAGGTTTTTGTTGTCTTCCCACCCACTGACACACATCGTAATGTAAGGCTGACATTTGTAATACAAATCAGTTATCTATCAAAGAAATTAAGAAAACCCTCTTGCATTTTCTTTATTTTTAACCATTTCTAGTACTTTTCATTTGTTTCTTCCTTCACATGTGTGATTGAGGCTTGTGTCATTTCTTTTCACCTTCTACAACATCCTTCTGCATTTCACAGTGTTTGTCGCTAGTGTCAAATCACAGTTGTCATTCATTTGAAGGGAGCTTAGTTCATGTTCCTTCACAAGAGGTGTAAAATCTGACCTGTTTCTCCTTAAAGAGTTCATAAAGATTTACACATTTGGTTTGTTGGCTTAAAACATCAAATAAGTTATTATCTCACAGAGTCCACAGAGCAGACGCCTTATGGCTATAGGGGTTATCCATTGTTCCTCTTTGCAATTCACAAGACCTGAATCAAGGCACTGGCAGGGCAGAGGGTCTTTACAGAGAATCTTTTCCCTTGTCCATTCTGCTGGCAAAATTCAATCCTTCCTGGTTGTAGGATGAAGGTCAAAGTCACCATTTCCTTGTTGAATATCGATGTCCAATAAGGATAATTTTTGGTGTCTAAGGGTCATATATATATATATATATATATATATATATAGTCTTTTTTCTTTCTTTTATTGGACATTTTCTTTATTTACATTTTTACATTTCAGATGTTTTCCCCTTTCCAGGTCTCCCCTCTGGAAATCCCCTATCCCATGCCCCCATCCCCCTACCTCTATGAGAGTGCTCCCCCTCCCACCCACCCACTCCTGTCTTCCTGCCCTAGCATTCTCCTACACTGGGGGATTGAACACCCTCAGGCCCAAGGGCCTCTTCTTCCACTGATGCCAACAAGGCCATCCTTTACCACATATGTGGCAGGAGCCATGGGTTCCTTCAAGTGTACTCTTCGGTTGGTGGTCCAGTCCCCAGGATCTCCGGGAGATCTGGCTAGTTGACACTGTTGCTCCCTCCATGGGGCTGCAACCCCCCTCAGCTGTCCCTTCTCTAACTTTTCCATCAGGGACCCCATGCTCAGTCCAATGGTTGGCTGTGAGCATCTGCCTCTGTATTTGTCAGGCTCTGGCAGAGCTTTTCAGGAGACAGCCATGTCAGGCTCCTGTTGGCAAGCACTTCCTGGCACCCACAATAGTGCTGGAGTTTGGTGACTGTCTATAGGATGGATCCCCAGGTGGGGCAGTCTCTGGATGACCTTTCCTTTAGTCTCTGCTCCACACTTTGTATCTGTATTTCCTCATGTGAGTATTTTGTTCCCCCTTCTAAGAAGCACTGAAGCATCCATACTTTGATCTTCCTTCTTCTTGAGCTTCATATGGTCTATGGATTGTATCTTGGGTATTCTGAGCTTTTGGCCTTGTCCTTTATTTCAAATTATACTTTTATTTCAAATGCCCACTGTTTTATGTTTTATGTTTTATGTAGAGTTATTTAGCAAGAAGAAACCTCCACTCAGAAAACCATATTGCTCCATGGCAGAGTCTTTGGCGCCTTTTCTTGATTGGTGATTGACAAGGAAGGCCTGGTTCATAGTGTGGTAGTGGCACTTTTTGGGCTGGTGGTCCTTGATCATATAAGAAATCAGGCTGAGCAAGCCACAGGAAGCAAACCAGTAGCAGCACTTCTCCATGGCCTCTGTTTCAGTCCTTGTCCTGACTACCCTCAGTGATGCAGGGAGATCTGAGAGTTGTGAGCTGAAATAAACACTTTCCTCCCCAAGCTGCTTTAGGCCAAAATGTTTTATCACAGCAATCGAAACCCTAATTGAGATATCTTCTCAGAACATTCCTATGACTTGTGTATTCCTGACTCTGGCTGGAAAAGCTTCTCTGCTTTTAAGGACATGTGGTTAAATTAAGAAAACCTGAGGCTGAGGTAGGAGTTCAACAGTAGAAGGCTTTATGTTCCTTGGATTCCATCACCAGTACCATAAGGAAAAACATTTAAGACTACCTGGATAATCCAGGATTGTCTTCTCTTCTCCATGTTTATATCCTAAGACCCATCCACACCATTCCCTTTGTGATATAAGTATACTTACATGCTCAGATTGTTTGGGTCACCTTGGAGAAGGGCACAGCATGCTGCCAGTACTGGCTGCCATCCTGATGATAACTCAGAGCCTTTACTGTGTATGAGACGCTTAGCATGGATCTTAACCAGGGAAGTTTGTGATCTTCGAAGGAACAAATAGTCTCCAGTGATTGTTAGCATTTTTACTCTATCCACTGCCTTTAATTTCCATTGTTATTGTGAATTTATATAGCTATTTGGAGAGAGATATTTGGAGACTGGGAGGGGGATAACAACTGCTCTGTAAAAGATTAAAGAAAATAATTAAAAAAAAAAACCACATTGGTTTTGCTGGAATCAATATTTGCAGTCATTTGACCTAGATATTGGTTCATTTAAAAAGCTCTCCAGGTGATTCTCATGGGCATGTAAAACTAGAATCCCTACTTTAAATAGCTATTGGAGTTGGTTGTTAGGTGTGATAACTTTGTAACTTATCCAGGGTAAGTTGAGGCCTTAACTCTGCTTGAGAGCAGAATCACCTGAACATTTCAGAAACAGTCTGCCTACATGGCTCTGCTTGGAACCTTTTATCAGTCATTCCAAGAAGTCTTCAGTGTATGACAAATCTTCTCCTAGTTTCACAGAGAAGCATGGACATCAGCCTTGTCTGAAACTTTGTCAAGAATGCATAGTCTCAGCTGCCATCCTAGGCCTGCTGAATCAAAAGGTCTAGGGTGTAGCACAGCAGTCTGTGCTTTTAGAAGTCCCATATGATTCTGGTAAGTGTTAGGTAACCAGTGCTTAAAGATATGTTGTCATCCATGTTCAAAGCCAGGAGGCAATCTGTATGACACAGAAGTGTTTATGTTTGCTGTTGTTAGGTCAAATTTGCATAAAATATGAAACACTTACTGTGTCTTCATATTGTCCCTTTAGTGGAGACCTTTGGTCAAAGGCAGTGAGAGTCAGAATCCCTTAGCACTTGAAAGAATGGTATGCATATTTTGGTGGGTGATGGACAGAAACAGTACCTTGTTAAAAATGTCATTAAAAACACTTTCTCCATCAGTGACTTCCACTAAAATAAATCAGTCATCCTTATGAAAAGTTGTACATGTTACATTTTCCAAAAACTGCAAGACAGTGGGAGAGGAAGGGGCAGATGAGTCAACAGGCTTGAACCCTGTTTTCAAACTAAGGGTGAAAAATTGGCTCCCAGCTGACACTGCACTTTGCACACAAGCATGTGTGACTCTGGCAATATTTAAAGTACCCAGTGGGGACATCTTGGCACGGCATTTGCTGTTCTCCATCCGGGTGCCCTAGGTGAAGTCATGTGCACTCCAGGCCACTGACAGCAAGGGGAATTTGGATTCTAGGTCAACACCAGTGTGCAAGGCCACTCCTTTCCAGTCATATCCTATAACACTTGCCCTCACTTCATCTCCCCTTAAACCCTGCATTCCTTTGGTTGTGACCATTTCCATATCCACACAACACAAGACATCAATTCTGCTCAAGGAGGTTTGCTCCAATAAATGCCAGGGTGAATACTGCTGATCTCTTACATGCAGCATGTGACTTTAATGCACATGAAAGTGTGGGCAAGGCTGTCCTACAGAGAATACATGGGCCATCACTCACATAGCTACCTACAAATTCAAGTTCCCAAGGTTGAGCTTTAAGCCCATTCAGATGGAACTGAATCCCTGCGTCATCTTTACCCCTTCTATTTATTTATGCTTTGGTTTGTCATCTAGTATATGCATATTCATCCTCTACTGGGATGGGTATTCAGTTACTGCCTCATGCTCAGCAACTAGAACATCATGCCATGTTCTTAACATGCATCTAATTCTCTGTGTTTTCCATTGTTGTGATTTATCCATGGAGTGTACTGTGTCTACTTGCCCACTTGGCAAATGCCTTTCCCAGCCTTTAGATTGGAGTTGTAGACTTCTGTAGGCAGAGGGGCTCTTTACTATGGATCTATAAACTGTACATGTATTATACATGGTCTCATTTGAAATTCCTCCACCAGGCTATAAGAGTCCTGACATTGGATGCTGCCCAGTTTTGAGCATTGCACCTTCAAGGGCTTGCTAGTTCATGTTCCAGAAACTCTTGACAAACTGAATAATACCAACAGTGGGGTCTATTAGGATTCACACTCTGGTATAGAGAAATACCTAAAGTCGAGGTCTATAATGAACTAACAATGGGGCTAGACTGACTACACTATTTCCAGCTGCTGTACCTGTTGACTCTGGTTGCTGATGCTTTGCCTTGATGATCCACTATTAATTCTTCTACCTTCCAAAGAATAAGGGTCATTCTGAAGCATTCTACTTAAAAATGGATTACTTTTTAATTATGTACATTATGCCTGTGTCTCTGTGTGTATATGCACATGAACACAGACAGGTCTGAAGGAAGATCAGAGGCCTTAGAGCTAGTGTTACAGGTCCTGGTTCCTGGGCCTGAACTAGGTTCCCTGCAAGAGACACATGTGCTCTTAACCACTGAGCTGTGTCTCCAACCCCAGAATTATACTTTCACAGTAGATATTTTCTTAGAACGAAAGAAACATTTTCTTAAACTTTCTTCAAAAAGTAGGATTCACTCATTTAGTCTTATAGAAACATCACTCTGAATGAATACAAATATGAATTATGGGATATTCCTAAAGTCTATACTAGTAATTGATATAGAACTTTTCTTTAAACGAATACTTTTCATTAGAGAAAAATGATTTGTTGTTAGCATAACTAAAGACTAGGACTCAAAAGACAATTTCAGGGTTCGAGGTTAGCTAACTTTTCTGCTCACAGCCTTAATGTGCTTTGGAAGCAGTTTGTTCTTCCAATAGAGATACACAATCTGTACTTAACATTTTAAAAACGAGTCCCTCTTTAAGAAGACCTTCAGTTTCAGGAACAGTGAGCGAGAAATGGGAACCTCTAACAAAGAGGGAGTTATTGATCCACATATCAGCTGAAGCTTTATTATTTTAATGTAGTAGAATACGCAGACCTGGCTACATTACACAGGAAATAAAATAAACAGTTTCTCCACTCAAGAGTTCACCAGGATTTCTTTTCCTTTCTTTCCTTTTGATAGCCTTTTTTTTTTCAGGGCTCACAGGAGTAGGGTGGGGGACAAACGGACCCCCTTCTTTCCACTATCACTTCAAAGCACCCCAGGTTCATGTTGCTTTGCAGACACAAAGAGTTCCATGTGAGAACGAGGCCTAACAGAGTGTTCAGGGAAAAAAAAAAAAAGAAAGTAAGAAAAAGAAATGTCTAAAAGCCACTGTTTTACCACAGTGACAGACACAGAGAGGACATTTGGACGGGAAAATAAAAATATTCAACGTTATATATAAATAGAGTCTGAAAGATTTACATGTCCCACAGGCCAAGGCTAAATGCATTTTATTGGGGCAGGGCAATGTAACTGTCTAAGCGGTTGGAGGGCTGTGGAAAGGGGGCTGTCACCTCTCTAGCACTCCACCTGAGAAGCTCTCATGGGGCAGGAAGAGCCAAGTCTGTGAGTGGAAAGGAAGACGGCTTAGCAGGGGGCAGGAGAGGACAGCAGGAGAGTCCAAGCCCAGGTCAGAATTACAAATGGACTCCAAGATTATTAAGTGGTAACAATGTTGCTGCTAAATCCATTAATGGTCATAAACATGTCACCCTTCTTCTCATTGGATGGGGTTGTCCTTCATTCTCTACTTCAGCAGTGCCAGCTCTTCTACATGCTGTGAATGCTCCTGGCTGTCTCTCCAGCTGTACCCTTGTCATGTCTTCTATAGGGCCACCTTGTTCCCTCAGCTGGGTGTTTCAGTATCTCTGGGGGAGCTGCACAAACAGGAAAGCACTCCCAGCGATGCTTGGACCTTCAGAGAACACTGGGATCAAATGGTGTAGTGAAGCAACTTTGCACAAGCTGCTGGTAGAATGGCCTTGGCCTCATCCTTCACCATGGGGCAATCCAGACTGAGGAAAGCATGAGGAGGTTGGGGAAGGAGAGGCCTGGGTTGTACTCCTGCTGGCTGAGGTTGCAAGGCCTGCACAGCTGTCTCCAGGGAGGAAAAAGTTTGAAAAGATGTCTCCAGGCTAAGAAATAACTTGAGGTGGGAAACTTGACAACTATTTAAAAAGAAGTTACCACAGCTATATATTCTAAGCTTTTACCTGGTCTTCATACCTCCTTAATGCTTTCCCGGTTGCTTTAAATGTCAAACCTGGAATTCAGTATCTATTTCATTAGTTTCTCTTAATGAATGCCTACTGACTACCCAGACATTATAAGGCATTTTCTATATGCTCCTTTTTAATCACTGAAAACAGTCAATAAATAGCAAAAGTCAAATGGGTGAGCTTCCAGGTATCTTTTCTCAGGCATTAAAAATGTCATAATCAATTATACTTTTCTGGAATGTTCTAGAATAATTTTAGTTAGATATTTATTTGCTTTGTCCCTGTCTCCTTAGCATTTACAGCATATAATTCAATTACACTAATAAGAACCAAAATATAAAAT
This sequence comes from Rhynchomys soricoides, assembly GCA_019843965.1. NCBI lineage: Eukaryota > Metazoa > Chordata > Mammalia > Rodentia > Muridae > Rhynchomys > Rhynchomys soricoides. The sequence continues at coordinate 12,863,847 of JADRCH010000076.1, read as the reverse complement.
TCGTTGGAAATATTTAAAGTTAAACACAAACTGAGTTTTTCTCTGAACATTTTCGCATTATAGAAGCCTCGGGTGCCTGTAATTTAAAAGATGCCTATAAATCTAAGGCACCATTTACTGTGAGTATGAGATGTGATACAAAAGTATTAAAAAATACCTGAGCAAATGGTTATTAGGGTACTTTATATACAAATAACTCTTATCAGCCTCAAGCAAAGAAAAACGTTTTAAATTGTATTAAAATAAAGTAGCTGATATTTATAGACAACCATGATATTCCTAACACTCTGGCATCCAAGTGGTATGAGCCAGGGCCTCAAATACTTCATGTTTCTTGGCAGAGGCAAGAACACAAAGAACAAGGAGATACATATTCCAGTTCCACATATCTAAATAGGGAAAGAGGAGAGTGAAGGGGCTCATAACTTCTTCCACCCCCAAACCCTAAGGAATATGCTGTATTTTCATCATAAGAGGGGAAAATCCTCTAGACATCTGGGCCTTGATGTCATGGGGTGGGTATGGAGGACAGCATGCTCTTGTTTTAGGATGTCATGGTGACTGCGATGGAACTGTCATTTGAGAAGGTTAAGTTGTGATCCCAGGGCTGTCCATCAGGGTAGGCTCACTCTATCCACAAGCTATACTCCTGCCACTCTTCATGCTCTGCTCTGACCCTGGGGCTTGAAGAATTACTAGGATCAGTCAGGAAGGAAGGAGGGGCTGCACAACAGACCTATAGGCAGCATCCAATGAAATGGGAAGTCAATGGAAACTCAAAGGTAGTGCAATGTGAGCTGAAATGGTGAGGAATAGAATTCTTCTACACGCTTCTCTGATATATACTCTGAAGGCTTGATACCAATAATTCTGAAGTCAGGAGACTTGCCAATATTATGCAGTATGAATTATGAAAGCAGATTAAATTTAAATAAAATTTTAATAAAAATAATATATACATATAGCTTAAAGAAAGGCAAAAAGTAATAAATAACTGGGAAGCAAAATAAACTCTAGGATAATTTCTTCTACCATTCACCACAAAAGGGAAACCTGTTTCCTCCTCTTTTGTAAACATACTCTTCCAATAGCTGCACTGTCACTGTAATCTCTGGATAATCGAATTTTAATAATATTTAGTGGTTTCTATTACATTAGATAAGGATGTTAGTTATTTACACTTGTACCTCTCCATGATTTTGATAAGCTGTATTTCATCAGCCCCACCATTGTATTGTATTTAAATATTTTGACATTTGTAGTATTGATAAACATTTTTGGCTCATTGGTTGATCTGTATTTTGTTTTTGCTTTATCGTGCTTTTGGGTGTTTCCAAGCAGCCTAAGCACATAGCCCTGCCTGGCTTTGGTCTCTTAATCCTCCTATATCTGCTTCCCAAAGTGATAAGGTTGCAGGTGTGTACCATCACTCCAAGCTCTGATAAGCATTGGTTATGAATGTTTTCATAAAATTTTAAAAATATCTTACCAATTCATTCAACAGAACTAGCATTTGAGTTTCCCCTAGGGCCCAGGATGCTATCTAGCCACAGGTTCTTGTTCTTGGGGGATTGAAATGATTCCCAAGACTGTTGCTATACCTTAGGTCAGAGAATCTCTCAACCCAAGCCAGAGAAGCATTTCCTTGCAGTAACTGGAGATTAATACAGAGGCCCTGAAATGTTCAACATGCAGAGACTAAAAGATTATGGAAAGCACACCTCCAAATGGAACATTCGTCCAACACCCATCACCCCAAGACTTGAGGATCTTTGTGGGAGAGGAGCTGGAAAGGTTGTAAAAGCCTAAGCTGGTCAACATCACAGAAACCGTGTTGTCCAGACACAACAGTGCAGATGCATGTATGAGCTCATAGTTATTGTGACAGCTTGTGCAGATGTGTGCACGTTCTGGAAAGTCCTAGCATAGGGATGGGAAGGTAGATATTTTGGTATCTACCCAATAGTAACTGAGGCATTAATGACATTTTGATAGCTGCTGCGAGAGGGAGACCTAGTTTACATTAATTATGTGACCCCTGATAAGTTGACCACGTACCAGGGCAAGCCCTACTCCCAAGAATAGCTGGACAACACAAACTGAACTTGACAAGGAAAGAAAAAAAATTTTTTAAAGGGAGTAATCTCAATATTGGGTGGGGAGAGATGGAAGGATGGGGGTGGTGGCAATGGAAGGAGTTGGGAGAGGGAGGTAAAATATTCAAATACTTTAAAAAATCATTAGGAAATGAAAATTAAACATTTTTACAAGCATGTAAAATAATGATGTATCTTTCAATTAATATTGATTTGGGTTGATAAGAAGCTTATGCTAAATTTATTTTCAATATTTAATTTTTGTGACTATATACATACATTTATTCACTAACAGCATCCTCATGAACATTTTCACTTAGAAATTTGAGAACATTTTCCTGCCTTTTTGTCAGTCATGTTGCCACTATCTGACATAATTCGGATGCACAAGTCTCTCTCTGCAATATTTCAGAGTGACTTCTGTTTTCAACATGGACCTGCTCCTATGCATAGGTCCCCAATTATGGTTACTCTCTGATTCTTATTGTTCTGGCTCTAGGTCCTCAGTCTTGTTTTGTAGCATCTAGTCACCTAGTATACTAGGGATCTTCTCACACCCAGGGCTTGCCCATCACCCATGTCTGGTAGTCTTGACTTTGCACCAATTTTAATGCAACTGAAAACAACAGGCATACACTACCAAATATGCCTCTGTCTTCTGACTTGTCTTTTCCCGAAGCAGCTTTGGCATCAATGAGAATCAAACCAGGTCCCTGAGCTCTGTCCCTGGGCTCCCTCATCTCATCCATGACATGAGGAACTTCCTGAGTTTTATTCAAAGCATTAATGAAGACAATGTCTTTGCTCAGTATGTTAGTTAGCCTTTGGTTGCTGTGGAAAACCATTTATTTTGGCCCATAGTTTCCATTAATGCTTGTTAGATCCATGGCTTTGGATCTGAGACAAGGCAGGATATCATGGTGGAGTGGTATGTGAAAAAAGTGGCTTTCCTCATGGTAGCCAGGAAAAAGAAACACAGAGAGAAAAGTAGCTTAGCAGAAAGGCAATTATTTTTGCTGTCTCGCACTCATATTTACTAATGATTATAAAGCTGAGAAAATTACTTCAAGTCTTACTTCTTTGTTGTTTTATTAAATAAGACTACTAAGGGTTTTCATTTTACAGGTTGGTTTTGAAGAACACGATTAGTTATATCTATTCCTATTAAGTATCACACACATACACACACACACACACTTGATTCAATTCTTTGAGGCCAGGTAATATGCCTCAGTCAAAATGCAATGCCTTATGAACTATGGGTCCTGCTACCCCATCTCAGGGACTTACTTTGATTAAATACCTATTTGTCAACTAATTTTTTTTCTTAGTATCTCATTCAATTAAGATACCACTATACTATTCTATACAACTCATAGGCAATAAGTGTATCTTTATGTTACAGCACACTGATCCTTGGCATTCCATACACTAAGTCTCTTTTCTTGCCTGAGATTGCCTCTCTCTGCCCTCATTTCAATGGCGACCCTCAGATTTTTAACCTTTCCTTCTAAGTCACCTCTTCATCCCAGTAGTTAATTCTCACCTCTCCCAACTGGGAATCTATCCCAGCCTAGGGAGTTTCTGGCCACTCTTAGCAGATTCCAAATGAGAAACAATGGGTTGGCTGAATGGAGGCTAATTCAAACCTGCAGGTCTGTTTTTATGACGCTACTTTATCATCCTCTGCTAAGAAAAAAGGTAACATAGGAAGTGGGGTTGAATGATAAATACTGCCAATAAAACAATAGCACCAAGTCCCCTGCTCCAAAAGGATACCAAATGATCCCCGAAAGACTTCTGCTGAGGTTCAAAGACTTCTCCTTTCTGAAATACTAGGTACAGTCTTTTTAAAACAGGTTAAATAGAGCCCAAGAGATAGTAAGTCATTTAAACACTTCTCTCCCTTTCCCTCCAGTTAAGAGGAGCCAACTTAATATATTTTTCTTCCAATTGAGCCCAGGGGACAATATTCACTACTGGGGGGCTATAAAAGGTATTTAGGCATCTAACCAACAGTGAGAGACAGATGGTAGGTTCCTCAGCCATTGCAGGTTCATCTGAAGGATGCATATTAAACCCCTGCCCTTTCACAGAGCCTTTTGACACACATCACTTTTGAATTCGACTCCTTTAATTTTCACATGGCAACTTACAGTTCCTTATGCCTTGGGGCTAGTTATAAGTAGTTCATGTCTGAGATTACACATCTGATATTTATAAAAACACAAATACTTCAGGCAGGAAATGACAAATCTCTGGTAAGCTATTTTCAGGTCTTAAAAAAAAAAGAACAAAAAGAAAAGGAAAAGAAAAAGTTGGTGATGAACTAACCACAGAGAGTAAGATGGTGTTTCCTTGCTTCATATTGAAACCAGCCCCTTCTAACTAAAATGCCAAGAGCCATTATCTACACAATTTAATACTGGGCAGTAAGTCCCTGTCAATCACCAGTAATCTGTAGTAATCTGCCAGAAATCACACAGCACCATGAAGGACTGGACGTGAGATAATACCGGCTGATTTGGGGTTGGAGAGATGGCTCAGCCGTTAAAGGCTAGGCTCACAACCAAAATACGGGCTGATTTAATTAGACTCCGAGTTGCAGGAAAATCGTGACTCTTTAAGTCCAACTTCTCTATTTTCCAATGAGTTGCACTTGGAAAATATGACCTGAGGTGATAACATTTCCTTAACTTTTATGCATCTCCTTTATTGCATCCGAGGAGCCTGCTGGAGATGATGGTGGTGGCCACTGGCAGTCTTGGTATGTTTTCTTTTAAAAAGTACTTAGCTTTAGCATTCGCCAGAAAGCATTGTTTAAGCCTCTAAGAGACAAGTCCCCAGTGCGATCCTGCCTCTTTAGCATTAAAAATTTATAAACATATTCATCACCCGGACAGAAACTAAGAGAAACAAAATGAGGATTGAAAGTGATTCCTTCATCAAAGATGGCCTGCTGTGAAATAGTCAACGTTGGTTCTACAAACTGTTCAGAACCAATCATTTTAGCAATGCATTTTAAGTTGGTAAAGTGTACGACTAAGAACCATAATGCTCTGAACTATTAGATTTTTGGGAAAAAAGATCTATTAGAACTGAGGTCAGTGGATAAAAGACTTTATGCACAGACATGAGGCCTGAAGTTCAGATCCCTAGAACCAAGGCAAAACTTAATTTGAAAATTTCAAACATATAGCAAAGTTGAAAAAATACAGTTTTACATTATAGTCTTTCTTTTCTTGTATGGCATATTTACTTCACTCATAATATAGCTTTATAAGCATAACTAATTTTTATGAACTACTTGAAAGTAACTTTTTCATATGTCAGTCAGCATTCAAATCATTTAACAAGGATTCTGCCATGTAACAGTTACCACATACAAAGGAAGTTAAGTAGAATACAATCTACTGTGCAGCATATAAAATTCTCCCTGATGGCTACCGAAATACTTGCTTCTTTGGTTTATAATCACTTATTTGTTGGACCTAGAATCTAACCAAGAACTACATCATGCCTTTGGCTGCAGTATTTTAATCCAGAACAGTCCCTATCCCTAAAGCTACTTGATTTGTTTGTCCCTTAGCAATTTTGACTTTTTCAAGAATTTGTCTGATTATTTCCTTGAAATATCAGTTAATTTGTTTTTATTTCCTAAGATTTCTATCAAATATTTTGTCTAAAGACCCAAGAAAAGGCAAACATTTTTGGCTAGTATACTTCCCTCATTAGGCACTTTATCATGTCATTGCCAGGAGACATTGAATGCTAGGTTGGTCCATTGTCTGTGGCATTTGGTCAGTTAAGATGCAATATGGCAAACATCTCCAGAGTAAAGTGTAGTTGCTACTTTTGTTTAATTCCATTTTTTAAAAACAATCAGATGGTATTAAGATACTATTTATAAGTCATGGTAGACTCAGCTAGCATGGGGATTTTTAACCAAGGAGTTATGCATGGGTTTGGATCATGAAACTAAACTTTCCAACTGTGTGCAAAATATTATGTGCAGACGTACTCCAGGTAAAAAGGAAATCCAAGCAATTTCTAACAGGGTGAAGACTAAAATGGGATTAAGAGCAATTGCAGGTGAAAGCCTTCACTCTTGAGTTCTGCTTTAATGCCATCAGTTTTAGCTCCTTTTACCCAGCAATTTAGTGCCTCCTACAGTGTGACCTTTCAATAATCCACTGGCCTTTACCTTCTTTGCTCCAAATGAATCATGACTTTGGGAAGGCAAAGCTCTGTGACCATTGTAATCATGATGTATAGCACAGCAAAGAAGAAGATACTTTGAAAATACGCTCGCAAAACTTTATTGAGATAGCATCATGACACATGCACCACAACGAGGAATGAGAAGAGTGTGAATGTGAATGAATGAGGGGCAGACAGAGGAAGAGCCAGACGTCATGATTTAAGCTGGTACTGGTATTAATAAGAGGAAGAGGAAAATAGAGGGATTGCAAGGACAAGCAAGGGTGGAGGGTAAAGTGGAAGCAAATGAAGGGTCTGTTATAGGCAAAGGAGTGTGAGTTACAGCAGGCCTTCCCTCTCCCGGTGCCACCTGCGGGATCCCATAAAACACATGCTTATTTAGCTTTCTCCCGTCACTGCTCTTCATCGAGCTAGATCATGTGACTTCATTCTGCAAAGTTCTGTACCATGAAGACTTTTGGAATGTATGATAAGAAGACACAGAGCACAGCCTGTCCCCCCACCCCTGAATCCTGCTGGCCTATCTAGGGAGATTTTTAGCCTGTTATTGCCTTCTCCCTTCCCAAGAAGTCCATGTTGGCTCCAACCTTCCAATGTTACCACCACCAGATCATGAGGCAGAAACTCCACTACTTTCTGCACACATTTGGAAAGAGGTGACCCAGCTGTCCAGATGAGTCAAACAAAGGGATCCAACCCTGAGTGGACACAGTTCTACTGCTTCCCAGATTTGGTCATCAGAAACTGAGCAGGATTGTGGCTCCCCCTTGCTCTCTCCTGCTGAGCATCACTGTTGTTATTTTTAGCACAGGGAAGAAGAGAATACAATAAGCACATGCAGAGGAAACCATTCAATAGAGAATTTTCCTTTCCTCATGTTTCCAATCTGAGAGGAAACCTGAAAGATCCAAGTTTATAAACATGCCCCTGGCGAAGCACCCTACTTCGGTAATAAACTGGATTCCATTTGAACTTTGAGGAAACCACTCCACATTAACCTGGGATTCAGATGGTTTTGGCATGAAATTTCAGGTTGGCAGTTTCAGGTATTTTGCTCATTTTGGCTCATTTATCCCCAATAATGCCTCTGTGTTTTATAATGAAAATCTCAGCACAAGAACACTCTATGTAAGCCTGTGCAGCTGTACGACAACTTAGACTCATGGGTTTTGAGTCTGGTAACTGATTTTTCCTATTAGCTTCAAGGAAATATTTCCCCCATTATTTTGAGTTTAGTATACTTTAATGCGGCTATTACACTATGTCCCCCTCTTCTAAACCACCTTCCAACCTATTATGGGCTGATCAGAAGCACCATATTCCTTATTTAGCACTTGTAAATCCTTCAGGTGTATAGTGTATATAAGTAACACATGTAGTGTCTACAATTAGGACCCCCGCTTTGGGAAGAAGGTAATACATCTTGATAATAACTACTCAAAGAGAAGTTTATTTTCTCTCCATCTATGCACTAGTGCCCTCACAATAATCCTGCAGAGATGAAGTAAGATCAAGTGGCATTTGAGGCTCTCAGTATCTTATTTTCCACACACTTCTTTGTTTTCTTACTCTCTCACAGCTTAAGGTAAATCATGAGTTCAGCGCAGTTCCTCCTCTGAGCTGCAGAGCTTTTTCTGTATGTTTATAGACATTTTCCTCTGAGATTGTGCTTGGACCCTATTTATTATCAAGTAACCTCCCTGGACTGGACTGGCCCTGGCAGTCTTATGAAGATTCCACAGCCAATTAAATTGAGTAGTCAAGATATCCCAGTATCTTGTTTATAAGTACACACATCTCTGGGGTTAACTTTAGTGTAGGTTTTCTACATTTGAATTTGTCTATGTACTACCTGTGTGCCAAATCCAGACTACAACATGGTTTTTTGTTTGTTCGTTTATAAAGGTTTATTGGAATGTAGGCACACTTTTCTTGTTTTCATATTGTCTGTGGCTACTTTCATATTATAATAGCAGAGTTCAGTTGCAGGACAAAAAAGCCTAGAATATTCTGGCATTTTACAGAAAGTCTGTTGATTTTTGTCAGCTGGTCACCATTTCCCCTACCTTTAAGGATGTATAATCATAGTCACTTGACAGCTATAGCTGATCTAAACGCAATGATGTATTCATCCTCTAAATATACGCGGGCACTGACTGCTGTATCTTAACTCAAACATGTAATTTGTATGGTAGAAGCTAGGCAGCCTTAAAAGCACATGTGATGATATAGTTAGAATGATCTGCATAGCTTCTAAACATGTAATTCTGTAAATTACTGCTGTAAATGAGACCTGATCCTAGTCTCTAAATACATTCACATAGATTAAGATGGTGTAGGCTAGTTAGTTACTATTTTATCTTTTTGTAGGCTGACTAAATAGAGAATATTGATTCTGGAGCCAGAAAAACCTGGATTCTATGCCAGGTCCTGTAATTTTCTTTCTATGTGACCTTTAGCCCATGCATTAACCTCTCTGGGGTTCAGTTTCCTCATTCATCAAGGGAGTACCTTGGTTTTATTTAGCTTTCTATTACTAATCATTTAATATAAATAACTTATAGGGGGAAAGGTTTATCTTGGCTCACAATTATACAGGTTCCAGACCATGATGGATTAGACCATTGCTTTAGCCCTCCTGATGAAGATGCTTATTGCTATGGTAGCAAGATGTGTTTTGGAGCCAACTTCTTACTTCATGCAGTAAGAGAAGGGGGAGTGAGGAGTGGGATTGCATCCCACAATCACTTGTAAAATCACACACCCAATACTCATAGGACCACATGTTTAACTTACACGCCTCCAGGGGTCATCACCTTCCAACCTCTAACAGCCTTACATGCAACTCAACTTCTCTAGACTTCTGTAGGAGACTTAGTGACATAGTAAGGAAGACAGAGATCACATTCTCTATGGAACTGGTGAGAGGAAATGTGTGGTAAGTAAGGAGACATTGGGCACAATTCTCTCCTTTTATCAATTTATTCTACTAAATCTGGATGCCTCCAATTTCTTAATAAGCTCAATTACAACCAAGGATCTACCCACGGCCCTAGTTCTCACAAATAGCCCTGTTTATCATTAAATCACTTCCATTCCAGATGGTCATTTGGCCAAACCTCTGTTGACAATGTGCTGTGCACCTACTCTAGCCTGACCCACGAGTGGCAGGTGAGTGTTTAAATGAATAGTTCTTAGGAAGCTACCTGAATCTTCCTTAAAACTCCATCTATCTGTCTCTGTCTCCATCTCACTCTTTCCTTGGTGTCTTTCAGCTGTTGTCTCTAAATCATTCTTTTTCTTTCCCTGAAAAATTCAGACTCATAAAATCAATTTTATTTCATGCAAATTAGAAACACGTGATTTGTAATTTTACATAATCTTTAGGTTCATTTGGTACACTCTTTCTCAAAGTAAGGAAACTGAGGGCCACAAAGATTAAGGAACTCATACACAAGCTCACAATGTCAGTCCATTACTTTTCATGAACTCCACCCTCATGTAGTTAACATTCGTATCAATAGCACATTGGTTTTTTATAACTTTTGATTCAGACTGTAGTCTGTATGTCTGATTCCTGCTAAGTAATTTTGGAAGAAAAGACCAGGAAATGGCTCTCAAATAAGCTGGAAGCTCTGGCTATAACTCTCATTTCACATATCATTCTTCTTAATCCATGAATCTTTTCAAACGTTGGCCATTGTTTTTCCTTCTCCCCCTCTTCTTTCTTTGAAAATTCTTTTTTTTTTTCCTTTTTACTATGAGGTGGTTTGGACAAAGAAACCTGAAGAATTTCACATCATATGCCTAAGGTAACTATAGAACATGGCCAACAATATAGAAAATATTAAGAATTCTCACTGAATTTCAAAGATATCCTTGTAGAGAATATAATATTTGAAAGTTGAGAATTTTAGACATGCTACATTAAAAGGATAAAGAATAATAACAAAGTCTACAGCAAGTAGGCAAACAGAAACTGGTGTGGAAGCACCACCCACCTTTGGATTTTCTCAGGACAGTTTGCCTAGCTCTGACATTTCTAGATAACCTATTTGCCTTTTACCAAGCAACGAACCGGGAATTATTCCCCAACGACAGTCTTAATCTTTAATTTATGTTTTCTCAATGTCTTGCTTTTAATTTGTGTTTGTGTCAACTTCCAGTATTGTTGACTGAATATTAATATAATGTTTTATTCTTAGCTATAATTTCCCAGTCATGAGCCTTGCCTACTTTCTTCAATGCTTGGCATTCCACCTGAAACTTGCCATCCTCTATCTCCATACCAAATGGTAATGTCATTCTTGGTTCCAATTATTTAAACTCCAGTCCTAGATATATTTCAAAGTAGAAATCACTCTCAGCATAATACTGGAAGACAGAAAATCCTTTGCAATTTAATTTGCTAATCTTAGATTATCATTAACTATATAAACTTTAGGGTATAGGAAAAATTGAATAAAATTAGAAAACCTATGGTTATTTTAATAGTCATATAATTTATCATAATCACACTACTGTTCTACCATGGCATCTTTCATAAATCTTCCCAATTTTAGTATACTATGAGAGCTAGTCCTCAGGGAGAGGCTCACACTTGGGGAAAGTCATTAATAGTCCTATCCATCTGTAAATTCTACAAATAACAACCAAGGGCAGCCTTACAAAATATCTTCAATGGTGCAGTCATGGCACCTTTATCTTGGATGTAACCAACAAGTATCTAATTGGACCTAAGGTCTGATCAATAGGAAGAAATTCATAGCTGGTACCAGAAACATAGCCAATTACCATAGGAAAATTAAGTGAGTGTGCAATTCCTTGCCCAGTGGATACATGTAAAACACAATTCCAACATCCAAGGCACTCGTAACATTGTGGAAGGAGATCTAGAAAAATTGTAAGAGCCAGAGGACTAGGTAGTGTCTTCCAGACATGACAAGAAAGCTGCACTCATAAAATTCAACAATATGGTTGTCAAACCAAGAGCTGCATAAGGATGTCACCAGCTAAAATACCAATGTAGACAAGGGAGATTTCACAAGGTCCTACCCCCTTAGATGAAGAGTTACAGGCAAAAATAGCTAGAGAAAGAGAGAAAGGGAGACGGAGAGGAAGAGGGAGAGGGAGAGGGAGAGGGAGAGGGAGACGGAGAGGGAGAGGGAGAGGGGGAGGGAGAGGGAGAGGGAGAACCATTCATAGTTATTGAATCCTAAATGGTCACATCTAATAAGCACACTTAGATAAGATGACCACTAATGGGCTCAGTAGTGTGTGTGTGTTTGTGTATGTGTGTGTATGCATGTGTATGTATATGTGTGTTTAACAATACTAATTACATGCTCACAATAACTCATGGGCTATAAATAAGAATATATACTGAGATTTTGAAAATAAAACAACAAATCAAAATTCTTGGAATGGAGCAGAAGCAACACACATTGGGAAATCTCTAATTTTAAATGTTTATGCTAGAAAAAACAAGCTTCTGTAGTCATAAAGTGAATTTCAATAGATCAAAGTAAGGATTGACATACAAGTCTCTCTGACTGTTTACCTTTGTTACTTGGCAACAAAACTTGATAGATGTAGAATGCCAGCGAACAAATATGAAGCTTAAGGCAAATTGAGGAATTGGTTCACATGATATAATTAGTGAATTTTAAAAACCACCACTCATATCTACCAAAGCAAACTTAAGTAGGGAAATAATATTTTCATAGATACTAAAAATCAGTATAGTCCAACGCAATGTTTGACAAGCTTAACCACAAATACTTTGATGTCCCAATAAAATTTATAAGGGCTTTCTCTCTCTTTTGAAAGAAAGCAATGCAATGATGACTCAAAAATTTAGATGGAGAACCCGACTCCCAGCTTGCACCAGCGCCAGGCCAGGTTCCATAGCTCCAGGTTATAGACAAGTATAGATAGATTCACACTCCAAAACTCAGCTTCAGGATGTCACCTACAGACCTTGACACTAGGCACCCTCAAGTCTAAATTCCCACAGACTCACATGGATAAACAATATTTCATTCATGTTTTCTATCATAAAATATCTTTAGTTGTTTTTTTTTTTTTATTTTGACAAGATAGCTGAAAGGCAATGGATAGAAGTCATTCCATCTGAATGATTTCCCAAAGAGTAAAGGGTGGCAAAGGTGTTTATGTCATATAGAATAAAATATATCTCAAGTGAAAAATATAAAAAATAAAATTAAAAGTTCATTAAATAATGACAAAGGAAACACTTTATTGGGGGGAAATGCTGCTGATAGCTATATCTACCCACTTCTGAAAAAGTATATAAATAAAACAAATACTGCCAGTTTATAAGAGGGAAGCAGATGCCAATAAGGTGTGATAGAGAAATTGGATACTTGACCTTCAACAACTGAAAGGACATTAGACGAAAACTCAGCACAGGAGCAGACTTGAATAACATTCTGGTTTTAAGACACTGGAGAACATAAATAGACCATTTCATCAAATGAGAGTACTCATTCTATTCTAGGCTTCAATGGATTGGGATTCTCCCCAGGATAGATCATAGATTTAGTCATTAAAAATAATTTGAACAAATTTAAAGGGATTGGCAACATTCTTTTTTTGTCTAGCCACAATGAAAGGAGACCAGAAAAATTTAAGAAGAACAATCTTGGAAACATACAAACATGGAAATTAAACAAGATACTTCTGGAGAGTCAATGAGTTATTTAAGGAATTGAAAGTTTCAAAATGAACACTCATAGAGGAAACAATACTAGTAATTCAAAAACTCTTTCAAAAATCTGAAGATGAACGAACACTTCCAAACTCATTTTATAAGCTCAGAATTACCATGATATCAAAAATTACCCTGAGAGAAAAAAAAAGCCCTAGGCTGGTAAGCTTGAAGAACAGAAGTGAAAATGCTCAACAGAACACTGCCATAGTGATTTAACAATGAGTTAAAAGGATCATATGCTATGAGCTGGAAGATTATGAAAGGTGGGGAGCAGTAAAGTATAGTACTTCACATATAAGCTTGAGTTTGAATCCTAGCACCAACATCAAAAGCTAGGCATGGAATGTGCCTGTATTCCCAGTGCTTGGAAATTAGGGACTGGAGAGTTCCTGGGATTTCTGGTCTACTATCCTAGCTGAGCTTATGAGCTCTAAGTTCAGTGAGAGGCCTTTCACAATAGTAAGGGAGACACTTGATCTCTTCTGGTTTCTATACACATATGCATACATTGATACATGGATGCATAAGCACATATACAGAAACACATATATATGTCCCTCATACATACATTTGTAAGAGGAGCAATGTCCATAAAGACACAAGAAGGGTTAAATATGGAAAAACCAATAAAATTGACATATCATGGTAACATATGAATATGAAACAGACAAGAGCAGAGAGGCAAGACTCTCCTATGGGCCAAATCTGGCCCACATAGTATTCTAATATTACTCATAAGCAAAAATCATTTTTATATTTAAAAATCATAAGTATCTCAAGAAATATTTGACATGATTCTTCCATCTTTTATGTTAAAAAATCTTAACAATTTAAATTTAGAAAGAATGTACCTTAATATAATAAAGGCCATATATTTGCAAGAAATATCTTGTTATTAGTTCATATCCAAAATATGTGAGTAATGAAATTCCTTAACACAAAACGATGACAAATAAAAGTCCAGCACCAGGAGTGGGTTACGTCTTTTGGAGTTGTTGCCCAGTGAGGTCACATAGATCTCCAAACATTATAGTCTATTGTCAATGCTCTTGGTGAGCCTTCCAATTTTGACAGGAAAACTCTATTGCTGAAGACTCCACAACCTTCAGTCACAGAAATCATGGAGAAATCAAGTTGGTACTTACCTTGAAGCTTCCATACTGCCTAGCTTTCATACTGCTGGAAGGTGCTGTGCATACTAACAAAGGAAGAAAATATTCATCAATTTTACCTAGCTGTGAAATCTGTAAATTATAATAAACTGTTCTGGAAATAGTGGCATGGATATCACATGAGTAAAGAGTCACTTTCTCCCTATTTCTTTATTTTTTTATTCATTCACTCATTCATTCATTCACTCATTCATTCATTTTACATCCCAGTTGCTGCCTCCCTCTTATTCTCCCCATCATTTGATTGGATTTAAAGCCTACTCTACAAGATGGATCTTATAACTGTCACAGTTATCAGTGCTGAGAACCTATGGTTCTTATACATAGGTCATAGGCTCTAGAGGAGAATATGCTATGAACATTCTGCTAAATAGGCATAGTATTGAACACATTCCTCCTGACTAATTGTTATACTCATAGATTAGTTCATATCACAAGTCTTATCAGAGAAGCTCTGCTATGCAGTGAATGGTAATTAACACAAAGATCCAAAGGTGTGGATAATAAGAGACTGAGGACTGCTTAGCCAAGAATATGACATCTATGTCACCCCTCCTCCTCCTATGGCTCAGGGATCTTTGCCAAAGAAGGAGGAAAAGGATTATAAGAGCCAGCATGATAGGTGGCTACAAGGAAACAATATTTTCTAGACATACTCGAGCAGTTGCAAATATGGACTCAAACCAGCATGCACAAACCTATAGAAGTTCAAGCCAAGAGTACATGGGCAGCACAAATGGTTTTGTTTTGTTTTAAAAAGAAAACACAAAGTTGGGTAGGTATGGAGGTGATAGAGGATCTGGAAAGAGATCAAAGCCCACTATGTAAATTTTTAGACCAACAAAAGAAAAAAAAGATATAAAAAAATAGAAAAATAATTAGCAACAGCAAAACTCCAAAGTATTGAATTTTAAAGGTAGGCAAGTAGCCCAAGTACTCACTTCACAAAACTAGATAAGCAAATAGCCATTAGCTATATGAAAATATGTTCATCAGTAAATAAGATTTCAAAGAGCAATAAGTTGTCATCTGATACCTGTTTGATGGCTTCAATCAAAGAAACCAAAGCTAAGAAATACTGACTAGGTCAATGGCAGCTATGAACACTTTTGATGGGAATGTGAAAAGTTCAGTCAGTATGGAAAGCAATATGGAGTTCCCCTTAAAATATAAAATTGAACTAACCTATGAACCAGCAAGTCTGCGTCTGGGTTTAAGTCCAAAGAATATAAAATCAGACTAATGAAAAGATGTCTGCACTCACATTTACAAGCATTATTCCCCAGAGCCAAGAGGTTGAGACAACTCAAAGGCCATCAATCTGTGTATTATGTATACACAGAATATTCAATCATTTAAATAAATAAATCCTGTCTTAGTATAGATAAACCTGGAGAACATTATGCTAAAATGAAGGCTCACAGAGACAATTACCATGTTTCTCATTTACATGTGGAACACTAAAAACCTAAATTTGGAAGCAGAACACAGTGGTGTTACTGAGGGTGAAGAGAATGGAGCGTAGTCAGTTAGGATGACTCTGTTCTGTAGCTCTTTTACACAGGATGGTCACTGGAGTTAAAAGGATTGTACAGAGAGTAAGTCTGAAATGCTTTCATCACAAAAATGTTAAGTATGTGAGGCAATGGATGTGTTAATTAGCTTGATTTAATTATTTGACAACATATACATTCAGTTACCTCAGGAATGCAAAGGAGGTTAGCTCCAGGACACCCTAATATACCAACAATGGAGAATGTGACTTTCTATAAAATAGCATACTACTTATATCATAACTTCTGTGCTATATGCACCACCCTGAACTGTAATACCTGATGCAATATAAGCGATGCATGAAAACTTGATTATTTGGGGAATAACGACAAGAAAAATATACTGTGCATGTTCAATACGGTTACAACTTCTAAAATATATGTTTGATTATTAGTATTGATTAAATATGGGAAAATGAATGAATATAAATTAAAATATCACACTGTACATCAAAATGTATGAGTATATATATTTTATTTATCAGCAACACAGTGAAGAAATGTGTTTGTATGTATAGACATGTGTGCATGTAGGGGTGTGTTCATGTGGGTGTACATTTGTGCATATAGGTGCACATGCTTGTATGTGTGTGCTTGGAGAGGCCATGGGTCAACCTCAGGTATCATTTCTCAGGTAGGCTAGGCTGGTTGGCCAGTGAACCCAAGGGATCTTCCTGTCTCTGAGTCCCAAATACTGGGATCATTAGCACACAGTGCACAACAACCGATTCTTTTATGTAGGTTCTAGGGATCAAAATCAGGCCTGCCTCATGGTTCTGTAGCACTTCACCAATTGAGATATATGGCCTATGTCAGATGAGAAATACTTGTAAAATATTTGACATGGTAAGTCAGAAGGTTAAAATAAGTTTTAAGAAAACAGAGTTGAAGGAAAACACCCTAACTGATCTGAAGATGTATTAATACACTACTATGAAGACTCAACATAATTTCAATTTTCTTGGCAGTTGAATATATTCTATTGTGTAAATGTACATTTTCACTCTAATGATTTCAGTTAATGGACATTAATACAGTTTTCCTGGCTATTATGAAGCAGCATATGAACATAGATAAGTAGGTACATCTTAGTGAGGTGTAGAGTCCTTTGGATATATATCCAATAGGGGCATACCTATAATACATCATATGATATATTTCTAGCATTTTGAGGAACACCCACACTGATTTGCATAGTGATTGCATAAGATTTCACTCCCACCAACTGCCAGTAATTCTTTCCCTTTTCCTTTCCCCAATGTCTATACCAGCGTCTGCTGTCATAGGGTTTTGATCTTTGCCATTTGACTAGGGTAAGAAGAAATCTCAAAGTACTTTCAATTTGCATTTCACTAATGACTAAAGATGTTGAACATCCAAAAATTAGGTTTCTGAGCCATTTGTATCTCATCTTTTGAGAATTCTATATACTCCCATATTATATTTTTAGATTGGGTTGTTTGATTGTTTTGATGTTCAGTTTCTTTTGAAATGTTTGCATATTTTAGATACTAGTGCCTGCCTGATATATTGCTGGGAATTTTTTCTCCCAGTTTTCTAGGCT
Source organism: Rhynchomys soricoides (assembly GCA_019843965.1). NCBI lineage: Eukaryota > Metazoa > Chordata > Mammalia > Rodentia > Muridae > Rhynchomys > Rhynchomys soricoides. Next base: position 12,846,508 of record JADRCH010000076.1, on the reverse strand, counting down.
GCCTATTTACTTAAATGATGCTGTCCTTTGTTTAATTGAAAATTTTAGTTTCCTGTGATCTCATTTGTCCATTGTTGCTCTTACTGCCTGCATTACTTGGGTCTTGTTTAGAAAGTCCTTTCTTATGTATTTCCTTACTTTTTCTATTGGATTCAGAGCAAAATATCTTAAAGTACAATCCTTGATCTACTTGGAGTTGAGTTTATGAAATATGAGTGATAAGAATCTAGATTTATTTTTATACATGCAGCTACTCAATTAGATCAACACTCATATTTTAACCTCTTTGAGGTTCTTCTTTTTATAAAAAAAAAATTATTCTTTGTGAATATCACATTATACACCCCAATCCCACTCATCTTCTCATTCCTTTGTACCTACCCTCCACCCTTGTAAAATTCTCCATAAAGGAATAAATAATCGTGTTGTAGATGCTGTAATGTGTCACAGTGTGTTCCCACAGTATACCCTTTTGTCCACATTTTTTTACTTAACAAATGTTCAATGGAGTGAGTCATTCATTGGTCTGGTTTGAGACCTCTGACTTCTGCTACACTATCAACACTGGATCCTCACTGAGGTTCCTCTGGGATATCCTGCTGTTTTCCTGTGTCAGGAAGATCCTGCAGTTTTGGATATGCAAGACCAGCCCCTTCACATGCTCCAGCACTTCACAGATAGGGTAGGTATTGGGGTGGACCAATTCAAAGCTCTGGATCTGGGCCTGGGTAGTAGTTGAGTTGGTCAGCCTTCCAGCTTTCCTGTACCCATGCCATGAGATGTGTGTTCTTCAGCAGTGCCATGGCTAGCTGACCTAATACTGCAGCCACAAAGGGCAAAGTCAGCTCTCCTGCTCTCAGGCAGGCTCACCTGTGCCCATGTCAGCGGGGCCAGTTCTATTGTGCTGTGCAGATGAGGTGCATCCTGCTTTCCTGAGGGGCAGGGAAAGCTCTCTGTTCTCATGACCTCTGGGCCAGCATGCCGTATGTGACAAGGGATGGAGTTAGGAGAGCAGACAGGTAGTGGGGCCAGCTTACCCTCAGCTGGCTCATCCACAACCCCTGAACCAGCATCAATTTTTAAGATGCTTTTTTCCTGCTTCAGTGTATTTTCAGCTTCTTATCAGAAATCAAGTAGCCATGGATATGCAGACTTCTATCTGGATTCTTAATTCTAGTTCATTGATTGAAATATCTTTTTGTTTTGGCAGTACTACAATGTGTTTATTACTATAATCCCGTGAATAACTTAAAATCAGGAATTGTCATATCTCCAAAAGTTCTTTGGTTGTTCACGACTATTTTTGTATTTTGTATGAATGTGTGTGTATGTATGTGTGTATGTTTCCAAGTGAAATTTCAGATTAAAATTTCAATTCCCATGAAGAACTGTATGTTTTGATGGAGATTATATCAAATCTGAAAATTACTTTTGGTAGCATAGCCATTTTCACTGTATTAATCCTACCAATCCCCCACATCTTTCTATTATTCAGTTGTTTTAAAAATGAGATTATGAAGTTTGCACCTAAACTAATGAAGCTGGAAACAATCATCCCAAGTAAGGTAACCCAGATCCAGAAAGACAAACATCCCATGTTTTAAGTGGAAAGAGATGTTAGCTTTGAACTCTAACATGTGTGTATTTTAGTTGGAATACCTTTTGAGGATAGGGCACTGATAAAGGGCTACAGGGAAGGAAAGACTCTTTCAAGGAAGAGTATACAGGATCAAATGATATGAAGACAAAAAGGGGAAGCAGAACAGAATTAAATGGGGTGGGGTTAGGAGGAAGGGACAAAGGGAGTATGGAAAGAGATGACAAACACTAAAAGTCCTGATCAAAAGCTATTTACAAACTTCCAACTGGAGAAAGGTCATGGAATATATACACATATATAGATATACATTCATAAAAGTTAGTGTAGAAGGAGCTATCATATAATAGGAGAACTAAACTAGACACAACCTCCTGACAAATAGAAGCCCTAGTACCAGGCATGGGTGATCACCTTCTGAGCTATTGGTCTTGGGGTCCCATAGACCTGAAAACATTACAGCCATTGTAATTGTTCTTGGTTACCCTGCAGAACTTAATTGTAAGACACCATTGCTAAGACACTGCATACTTCAGTCATAAGACATGAAGAAGTAAAATGGAGCTAACATGGAGAGAAAAGTAATCAGCAATCATATCTAGCTGTGGAGAAAAGTAATAATCAATCATATCCAGCTGTGAACCCTGTGAGCTACAGTTATGATTAGTCTGATAAGATATGCTCACTGGTGTAACAATGGCACAAATGTCATAGGATAACCAAATACCTCCTGCTTGGCTCTAACACCTGCTTTATGGAATGAATCTCATGTTCGGCATTGTTAATGAGCTAAGAACCTATGAATGGAAAGGTCCTACACTGTAGGGAAGAACCTACTACTATTATTTTACTACATAAGTACAGTACTAACACCATCAATCCTTATGGCTTATTGTTATACCCACAGATCTGTGATTCTCCCAACCTTCATCAAGGAAGATTCTTTTGGAAGTAGATGGCAGTTTACATAGAACCCCACAGATGGCCAACAGATAGAGAAAAAGACACTGTAGCATTTCTAGCCCTAAATGGGATGTCCATATCACACCACTCACTCTATGGCTCTGGGATCTTTGCAGAAGAGGGGAAGAAAGATTGTAAGAGCTAGAGGTGGTAAATAACTAACTACAATGAAATTATTTTCTGGGCACATCAGGCCAGTTGAATAATTACAATTAAGCTGTTTTCTGGGCACAACAGGGCAGTTGAACATAAAACTCATGGTGGTTGATATAGTATGCATAAGCAAGCTCAAGTCAGACAAAAATCCCATACACAGGGGAAAGGAAGTGGGCACTACATTCCACCACTTGATAAGAAGCTATTGGCATTTGATAACAGCTGGGAGAGAATCGATTATTTAAAATTTTGTGGCTAGCCCTGGTGGGATGACCACACTCCAAGTTAGGCTCCATACCCAACCATAATTGGGCAATACAATTAGACTTGGTGGGGGAAATGGAAGAGGAGGAGGGAGAGAAAGTAGAGGAGTAAGAGGAGGCAGAGGAGGAGGAGGAGGAGGAGGAGGAGGAGGAGGAGGAGGAGGAGGA
>JADRCH010000076.1:12819646-12843351 GCA_019843965.1 Rhynchomys soricoides | reverse complement strand
AGGAGGAGGAGGAGGAGGAGGAGGAGGAGGAGGAGGAGGAGGAGGAGAAGGAGGGAATGGTAGGAGATGAGCATGATTCAGACTTGAGAAGTTCTGGTGGTAGAGGTGGATCTGGGAGAAGTTGGGGGAGAGGTAAGAGAGCCTATGATCAAAATACATTGTATGAAACTCTCAAAGGATCAATAAATATTATTTAAACAAAATAAAGATAAATTCAATAAATATTTTAATGTATGATTTTATATTTGAAATGTTCTTTGAAAAAGGTGTCAATATAAGCTGATGTTGTTAGAATGTCCTTTTACTTAGTGCTGCTACAAAAAATATGCACTGATATAGGTAAGATAAAAAGATACCCTTACCTCTCACATAGTGTCTACTTCATCTTACCATACCTCCCCAAGGCCTATTTGTACTAGCCAAACACATTATCTGTGCTTTCTCTCAACAACTACAGCTATGAAACAATCTGAAAAGGAAAAACCCAAGACTCTTTGAATTAAGTATTTCTCAGGACACCTAAGTAAATGAGCCATAGAGGAAAAATACATACACTGAACCTTAAAAGCAAAGATTCACTGATAAAAAAAAATAGCAGTAAAATGTGAAAATGGACCAAAGTTTGCAGCTCAGAGGTAGAGCATGTGCCAACCTATGGATTTAGTCTTTGGCATAAAAAAATACAAGAAAAGAAAAGGAAGGCATACATTGGGAGAAACCATTTGTTAAACATACAGCTGGCAAAGAACTATTTTCCAAAATATATCACAAAAGCTTAAACTTAACAATAAAAAGACAAACACATAGTTTTAAAAAACAAAACACTGGAGGGGAAAAGCCCAGCTCACTAAAGCATCTGCTTTAGTACACATGGCAAATGATTCAGATGAGATGTCATTGGACTAACTGTGACAAAGACTTGGTGGCTGTGAAGCAACTAGGGACCATGGAACTAGGGAACTAGGGACTGGTGGAAAGGGAAATTGACACAGTTTCTTTGGAAGCTGATTGATAAGGTCCATTTAGAGCTTATCACAAGGCCACACTCCTCCTCCTAAGACAAAGGGAAGCATATGTGCACAAAGATCTGCATATACAGATGTGTGCACCCAGATGTGTGCAGCTGGATGTGTAGCAATGCTATTTGTAATACTATAAAGTGAGAAGCATCCTCAAATGCTTCTGATTCCTTAACTTATTGATAATGTATATGATGTCCATTCAATGGAATACTGCTGAACAATAAACATGGAGACTTTGTTGATATAAGGAAGACCATCAATGACTCCCCAAAACGGTATGTTGTGTGAAACAAATTAGACATAGGCATAATAATTTCATTTGATAACAATTATACAAAAAGCCAGTCTATAGTCACAAAATCAGGTTATCAGTTGTGTGGGACTGAGATAGTTCAGGGATGGGGTGAGTTTCTGCTAACCTATACAAGAGAAATTTGGTGGCCATAAAAGTGCCCTGGAATTTGACTCTGTTTGGTATCAATTACAATATACATTGAACAAAAGTCAGAACTGCATATTTAGAATGTGTATGATATATCTATATCACAAAAAAGACTATGAATGTGAAACTAGGTAAAATGCTGTGAATAATAACTTTTATAAATAGCTATAAAGCAATGTATATAATTAATAGAAGTAAGTGAATAAGATAATTCACACTGTGTTTGATTTCTCTCAACTTCATTATTACAGGCAATGGCTGAACGGTCCTTTGAAATTAGCTTTTATTCCACCTCTAAGTGCTCCCGTCTGAATAACATGGCTTCTCCACATAAAATACGCAATACAGATTCTGCCCAGATGGACAAAAGATGTATTGTCTTCAAACCACTGGCTTGGCTCTCCTATACTCAACTTTTACCTCAGATATCCAAGCTTAAAAGCAACCAGATGAAGTTTTATGGAATTTTCTAAGGGGAGGGGTTGCGGAGAAAAGACAACGATGAGGAAGAAATAATGAAAACAACTTTTGCTCATGGGAGGAAGTTTCCTGTGCCAACTCTTAGTTCAGAGTGATCTCTTCTTGGCCACATTCCAAATTCCTCCCAGTACAGGCTTCTAATGGAAGTGCTGACACAAACTCCATCACAGCTCTTCAGATGGGGTGATCTGACAAACGTGGATGAAGCCACTCACTGCCATTTAGAGTGTGTCTGTCTCCACAACAGTTCCCCTCACCTCAGTTACGATTGTTATAACATATGCTAACATGATTGAAAGCCACCTCTTCCCCAAGCTCTCTACTTTAGTATCTTTATTATAGAGTACAAATTAACCTTGATGATAAAAAATTTTCAGAGTAGTTTTTCTCTACCTTGGCATGATAAATCTCCTCCATTTTGTTTTTATCAAGTACAAACCTTCTGTTTATTTTGCCTGTTTCTGCTGCATTGTGAAATAACACAGACAGTGCAGTGTTCTTTTGAAACCACTAGCTCTTTCCATGAGGACGCAATCAATGTCTGTAATTCAAAAGAATCTAGATGAAAAACTTACTGATTTTGGGAAAAAGAAATATTAGCTCAGCACCCACATATGTGCCTTCCTATTCTGCATTTCATGCTTTATTAACAGCTGGATGATGCAACAAAGCTGCATTATAGCCACATGTTAATCTGAAGCTTAATGAAGGGGGAGGCACTGGACATACACTGATATAGTGTGTATTTTTATAGATACCTCAAATAAATGAGGCTTACAAATAAGGATAATGACCCAAAGTTTCTTCCCATGTTTGTAATACATGGACTAATTTGCAGAGAAGTCACAATTTTTGCTTTTGCAATGCAAGTAGAGACACCAAAACCTTTATTCAACTTTTTCTCTAGGGCTTCATTGTGGAGTTTCTCTTCAAGCCATCCATATTTGAGTGTTAAGCCACCTTTCAAAGTGCAGTTCGCATGCATGTCCTGAAGGAAGTATGGCTTCCATGGGTTTTTGTTTTTCTTTTCCCCCAGGAAGCATGCCTGAGACTTTCCTGAATTTAGTCTGTGTAAAGGCTCTATGAATCTTTCTGCACAGGTGACAATGATTAAATCCACTGGGATAAACTCAGACATGTGATACTCAGCAGTAGAGACTGGTCATTCACCAGAAGGTAGCAGGATATGGAGCTTCACGTTCCATTCTGTCTCTTGAAATTTAGGTCACAGACAAGGAACTGGATGGGGCTTACCACATGGTTGGCACGGTGCATGCACTAAATCTGGTTTCAACTTTCAGGTGCGATCAACCCATAAAATCGGCCATCCTAATGCTACCAAGTTTGACACCCCCTCCCAACTCCTGAAATAAGAACGATGCCAAGGACCCCATTAGCTGAAAATATATTGTCAATTTGGACGATGACTGTAACGGGAGGGGATGCTGCACAGCCAAAATTGCTAGCGCTGCCTTCATCATTCATAACCAGTTTCTACTTTTCTGCTTCTAATGGAAAGTCTAGCTTTGTGAACATCACAGTGATTGCTAGATCTCAGATGGACACAGCTAAATGTCCAGTATGGGTCAGTATTGCAGAGAGTTGTAATTCACCCAGCACTACTCTCTCTTACCAACATTCTCCATAGATTAAAGGAAAAGTGTTATTTCTAGCACATTATCCAAGTTTTACAGTCTTTTACTATTTTCATCGTATTTTTATTTTTGTAATTATAATTGTATCATTTATCCTTTTCCTCCTTCCAGTCCCTCAAATGTATTCTCTCTGCTCTCTCTCAAATCGATGACCTCTTTTTCCTTGTTATTTGTGTGTGTGTTCTTAAATACACAAATAAAATATGCTCAGTGCACATAACTTTTATTCTTGTCTCCCTTTATTGTCCTTTCATGTCAGAGAAATGACATTTACTCATTAACAATATGATATTAAGATGAGTGTCCTCCTTGTCACTACTTGAGGCAGAATGAAGATTGGTACAGGTTTTAAGTGCCATTGTCTTTAAGAAAAAAATAAACCTTTCAATTATAAAGAAAACGGTGATAAAAGACAAAGAAAAGCAGTGTGTGGAGGGTGGAGATGAAAGAACAGGGAAAGATGGTTAGATTAAAGAGAGATGAACAATGGAAAGGAGTTTAACAGTATTTAGAAAAACCATCTTCCATGACAAGGGGGGGGGGAAAGGGATATATTTGTTTTTCTTCTTTTTTTCATTTTTTTGATTATTTTATTTATTTACATTTCACATGTTATCCCCCTTCCCAGTTTCCCCCCCACAAGCCCCTATCCCCTCCTCGCTTCCCCCGCCTCTATGAGGGTGTTCCCCCCCCCCCCCACATTCCTGCCTCAGTGACCTAGCGTTCCCCTATCCTGGGTCATTAAGCCTCCATAGGACCAAGGGGCTCCCCTCCCAGTCATGCCAGATAAGGCAATCCTCTGCTACACATCAAGCTGGAGCCATGGGTACCCCCTGTGTACTCTTTGGTTGGTGGTTTAGTCCCTGGGAGCTTTGGGGTGTCTGGTTGGTTGATATCGTTCTATGACGTTGCAAACCCCTTCATCTACTACAGTCCTTGCCCTAATTTTCCCATTGGGTTCCCTGAGCTCAGTCCAATGTTTGGCGTACATCCACATCTGTTTTGGTCAGGCTCTGGCAGAGCCTCTCAGGGTAAAGCTATACTGGGCTCCTGGAAGTAAGAACTTCTTGGCATCAGCAATAGTGTCTGGGTTTGGTGTCAGCAGATGGAATAGATCCCTAGGTAGGGCAGTCTCTGGATGGCCTTTCCTTCAGTTTCTGCTCCACTCTTTGTCGCTGCATTTCCTTTTTGGGAGGAATTCTGGATTAATATTTTTGACGTGGGTAGCCCCATCCCTTAACTGGGGGCTGTGCCTATCTACTGGATATGGTCTCTACAGGTTCTATCTCCCCTTTGTTGGGTATTTTAGCTAATGTCCTCCCTGTTGGGTCCTGAGTTGGTGTGATTCTCTCTGTTCTGATGAAATTCAAAGTTTCTGGCATAAACAAAGAATAGAACTCTTCCAAAGTGTTTATTAATGCCTATATCTGCTAACGTGGCACTTGCTGCTGTAACAGGTTAAGTCTCCAAATCCCACTGATTTCAAACAACAACAGTGAGTTCTTACTTATAGTTAAAACTTATGTGCACACTCATGTTTGACAACCTTCTACCTTCCTCGTGCCTATCACCCATGGTCATTTTGAGACTCAGGCTACTTTCTGTATTATGGCCCCACTCCCTTGGAGTTTTCCTTATTTATAATAACAAAAAGATGGGGAAAGACTCAACTGCCTCTACAGCACTTCCCAGAATGGCATGGACCACTGACATTCAAGCTTCATTTTTCTACAATAATCTGCTTTCCAGTTAGGTACAGGGAAACTGGGAACTGTAGTCTCTGAGTGAGAGGCTGTCTCCTCACAACAGCTCAACCTTGTGGAGATAAACATGAGTCTTAATGGCTAACTATATAGTTCTTCCGTACCTTTAAAGGTCTATATGTTTTAGGTCTTTTCATGTAAATTATCTTAACCATGAGATAAAAGATACACTATGGGGGTGTGGATAGATGACACAGGGGATGTGAGCTTTTACGGCTCTTATGAAGGACCTAAGATTAGTTCATAGCTCCCATGTCAGGTTGCTCCCAGCCAACTGGTTACCTGTAACTCCAATCCCATTGGATTTGAAGATCTCTCCTAACTGCCAGGAGCATCTGCACACACATGGCAAACATACACATATTCATATACCCATGCTTTAAAATAATGAATATTTTAAGAAAAGATTAATTAAAGCGATAGGTTGATAGGATTAAGGTATTAATGTTATTAAGGCTCATATAGAAACCATTCACTTTTAGACTATTATTTATATTTCTTACCTGGCATTCATTCTTAATCATTGTCAACTACTAGTTTATCAAATATTCAAGTCTCCACAAAAGTTTTTCTCATACTAGATAGCAGGGTCTATGGATTTCAGAATTGCAGTTGAATTGTCTAATTAGAAATCTGCTATGATCTTTATGCATATCTATTCCTCAAATTAGTGATTCAGAACTATAACCTCAAAGGTAAAGCATTAGGAAATGGATTTCCTCAAAGCAATTAAATCATGGTGGCTGAGTCACTGTAACTGTTATTGTCCCCTTATAAAAGAAATCCCAGAGGCTGGGGAGTTGGCTGAGTGTGTAAAGCACTTGCCTTCCATGCAAGTGTGAAGAACCACATTCAGATCCCTAGTACCCAGGTAAATTCTGGGTGGGCATAGTGCCCCATCTATAGTTCCATCACTTGGAAGAAAGAGATCAGGGATCTTTAGAGCAAGCTGGATGGCTAGATAATTAATCTGGAGAGCTTGGTTTCTAGTGAGATATTCTGCTTCAAAGGAGAGATATCTAAGGAGGAAGATGGTAAATATCACCCTATAGCATTCATGCATACACAGACCTGCTCATTCAGTTGTATTCATGCATACGCATTTTAATAGCATGTGCGTGTATGGGTGCGTGCGCGCGCGCACACACACACACACACACAATTTGTGTAAGTTTGCATATATTTGCATATGCTTATACAAAATAATTTTAAAGGCCCCATAGTCCCTTGCATTGTATATGGGCACAGTAAAAAGGTACTGAGCATGCACCAGGAAGTGTGGCCTCATCTGACACCAAATCTACTAGCACTTTCATATTGGACTTCCCAATCTCCAGGATTATAAAAAATAAGTTCCTCTTACTTAGAAGATACCCAATCTATGATATTTTTGTTATATCTGAATAAACGGTGAAAGGAACATCTTTCTAGACCCTTATGAGAAGGGATTCTGTATTGATGGCATCAGAGTCTAAGACTCTCCAAAAGTATATATCTGAAACTCTGATACCTGGGATTTTGGTGTACAGAGCTAGCAGCACACATGCCAACACAGGATCACTCTAAATAAGCAGCTGTAGTGGGGAGGAAGCAAACTCCTTGGGGAGTATTTCCTTTTTCTTTGTGACAACTCCCTTATTTCTTTCAAGTTCTGGAAAAGGTTGAGCTTTGGAGTTTGGACATTATCCAGTTTAACTGCATAGAGGCTGGTCTATGCTCTTTTACATGGTCATGGTCCTTTATAGTTTACCATATACTCAAGTGATGAGTTATACAATAGATAGAGCCTCCATCCCCACAAACAGGATTGTGCTCTAATTTTTTCTGTGTTTTGAAGGAAAACCATGGCTAGATTTATCAATAGTAAAACTACATTTGTCTGTTAGGAAACAGTTACATATTCTTTTTTTGTTAGTCTTAATTTGATGATTTTTATCTCTTTTCATAGAAATAAATTCCAAGTTACTTAGTAGAACTTACAATGAGAGTCTGAAGAGGTCCCATTTATCAATTGTTAATCCTAAAGACTAAGCCATTTGTGCTCTGTTCAGGAAATTTTCTCCTATGCCAACTCATTCAAAGTTATTTCCCACTTTCTCTTCTATTAGATTTAGTATCCAATTTTATGTTGAAGTCCTTGATCTACTTGGACTTGGCCTATGCACAGGGAGATAAATATGGATCTATTTGCATTCTTCTATATGCAGACCACCAGTTAGACCTACACATTTGTTATTAGACTTAAATATTTGTTGTTTTCTCTTTTCTATTGTATGGTTTTGGTTTCTTAGTCAAACATAGGTGTATGGGTTTATTTCTGGGCCTTCAATTCTATTCCATTGATGAAACTGTCTATTTCCATACCAATATCATGTGGTTATTATCACTATTGTTCTGTAGTACAGCTTAAAGTCAGGGATGGTGATTCCTTCAGAAGTTATATTATTATTCAGGATTATTTGGGCTATACTAGGTTTTTTAGTTTTTCATATGAAGTTGAGAACTGTTCTTTCAAGTTCTGTAATAAATGGTGTTGAAATTTTCTGTCAAAAAAATGGGAATTGCATTGAATCTGTGGATTGTTTTTGGTAAGATAGTTATTTTCACTATGTTAATCATATTAATCTATGAGCATGGGAAATCTTTCCATCTTCTGAGGTCTTCTTCAATTTCTTTCTTCAGGGAGTTGAAATTATTGTCATACAGACCTTTTGCTTGCTTGGTTAGAGTTACAACAAGATATCTTATATTATTTGTGGCTATGGAGAAGGGTGATGATTCCCTAATTTCTTTCTAGTCCCATTTATCATTTGCCTAAAGAAGGACTACAGATTTCTTTGAGTAAACTTTTGGGATCTCATGAAGCTGAAGGCAAAGGACACTGTATGTAGGACAAAACAGGTAGCCTGCAGATTGAGAAAAGATCTTCACCAACCCTATATCTGACAGATGGCTAATATCCAAAATATATAAAGAAGTTAGATTCTAAAAAACCAAATAGCCCAATGTAAAAATAGGGTACAGAGCTAAACAGAGAATTCTCAACAAAGGAATCTCAAATGGCCAAGAAGATTTTAAAGAAATGTTCAATATCCTTGTCACCAGGGAAATGCAAATCAAGACAATCTTGACATTACATTTTACACCAATCAGAATAGCTAAGATCAAAAACTCAGATGACAGCAGATGCTGGCAAGAATGTGGAGAAAGAGAGAAACACTCCTCCATTGCTGGTGGGTTTGCAAACTGGTACAACTACTCTGGAAATCAATATGTCAGTTCCTCATAAAAATGGAAATAGTTCTACCTGAAGACCCAGTATACTGCTCCTGGGCATATATCCAAGAGATGCTCCACCATAATACAAGAATACGTGTTCTACTATGGTCAGAGCAGCTGTGTTCATAATAGCCAGAAATTGGAAGCATCCAGATGTCCCTTAACCAAAGAACGGATACCAAATTTGTGGTTTATTTACATGATGGAATACTATTCAACTATTAAAAACAAGGACATTATGAATTTTACAGGAAAATGGATGGACCTAGAAAATATCATCCTGAGTGACGTAACCCAGACCCAAAAAACATACATAGTATGTTCTCACTGATAAGTGGGTATTAGCCAAAAAGTACAGAATACCCATGATATACCCCACAGATCCAAAGAAGTTAAACAAGAAGGAAGGCCCAAGTGAGGATGCTTGAATCCCGCTTAGAAGAGGGAACAAAATAATCATGGGAGGCAGAGGGAAGGAGGGCTCTGGGTAGGAGAGGGGAGGGGAAGAGAAATAAGGGTCAGAATCAAGTATAGGGAGAGACTGGAAAAAGTCCCAGAAGGCCAGGAGAATGAATGGAAATGTGCAGCTGCCTGGGTGTAGAATGGAGAGAATCTCTCTGAAGTCCCAGAGACCTGGAATGGTGGGGGCTCCCAGGTGTTAATACAGGTGACCTTAGCCAAAATGCCCAACAGGGGGAATTTGGAACCTAAAGAGACCACCTCTAGTAGCCAGACAGGATCCTCAGTGGAGGGATGGGGACACCAATACACCTACAAAACATTGACCCCAAATTGGTCCTGTCTGAAAGAGATGTAGGGACAAAAAATGGAGCAGAGACTGAAGAAGTGGCCAACCAGTGACTGTTCCAGCTTGAGACCTAGCCAATGGGTAGACACCAATCCCTGACACTATTAGTGATGCTATGTTGTGCTTCCAGACAGGAACCTAGCAAAGCAGCCCTCTGAGAAGCTCTACTCAGCAGCTGACTGAAACAGATGCAGATCCCCACAGACAAACATTGGATAGAGGTCACTGACCCCTATGGAAGAGTTAGTGGAAAGATTGAAGGCCCTGAAGGGTATGGCAACCCTACAGGAAGACCATCAGTGTCCACTACCCTGGACCCCTAGGAGCTCCCAGAAACTGAGCCACCAATCAAAGAGCATACATGGGCTGGTTCAAGGCCCCAGCACATATGTAGCAGAAGGCTGCCATGTCTGGCCTCAGTGGGAGAGGATACTCCTAATCCTGCAAAGACTTGATCCACCAGGGTGGAGAGATACATAGGGGGCACCCTCTCAGAGGAGAAGGGGATGGGGGATGGGGAGAAGCTCTGTGAGGAGGAACTAGGGGGAAGCATTTAGGTTGTAAATTAATTAATTAGTAAATTGATTAAAAAAGAAAGTCTGAAGAGAATGATTCAGAGGGATCTTAGAGTTTTATTCTTTCACCTGGCACATATTTATTGGGAATTTATGACATAGAGATTACATGCAAGGTCTAAGAGTGAAAGAAAGCCAATCACTTCCTTTAAAGAATTTATATTATAACCAGAAATGTGTGGAGCCTGAATATGCCCAAATTCTTGAGCATATTATATGATCTCAATGCATAGACCACTGCTTCACACAACAAATATCCATCAACACTGAGTAAATGTTGAAGGAAGAAAAAACCACATATTTAGCTTATTTTGTCTCCTGGAATACACACAATGGGCATATATTTAGGATTCTAGAAATAGAAAAACACTTCATTGGCAAACAATTTTTTCATTGTAGTGTTCATTGATATGTTAAATGTTACTGAAAATTCAGTTTGCTAAGACATAGTTATTCCTGTTGAAAGACTGCTACAACATACTGGGTGAACCAGGAGTAAAAGAATCTGAGCATACCTGATAAACTGTTACCCAACTGAGTTATTTTCTAGTATAAAAAACTAAGCAAATATTTTTACTCTGCCGTGTGCTACTTAGAACAGTTTGACTCTCCATCATTATAAATGTATACAGAGAATGAGCCAGTCTGTCAGCTGAAATGGTATTTGATGATTTAGAGAGGACTGTACTGCCCCTTTCTCTTTCTGTTTAGCTCTGACTGACCCACACTTTTGAAAGAAAGGAAGAACATACTCCCCAGAGCCTGGGCAATGAATGGAGGCATTGTCCACCTTAGGAGGATAGGAATGTTTCACACGTGCATCAGAGCTTTCTTGTCAATGTGCCCTCATCCTTATGCCCTTAAATATTTTTGAATGGCTAATAGCTTATAAGATGACAGAAAGAAAAACTCAGTAGGTGTATATTCTGTGTATTTTTGTTAAGCTACTAGGAATCTGCATTTTGAAACTCATTTGCTAAATCAAATTAGTAGGAAGGGTATAAAAGTGAGTGACTTAGGGATTAATAAACATCCAGTGAAAGATATTAGATGGTTACAATCAATATAAATACCAAATGATGCTAACCCAATTTATTCTTAATATGAATGATTTCAAACGGGGAGAAATTGAGATATGTAATAAACACAGATCTCAGTGCTGAGCATAATATTCAAGTTCCAAAACTTATGTCAAAAGGCAAAGAATTTACCAATTTACCATGGTGAGTTACTCTATCAGAAGGGTTTCAGTTACTGCTCCTTACAACACAGATGCTTTAGAAACGATACAGATATAATTTCTAGTTAAATGACTTGTAGTTCTGAGCACACTGCTTAATTTTTAAAGGCTCCACCTTTATTTTATACACAGCAGCTTATATATTACTAGATCTAAAAGTTTATAACATCAATTTTTTTGCAGAGTTTATAGGGAGAGTGGTGATTATGAGAAATTACAACTCATTTCTAAGCAATCTTTCATTCTCAGGGAAATTCATACATAAAATCACTGCAAAATAATGTCTCTGCATCTGGGCTCCATGCCTCACTTGAGGAGATTAAAATATTCTTGGAGGTACACATAGATATCCTTTTAGCAGGGCAGGCAAATAAAATTGTTGGTCAGATTCACAATGGAATTTCCTATTACTTATTTAAATAGGAAGAAAACGTTAAAACATTCACATGGGTATTATTTAGGAACTGAGTTATCAACATAAGATACAGAACATTTAGGGAGTCAATTTTGAGGATATTCTTTCTATATTTTCATTGAATGTTTGCCTTTGAACGTAAAACTGTCTATAGAACTGAATACAGTGACAGGTTAATTCTGTCAGCCATGTGTTGAAGCACAGCAATGCACAAATTTTACATTTCCTGCCATTTGTCCTCTCTTCTGGTGGCAAGAAAAATGTGCTTCTGATAAATTTCTGAGACTGAGGTAATCTGAATTCAATTTGGTCACTTGTAAAACTCAAGTCTTATGTTTACCAGCTCTCTCACCTGTAAGAACCATAAAAGATACAAGTTCTGATACCCTTTAAATACATCTGGAACTAAGCTTGGCTGATTCCCATACTATGAGGTAAGCAATCGCTGCATGATTGACTATATTGCTCTGAAAATAGTCTCCAAATGACAATGCACCTAACTTGGCCTTGGAAGCCGAGGCCAGGATTCAAGATAGGCCTAATTCATCTCAGAGGAGAGCATCCTTAAGTGATGCCTTCAAGGACTCAGCCAATGCTGTGTGCCACCCAAGGCTCTCTCGGCAAAGCACATATTCAAATATAATGGTGCCAAAGTACCACAGCCTGAAGTATCTCCTGCACTTGAACATATTGTCAGCAGATGAGGTGCTGAGGGCATCAGGCATAATCCATTCAGTGGTTAAGACCTGGGAGTTATTGCCCAAGGAATCCAGACCAAAAATATCAGTTTAAGTTGGCAAGAGAAATCTAATGGGTTGCATGTCACCTGTATAGAAAAAGAGTTGGAGGTGAGGAGAGGAAATGTAGAATCTTCAGAAGTACAGTCTAAGAGTGACTTTCTAGAGGGTAACCAAGAACAGTAGTTAAAGGTCAATATAGTATATAATATTTGGGGTCTATGGGACCCTACTGGCCTACAAATCTAATAGAAGTAACTTACTCCTGGCATTGGGCTATGGAAAAGGAGGGGTTAAATGGGGAGGGAAATGGGAGGGCAGAACAGAGGACAGAATAAAGAAAGGGATAACTATCACTAAATATCTGAAATGTCTGAAAATGTCATATGAATAACTGCTACTGCAAAACCCTGCCCAATAATACATATATACATATATATGTACACATTAAATAGAGTTACCCTTAACAGGGCAACAATGCCCCTACTAAGAACCCCAAGCTAACAAATAACAACAACAACAAAAAAAGCCTGTTTTAGCTTATTTTAAAACCATTTGATATGGAAATTTCTCAGTGATGTCACTAATACAGTATCACATTTTAACATTTAAGAACAAATAGAAAAACTTTCTAGTCTTAGCAGACATCTAAACAAACATACTATGTTCAAAGAACTTATGTCATTATGTTGAATATTCATTTCATCATTCAGTAAATACTTGCTGGAGACGATTAGGCAATAAAATAGACCAGAATCCCTGGCTGCCTGTAGTGGAAGAACACAAATTGTGTTTTGTTGAGTAGGAAAATACACAGCATTGCAGTGTCAAGTATTCAAGAAGAAAAATAAATCTGGGTGAGAGTTCTAGCTAAGCACTGGCTGTGAGACTGACAGCAAACCAGGCTGCAATGGAGATAGGATAGTCAGGGCTGGCCTCAGGGTTTTACTCAGAAGATCAGTCTTACATAAAGATCTGAAGGAATTGAGGTAGCAACACGTGTGGAGTCTTGGCAACACAATATCCGGACGAAGCCACAGAAAAAGGAAAGGCAAATTTAAGAAGTAGGAGGAGACCAGTGGCTGGAACTTCTAGTGGTTTTCAAACTGAGCTCCTTTAACCCTAGAATTCAAGTGACTTTGGTAGCACTTCCACTATGGACCACCAGAGAATATTATCTATACAGCTACTGCCGATGCCAGCATTTGTTAGAGGCCAGGCACCAAGCCAAATGGAATGCTCTACCTTACTTTAACCTTTATAATAACTTTTAAGACAAGTTGCTGTTAGTAAAACACATTCTTGTTACAATCATTTTACAGAATCAAAAGCTTGGCGAGAGAAAGTCATTTTCCCAAGGTCACACCATGGGCTGTGAAGCCAGGATTTAAATTTAGATAACATGAATATGAATTAGTACCCTATATTCCAGGAAGCAAGTGGAGAGGCGGGGTTTTGTGGGAGAGGAGAGAAGAACAGAATTTTACAGTTTTATCTCCTTCTATCCTTTGTACAGCTACCCAATATTAGGAAATATGCTTATTGCTCATCAGAAAATCATCTATGGCAAATGTCATTAAACTAGAAGTACAAAGTCCTAATGATACCCGGCTACTATATTTCCTACAGGGAATGGAAGGCCATTCAGGGTCCGCATCCTCAGGGTCCTAGGTAAAGGCACATTAAAGCAATTTCCCTGACTTTTGACTCCCCCCTCCCTCCATGTCTAGTGTGTGAAATTAGTAAGAACACCACTTCCCATCTCTGCAGGCACTTGTTCTGAATGAGGCACACTGTAGCTGAGAGCTCTTCCACATCACACCAATGCATTTAGGTACTGGTCAGAAATAGAAGTGTTTTAAGCAGATCACTGAGACATGACTCTTGATCCAAGGGGACACATAAATGAGAGTCCAGAGGTTAGAGAACAGATAAGAAAAATCAAATCAGAAGATAATGAGTCCCTGAAATAGAGATGGGGAACCAATGTCAAGGTCCAGCTTTCAAGGCATCTGAGGGAGCAAGCCAACAGGACTGGACTGAGTAAAGAGTCAGAAGCTGAAAATGATGGGAAAGTCTGGAGAATCTGGGATCTGGAGACTGAGAACACTGTACATAGCTAGATGACAAATGGCTCTCCTTTTGATAGTTTGCATTTTAAACCACATGCACACTAGTAAAAATGCTTAGCAGGTCACTGACTCAATCAAGCTGCCATGACTGGATAATTTAAACAGAGGTCTATATGTCTGCCTGTGTGTCTCTCCTTTTCTTTTCATGTCTCTTTTTCTTTCTCTTTTAGTTTTATAAATTAAAAGTCCATGGCTAAAGTGACATCAAATTTGATTTCTTTTAAGATTTCTCCTCTTGGCTTGTCAATGGTTTGCCATCCTAATGTGATGCTCACATGGCTCTTCCTTGGGTGTTCTTTAGTTATGCTTGGGCCAATCCTTATGACCTCAGTTAACCAGAATCACTTTCCTAAAGGTTTTACTTTCAGACAGACAGAGGAACACTGGGGTTAGGGCTTCATCATATGACCAGAGGAAGCCACAAGTAGTACATAATAGCAACTAGAAAATTGGGTGGAAATGTGGGTTCAAACTGGACCATAGTGATGTCAATATGCCAATAGAAACTGAACCAATATGCTAAGATTACTGAAGGTCACCATAGTAAGAGTAGGTCTAAATCGTTCTATAATGCCAGGTGACACTTACATTAAAGAAATATGGGAGGCAGTATTAGGAGTCAGAGAATTTCTTAAATATGGAGAGAGAGAGAGAGAGAGAGAGAGAGAGAGAGAGAGAGAGAGAGAGAAGAAAATTCTCTCAGAAAGAAGAAAGTTCTCAGAAAATTGAGATACCAAGATATTAGAATATTAGAGTTTAAATGATATGGGACCTCTTCCATTGAGGCTTATTTTGTGAAATGCTATTAAATTTGTCATTAGATAGGTCCTCAGCAGCCTAAGTTGCTTACAGTCTAATATGTGCTATGTTATGGTTACGTTATGGTTTCTTTCTTTTGCTTTTACTCCTCCTCCTCTTCCTCCTCCTCCTCCCTCCTCCTCCTTCTTCTTTTTCTCCTAGGGGTCATTTGACTGTTTTTGAGACGTCTTTCTCTGTGGTCCAGGATGAACTAAAGCCCATTACTGTTGTACAGCCATTTCTTTGACCTGAAACTCAGACCACTCTCTATAACCTTTCCCCTTCTTCATATAAAAAAAGAAAGAATAAATAGTTGCTGGGACAGGAGTCTCTGTCCATCAGAACTGAGGACAAGGTACTGATAGCTCAGATTCCATGTGAAAGTTGTGCAGAAAGATCCACATCCTACAATCTCCCACGTTGGGGTGGGCTTTTCAGTGATGTTGGTACTTTAAGTCACCACTAGCCCATTTTGTCATTAGTAACCCCAGTGAAAACTCATTGGTTCACCAAGTTGTTACTTTGGTTCCCTTTCTGGGATGAGCAAGTTTGTGTGTGTGTGTGTGTGTGTGTGTGTGTGTGTGTGTGTGTGTGTTTGTGTGTGTGTTTGTGTGTGTGTTTGTGTGTGTGTGTTCTATCTGCCTCCTCAGAAAAAGTCTTTACCTCCAGGTAAACAATTATGTAGCTTAGACTAATTTTGAAATCATAGCTATGTTCCTGCCTTATCATTACAAGTATTGATATTATAGACATTAGCCATCATACCTAGTTGGATATGATCTCTTCATCGAGCTTGTCTCATCCCAGGCAGTTCTAAAACCCTCAAATGGATTGTAATTGTACCTTGCAAGCCAGATGTAAAGTTCTGATAGAGACTGTCCAAACCACACATCTCTTAGGTAGTTGTTACATTTGTCCCTGAAGGGCTAGTTGTTTTATCATCACCCTATGGAGAAATGTTCTCCATATTCTGTATTCCATTCTCATTTTTATATAGGCTGCTTAGATGAAGCACATACAATATGAGTGCCAACTACACTTGCTCTTACTTTGCTTTGGATAAGCATAAGTTCCTTTAGGACTGTAGTCATGTCTACCATAGATGCTCTTTGGGATTGTGACTATTTAAAGTGAATATATCCTGATAAATGGCTGACCATGGACGATGGTGATGTTAACCCAACTCCTCTGACAATGTTTGGAATCCTCCTTCCCCTGGCAAGCACACACACAGCTCTCCAGATGCAAATGTTTACTTGAGAGACACATGTGTGGAATTCTAGAGTAAATAGAGAGAGTGAGAAGTGTCTGTAGTTGAAAGGTCTGTGGGTTAGAATTCACATGTTATATTCCTAAATGTGTCTGGAACTTCCCGAGGGATTCCAGGAAAATCACTTAACTTCTCCAACTCAGCTGAGGAACAGAAATCATATTATTTATCTGCTTTAGATTGTACAATCATGCTCTGCTTTTTACAGCCTTAGATACTACACAACTCAACGGATCCCCAGGATATTAGAAGGATATTAACATATGCCAAGCAAACTGCAGCCAGAGATATATCAAGTTTCCAAAGGTCCATGTTTTTCCTGAGGAAATTTGAGAGCAGGGATGATATCTGTCCTGTGGCCACATGAACAGGCGCCTCTCCATTCCCACGTTACAGGGCAGAATTCCACCGCTCCCTCACTTTCTATTCTAGTCAAATATTGGGTCTCCCTATCTTCTCCCCCACCTCCCCCATTTAATAGGAAACACATTCTCTTTCTGTAGGACACAAATAGAAGAAAAAGGAATAAAAAAAGAGAAAGAGAGATTTAAGTAGAACTGCAGAATCTGTACCTACATACAACTTACTAAATATATAGAGATGAAAATAGCCAGAGCTGAGAGAGAGGAAAAAAAAGAAGAGTGTTTTAACAGTAAAGTAAAACCACAACTAATGACTTCAGGAGACAGGAGCTAGGTGGACAAGCAAAGCACTGCAGTTTTAAATATATGGGATTTGGCTTCACCTCCCCAGTAAGTGGCCTGGCACCAATTCAAATAGGCTGGTCTGGCACGCTAGTGCCTCTGTGAGGGACCACACTGGTGGATAGAAATGACCACAAAAGCCACAGAGAAAGTGCAGGTTTCCAAAAGCATCAAGAAGGCAAGGAGACTGGCAGCTAAAACAATGCCAAGGCTCCTTCATCAGCAGGGAGGGGCAGCCTTGCCAAGGCAGATTTTCTTTCTCTGTACATTGGGATGGCCAACCATAAGCCTGATCAGTGTTGGGATAGGCAGTGAGTATCAGGCACCACGGAGGAGGAACCAAGCACAGATGGCCCAAGGGCTGACCACAAGGGAGGACATCCCTTAAAGGATGAGGGCAGAGCCATCTCTGCTCTGGGTGCCATAGTACAGAAAGCTAAGAGAGTCATGTTTGTGGAATATTTCTGTGTACTAAAAAGAGGCAATAATCTTTATGGGCTTCTAGCTCTGGAAAATATTTTTCTATACAAACAAGTTGTTTTTCATGGCACTGAAGACTGCCAAATGATTTGGTACATGAAGCATTCTTGCTTTACACTGCCTGAAAGTAAGGAATCTACTTCAGAGAGTGGAAGACACAGCAGGGGGCTCTTGTTGGCCACCAGCCACTTTTAGCATCTATGGTGGTGTCTATACAATGCCAACTCTGCTAGCTGGAAAGCTGAAGTGGGATTAAAGCTTTTTCCAAGGCTGCACAATACATAATGGTATCACTATTTGCTGTGAGTTGGCTCATGCCTTTGATGGTCTAACAGCCAGGCTCAGTTTTCTCAATGTTCAAGCAAGGGCAAGAACTAACTTCTGAGGTTTCCAGAGGAGGCAGTTCAGACAAATTATGTCCAACTCCTTGAATGAGTTAAAAAATGCCAAGCACTTGTCAAAAATGACATATTCTGTAGTTGACAAGAAAAGAGCCATAATGATGGACATTGTGTATTCATAGTTCTCCTTTCCTGTCTTTGCCTTAGGAGACCAGACTATATAGCAACAATAATGACAACAACAAGTGTGGCATTTCCCATTGCTCTGCACACTTCACACAAGAATTTAATTTATTGATAAAACCATGCAGGTTAGGTGCTCTCAGACCAAGCTGGCACATTTCCAAAGAAGCAGGAACCTCTGTGACAGACACACAGTGAGTCAAAGGCAGTAGTATGGACGAAATGAGTCAGATGATTGGGTTGTCCTCCATCACCCCACATCACCTTTTGATGCAAAATAGAGAACTGGAAGAGGTATATATCATGGGTGGTGTGGCTACAGGGTACTCATGTTTTTAAACAGGACTTGGCCAAGACTTTGGAAGTCTTACAAACTATATGTTAAGGCCATATGGACATATGACATCATCTACAAAGAAGATAGAGAGAGCAAGAAAATGGATATAACACCGAGCCTGGAAGAATACACAGAAGCCAACAACAAAGACATAGAAAACCAAGGAAAAGCTATCATACTAGAACCCAAGGGCAGAGACTATATATTAAGAAGGGCATCACCAACCGGGCTGAATGAACCTCGCAGCAATGACAAGGACTGAGAGGTCCTGGACTCTCCAGTCCTGACTGGACTTGGGTGAGATGAAGATCATTTGACCTAGGCCAAAGATTCTATGACCAGGTGAGACGCCAAATTAGGTAAAAAACTCCATGGACCTATTTATTTATGGTAAGTAAAGATTCCTGGTTATAAAGGGAAGAAAGATAGGAGATAAGTGATGGTAGGGTGTGGCTGACTAGAGAGGGATTGCAGGCTTACTCCACTTACTTGATGCCTATCTTAGCATCGAAGATACTGCTAGAGGAAGAAGAAGAAGCCAAGAGTCAAAGGAAGACTGGAGAAGTGTGGCAAGGGATCGAGGTGACTAATATAGTGTGTAGTAAAAACATTCATCTTTGCTGGGCAGAAGTTCTTCCGAGGATCAGAAGGCAGGGCACAAGGATGGGCTGGCAAGAGAAGAGCAGAGAGATGGAGGGCTGCAGGTGAGAGGCTTCTTTGGCATACCTGCCCTGCATTTCCTAGCCAGTTCTTTTGCAAGAGCACCTGGTGCAGGATGCCCCTTTGCCCCGGGTCCTTCTGTTAATTACAGCTTATTTTCTTTCTCATCTTTCACAAAATTACCAAATGCACTTCATTTTGCACTGCATAGTGCCAAATCTTTTCATTTACGTTTTATTTTCAAAAGGCTCACATCTTGTTTGAGAAAGGTTTGTTTTTGTTTGCCTTCTTCATTGTGTTAAATGCAGAAAACATGCCATTTAAGCTAATTTTATATGCACGATGAAGTCTCATTAATTGCATTCATTTAAAACACGCAGCCGTTGCCAAGATCCATTTCTAAAGCTCCCCAATACAGATGAACTCCTCGTTTCCCTGGCTCCCAACCCTAGGATCTCAATCCTACTTTGACTCTATGAATTTGCCTTTTTTTATGTCTCTCACTTAAGTAGATAATTGTCCCTTCCTCTTATTTTACTTAGGGTAATACTTCCATCCACATTATATGTCAGTTCCATTCATTTAATTAAATAAAATCATGAGTTGCATGTGTCACCTTTTTATCTGTTCATCTATTCATTGGCACTTGAGTTGCTTCCACCATTTGTGCATTTTACAGTGAGTAATGCATTCTGAACACGGGCAAACAAAGTACCTGTTTTAGTACCTGTTTGCAGTTCCTCTGAGCATATACTAAGCAAAATAAATAAATAAATAAATACCTTTGCCATATGAATGGGAATCTAGCTTGATAAGATGGCAGCCATCTGGGTAGTAGCTGCCAGGTGACTTGGCACATCCTCAACCTTACAGGACAAAGTTGTTAAAAAATAGCCAAATGTGCTTTGCTGGCTACTGGTGCCCGGGCTGTTTCTTAATAATCATTGGCTATATTATTGTTTTACAGAAAGCTCAGGTATATTCTGGTTGGCCATGGCCCACCTTTATCTCACTTATTGGTCTTGGGAAACAGGGATATAGCAGTATTGCTGTTGCTTAAAGTTAGTTTATGTCTATATGACCCCAGTAAGCTGTACTTTGAACAATCCTAAGTCTGTTTGCCTCTGTTTTGATGTTACAACACCTCCCACTGTTGGGTCCATTCTCAGACACTGGGACTTGGCTTTTCTGAAACAATGTGGTAGTTCTGTGTACAACTTTTAAAAGAAATTACTAACAGATTTTCCATTGGGGGGACACCAATTTACACTTCCGCCAGCAATGCATGGAAGGTCTCATTTCTCCATTTCTTACCAATACATATTACTTTTTGCTATCATTGGTCTTTTTGTTATTACTATTGAATTTTACTATGCTAAGGGCATTTCTTTAGCACATTTTCTTTATTTCTTAAAAAAAAAAAAAAGGTTTATTTAGTTTGATTCATGTGCATGGATATTTGCCTCCATGAGTTTATGTGCTGCACATGAGTTTATGTGCAGGTGCCCAAGAAGGCCAGAGCAGGGCATCAGAGCTGGACTTCAATGCTGTTAAGAACCACCACATAGGTGATAGGAATTGAACCCAGTTGTCTGGGTTCAATGAAGGGTATTTTCTTAAATGCTGAAATACCTCGCTAGCCCTGTGATGTGCATTTTTTTAATGGCTAGTAAAGGCTAATTAATATTCATGCAATTACTGGGTCTTTTTATACCTTTTTTGTGGAACTGAAGTTAGAGTCTAATGCTCATTTCTTAACTGAAATAATTTTGATGGAATTCATTGCCTGTTATCTTTCTGATGCCCATTCAGCTCACTGCAAGATGCACTTGGCCAAATGACAAAATTAAGACATAAAATCTCAAAGAATTATATATAATTATATATATTAATTATATATAAATGATGTATCAAATATCCCCAAACCTTATCTCCAACCTCTACAATTGGTATTTATTTTATTTCACTTAAATCAGTCCATTATCTATCTATTCTACCCATTCATCAATCGGATTTGGTTGGTGGATACATTTAAAAATAAGCTATAACTACTAAGTAATGTTTTTAAGTGAACAAGAAAGAATCATTTCTCTGGCAGATAATGCACAAGAACAGAGAGGGGCAAAAGTCAGCAGGGGTTAGCGCTTTTACTTTGAACGCATCTTAATGAAATTTCTTGGGAAAATGAATCAAAGCGAACAGTCCCAGGGTACCGGTAGTGTTGACAGGGGGATGTCACCATCACAGCCCCCAGGCTGTATATTATTTTGGTTGCTCAGCAACATTGCTGGCTCATGTGGTCCACGTGAAAGCAATGAATCCTTAGGGTTAGAACTAAAACTGCCTGAAGCTTGGAGTTTCCAGCACTTGCTTTTAAGTGTCCTTGTTCCTCTCCTCCTGCAGCAGCACAACTCCTCAGTAGTCCCCGCTGGGCTGCTAACTCCTTTGAAGTCAGGGGCAGGTCCTACTCCTTCCTGTACTCATCTCCTTGTCCAAACTACCATGGGCATTTTTGTTCAGACAAGAAGGCCACAGTGGACTATTGCAAACCACATCAAGCACATTTCTATTATCCAACATTAGGACCTCTTAGATCCAGCACTCTGATGTCTGCCTAGTATCCAAGTACTACCTGTAAAGAAATAGTATACATACCATCTAGAAATCAAAAGTCATGTTTCTTCTTTTTAATCATCAACCTATTGCCTACTTAGTAGCTCCCATCTTTTCCAAAATCCTTGTGTATAGTTAAGCTTCATTGCCTACATAATACCCCTTTCCTTTGCCCCAGCAGGTACACACACACGCACGCATGCACGCACGCATGCACACACACACACACACACACACACACACACACACACACACACACATATGCGTATACACATGGAATGGTATTGAGCTCATATTTAGATGTCATGTAAACTGAGAAAGAAGACATTCATTTCGAAAGTCCCAAACACATACTTGTTTAGAGCATCACTCAGGAGGTATTAGGAGATATAATCTCATGATAATTCCCAGAGATATAATATGTTTTGGTTGGAGGAACATTCTAAACAACGAAACAAGGAAAACAGCCAAAGAAAATGTTTGTGAAATGTGACATGAAAAATCAAAATCAGAGTCCTTTGATGAGACAAAAGTCAGTGGCATTTGAGAAACAAGACCACAAGTGGTTTGAAAACAGATTCAAATCTCCTTCTCATTTATGCTGTCAAAAGGCGCCACCAGTCTCTTGACAAACAGAGTAGATGGAAGTCTCACCATGGGCTTTCAAAGATCAGGAAAGAGGCAGTGAGAGGGTGGGAGTGGGCAGGGAGTGGATTTCAAGAGAACGAATTGCATCTAAATAAATAAGATTTAATAACAGTACATGAGAAGAGAAATTCCTCATTTTCACTTGTCTCGGGATTTGCAAACACAGATATTTCCTTTAGAGAGGAAACCACTGTATTTATGAGTGGTTCATATTTCACACCTTTATTCATACATATCCTGTGATGTAAAAGGCCTATTTCTTCTTACATAGGAAATGCTAAATGCACTGGGGACTCACAGACATGCACAAAGCTCTTCTAGAAGTCAAAGTTAGCATAAGTAGTTGGTCACAGGAGTACAGCCTAAAACACAAAGCCCTCTTTCTGACTCGGCAGAAATTAAGCACTGACATGTGAGACCCGCAGAGAGTTTCATCTGTTTTTACTCTCAAAGCCTCATTCCTTTTCTTGAAGCATGTGTATATGCACATCATGCCTTTCCAACTTTAGATGCCTGCGATACTGATGTGCCTGCTAGAGGGTGATGCATGTAGCAGCGCCCCCTTGTGCTCACTGGGCCAAGTTACAGCCCAGGAAAGGGTAGCTAGATTAGGACCCTGTCTTTACTTTTTATTCTTAGCTTCCAGAGCACAAAACAGTAAGTGTGTGTTTCTTATTCTTACAATGCTAAAAAAAATTCAAGTAATTTAATGTTTTTTATATGGGAGAACCTATGAATGATCTTCCATTGCAGTACTTCCATGGCATTTAAAGTTGCAGTGAGAGTCTTCATAATGTCATTGCAAATGCAGGTAGGCTACACTAGAGTACAGAAACATTAATTACTGCTTAGTGGGTGTAGATGAACTGGCTTTAGAACATTTGGTCCCTGGTGCCGGGATAGGAAGAGTTACTTATCTCTTGTGCTTGATAATATAATAAACATTTTATTTCTGATTATTTAAGAGTGAATTTAAAATATGAGAAATGAGAAGGGCAAAGTCTCCAACTGGAACGGAGGAAGGGAAGGCAAAACAGAATAAGAAGAAACAAAAAATGCCAAAGAAGTTTATGTGTACACACACACACTCAGATGCACACACACACACTCAGATGCACACACA
>JADRCH010000076.1:12798261-12811604 GCA_019843965.1 Rhynchomys soricoides | reverse complement strand
CAATTTCCCAATCCCTTATCATTTACTGAACAATTTCCCAATCCCTTATCATTTACTGAACAATTTCCCAATCCCTTATCATTTACTGAACAATTTCCCAATCCCTTATCATTTACTGAATTTCTTTAGCCTTACTACAATGTCAGTGTCTTAGGATTTTTATTGCTGCAATGGAATTCCATGACCAAAATCAAGTTGGGGAGGAAGGGTTTTTTTTTGGTTTACACTTGCACATACTAAGTAGTCTTTCATTAAAGAAATCCAGGACAGTAACTCAAACAGAGCAGAAACCTGGAGGCAGGAGCTGATGCACAGGCCATGAAGGGGTGCAGCTTACTGGCTTGCTCCTCTTACTTACTAATAGAACCCAGGACCATCAGCCTAGGGATGGCACCACCCACAATAGACTGGGTCCTCCTCCACCAATTGCTAGTTCAGATAATGCCCTACAGCTTGTCTAGAGCTTGATCTTATGGAGGCATATTTTTTTAAATTGAGGTTCCCTCCTCTCAGATGACTTTAGCTCACATCAAGTTGACATAAAACTATCCACTACAGGTAGACACTGAGCATGTAAGTCAGATTTTGGAGTCAGTGGTGAGGATATATATTTTTCTTTGCTTTCAGAATTTGAAGGAGCTGTTTACATGGTGATTCTGGTCTAACCCATTCCATAGACACCCAGGCTAAGCCTGTGGATGCTTTCTCATCCCTATTTCTCAACCAGGGCATCAGAAGTACCTAATTGCTCATTTTTCCCTCTCTGTCATAATTTTGATTCTTGAATTCAGTTTTCACATTAAAGTATAACGCCTTTATCAAATGCCTTTCTGCATCAATTGAGAAGACCATGTGTGTTTTAGCTTTTGTTTTGTTAATGTAAAGTATCATGCTGATTGATTCAAGAATTTTGAGCCAGTCTTGCATGTCTTGGGTGAATCACATGGTTGTAATATAAAATTCTTTTGCCTTGCTAATTTCATTAAAGGATTTTGTTTTTGGCTTAGAGCTAATAGTGATGCTGGCTGCATAAAAAAGTGTTTGCAAATATTTCCTCTAGCTCAATTTTTAGAAAAGAATTTAGTAAATATTGAATTGACTCTTTTTGAATGTTTGGTACAATTCAGCTACAAAGTTGTCTGGTCTTAAGCTGGTTTTGCCCATTTTGCCCCCCTTTCATGATGTATGAATGCATGTATGTATGTATATATGTATGTATGTATGTATGTATGTATGTATGTATATAAGTACACTGTAGCTGTGTTTAGACACAACAGAAGAGGGCATCAGATTATATTACAGATGGTTGTGAGCCACCATGTGGTTGCTGGGAATTGAACTCAGGACCTCTTGAAGAGCAGTCAGTGCTCTTAACTACTGAGCCATCTCACCAGTCCCTGTCTCCCCCTTTTTAATTTGTTATTGGTATTTTAAGGTTTTTGGCTTTTTCCTGACTCACTCTTGATAAGTTTTATTTTTATATTTATTTATTTATTACTTACATATTTATTCATTTACAGCGTTGTTTGTATATGTGCAGATTTGTGTGCTTGTGCGCACATGCTTACACATGTACGTGTATGCACATGCGGGCCTAAGTTCAAGGCTGGATGCCTTCTGTTAAAACTGTTTCCCATCTTATTTTGAGACAAGATTGGTCGCTGAACGCAGAGCTTACTGACTTTGCTAGGCAGGCTGGCCAGTGAGCTCTACTGATTCACCTGTGTCCAACTCACCTGTGCTAGGTTCCAGGGTGTGTGCTACAGAACCTGGATTTGTAAGTGGATTCTAGGCATCCAAAGTCAGGTCCTCATGCATAGGCAGCAAGTACATTTACTGACCGAGCCATATACCCAGCCTCAATTTGTATTTTTCAATGTACTTACCCATTTCTTCTTGGCTACCTAATTTTTGGCATATAGTTACTCATTGTTGTTCCTGGTGACTCTCCAGATCCCTGAGGCATGTATTATAATTCTGAAGTTATTTTAAAAGAATTTCTGCTGGGTGCAGTGGCTCATGCCTTGAATCCCAGCACTCAAGAGGCAAAAGCAGGTGGATATCTGTGAGTTTGAGGCCAGCTGGTCTACAAAGTGAGTCCAGGACAGTCAGGGCTGCACAGAGAAACTCTGTCTTAAGAAAATAAGTAAGTAAGTAAATAAATCTTTTCCTTATAGTCCTTATTATTATATTTATTCTAGTCACTGCTAGCATTGTAGCTCAGCTCTTGGTGTTTCTGATTGGATGATGGCATGGGCAAGCACATGAGAACACGGAAGATTTACAAGTCATTTCACAGAACCGTAGAGATGCTGGACTGCCTTTGACCTATAGTATGTTTCCTCATACACTTTAACTCATAGAAATTTCAACACACTTTTTTGGTATATAAACATTGTGCCACTTACTGTCTTAATATTACCAGCAATAGATTAATCAGCTCATATTAGCTGTGCCCTTAGATACCCCTGCACAGAAGACCCCACCCAGGTACACAAGTGTCAGCCAGATATCTCCACTCCATTACCATAGCTATTACAGCATTTTCATGCTAATCCACTTTTATCCTTCACTCCATCACATTCAACCATCTAGAACCTCATGCTATGCCTATTTGCCTGTGCCTTAATAACATGATTCACAGCGATTATCGTCTCACACAGAGTGGCATTAAAATCTGTCACATTCTCTCCCTCAACTAAACTAGAGTTAATAAGGGAACTAGGCAACAGTTAACCCTGTCTTACTTTCTTTAACAACTTCCTATATACCTGTTTTAAATGATGTAAATGTGTGTATTTGTGCATGTTTGGGCAGGTTATATATACTTTCTGTCTATATGTTTTTTTACATGCAAATGTAATCTCCACAAATGTCAGAGCCAGCTGCCAGATTTCCCAGAAGCTGGAGTTACAAGTGGTTGGGAGCTGCCAGACATGGATGCTGAGAACCAAACTTGGGACCTCGGAAAAAGCAGAAAATACTTTAAAGCATTTAGCAGTCTCTCCCCAAACATGAGGCTTTTAAAATCTGTTCAATTTATATGTTCAGAATCCATTTTTCACAATCGGGAACTAGCAGACTAAGTCAGAACTATACCATTCACTATTTCATTATTAACAACTAGAAGCCTAGACTTCATTAGGATACCATTCCAAATGCCCAGGTTTCATATGCTGTATAGAGTATGCAAATTATCTTTTGATATTTTAGGAAGCCCCCAATTTCTACCATTAAGCAATGTTAGCATAAAACAGCGCCTTTAAATAACACCAGTAGAATGCCTAGCTATTGATAGAATCTTTATAAAGTTCTTAATCTCAACTATTATGCTCATAAATATTCCTCAAATAGCCACAGCTAGGATTCTCTCCAACTCACTGCTATCTACCCTAAGCACTTTCTAAAATTACTTCAAGTATTCAATTGTCTGTCTAAATTTCACTGGAAATCCCAGAGAACTAATTGAACTTTTAATTCTTACTTGTATCTTTTCTGGTTTTCTTTGGCTTGTTCAGGATTTGCAAGTTTTGCTTAAATGCATCTCACATTAACAACCAGGAAGAAATGCACTTGACAAGGTCTTCTTAGTAGAGTAAAAGGAAGTTTCTAATACCAAAGTCAGGATTAACGCTAACCTTCTACAGTGTTGATGGAGAAGACTTAGGTCACCTAAGACAACGTGGCCAAAGATAGTGGAATGAAAGTAAGAAGTGGGAAGAGGTATTCATGCCGAAGTAGTGCTGAAGAAAGGTGGAATGTATAAGAACTTGAAATAGGTAATGCACACCAGCTTATCAGTCAGTTTGTGATTTGAATCCGGGACTATCTGAGTTTAAAGACCAGGATCATGCCCTGTACCATAACTCCTAAGGAGTTTGAAATGTATCCTCTATGATGGCCCTTATAGACAAAAACATGTTTGGTGGTTGAATAGAGAAGTCACTATGAACACTAATAACACTAATTTCCATTACACAATACTTTAGATGCAGAAGGCATATGAAAATGGACAAGCTGTATACTCTCACTGGAAATATCAGTCTTCTCATGAAGTCATCCTGAGAGGCTGTAGGCCACTTAGCCTGGTCTTAGGCAAGATCATAGTCAAGTAATCTAGTGCAAAATTCTTCCCAAGTACGTGTCTACTGGCTAATGAATACCCCCTGATAATTAGGTCAAGAGGCTGCTGTGTAACCTGGATCCTACAATGCAGAGAAAGGCAGCCTATTTTGTTAAACATTTTAGGAATACACACACTAGAGGAATGTTGCCCACACTATTGCTCATTTAAATTAGGGTGGAGTGAGCCTCATTGTACATCCTTTTAGCTTCTTAATGGAATTTCTAGTCCTGGATTTTGAAGACAATTATTAGGAAGTGTTGGCTCCTTTCTCCTATTTCCTGTTTTAAAATTGTGGTTTGATTTCTTTTACTTTCTTAAATATACTGATGAATGATCTCATCTCCCATTTCCAACAACACCATTCAGACACTCCTTACAGGCAGGATAAATACTCAATCAGTGCTACCTGGGGTTCCAAGAGGTGCACACACAGCTACCTCAGGCAATCCTGATATATTTTCAAGACGACTGTTTTAAGAACTTTGGCAACTCCCTCTACAAAAGTTGTCTCACAAAGGAGGCTCCTATTCACTATCAACGGTACAAAATGAGGCCATGCAAATTATAGGGTCCCATTAATATACATTTTCTTTTCTATTACCTAGATGTAAAATTACACGTTAGGATCTTAAAGATTGTAGAGAAATTACCAAGTACTCTTTAGACACACTCATTCAAGATTTTTAAAAAAGAAAAACAATGTGGAAATTGTTCCCATGGATGGAAAAATTGCAAGTTTACACCCATGACTTTAAATAGGAATTGCAAGTGAAAAGCATGCATATCTAGCATCTTCAGCAACAGAGTACTCAGGGAAGTAACTCAGGGAACAGGGCTGAAATCCTTCATCTGACCACAAGAGGGTGCTAGAGTGCGAGCAATGACGCTTCAGTGCCTTTTCTCCTAGGTTCCCAAATCTGAAGTACACTGACTAGAAAATGACAGATTAAAGAATGGTCAAGATAATGATAAATTTTATCAAAATAATTGCATAGTGATATGTCAAAGATAGTGTTTATAGTATAAACATTAGTAACAGAATAAAACCTAGTACTGTACAGTGTTATTATGTAACTCACTGGAATTGTGAAATCTTTTCAAATGCAAAAGAATACAAAAAAAATCCATCTGATTATTTACAGTTAAAAATGATGTTTCAATTGTATGACACGACCTTAAATTAAATGCTTGTCTCTCAGGGGCAATTTATATTAACTTCCTGAATTAAAAAACAAACAAACAAACAAAAAACATATTGTAGATGGACAGAATTATAGAATTGTTTTCTGAATTGCTCATAGGGTTTAGCCACAAAATGAACACAAAAGATGCCACACCACTTCTCAAAACACCAAAACAACACAGGTAAACAATGGGGCATGGAATAAGAGTGAAGTAAGAGAATAAAAACCAAAAGGCAGATACCAGTGTAACTGTGGTTACTGATACGGCACAAATCCCTGTTCTCCCACTAAGATGCCCCAGGGTTCCTTTGAGCACTGTCATCCGGAGATATTAAACAGATGTGCTATACTAGGCCACACCCACTGAGTATGTAGTGATACAAGATAAATGGTGTTAATTCCAGGGGTTGTAAATGGGCAGGCACCCCTATCCTCAACATTGGAGAACTCTTTCTGATGGTCCTCATCTATGTTGGGAATCTGTAAGACTGTACAATTAAAGAACACAGCATGCTATCTAATTGTTATCTGAATCTGCTTTCACTTGTAGACATAGAATGTCACTAAAGACCTCGAAGTTTAAAAATGTCCAATCAAGAGCAGGAGCCTGCTGTTTGCATCAATATAAACTATGACATATTTATCTTCCCATGATTGCTTCGGTGATTTCAGATGTACACAAGCCTGGGGGCTTTCTGAAGCAGACCCTTGCAACTAAAAACTGAAGAGTGAGAGATTGTGTTCTGAGTAACTGATGATCCCTGCAGAGTCAACAGCACTGTCTGCTGGGACAGCAATCTCCTTTGCACTTTCCAAAAGGTTGTATGTGAACAATGTGTGGCTTTTCCTCCATAGCCTCCTGAAAATATATCAAAGCCTAATTTGACTTTCCAACTTTGGAAGTAAATTAGTGTCATAAAGCTAACTATGGCTGCATGGTTATATAATAAAGCTAGTCATAGGTGCACGAATAGGTATTGAAACCAACAGGCAACCTTGCTGTTTCTCATCTCTTTGAGAAATGTACAAATAATGTCAGAATCTTGTGGGACCAAATGGTGAAGTAGAAAGATGCCCCACGTGTCTGTCCCGGGCACTGCGGCTCTGTGAGGGAGGGGACACTTGGGAAAGTGGCCTCGTTCCTCTGTCCATAGTCCGACGGGCAGGTCAGGCTGTGGGAAGCCTTTGAGGGCCCTGCCCGTGGGTGGGAGAGCAGTGGCCTTCCTGCGGCTCTGGAGTTTCCAGGCTCTGGGCATCATGGATGATGCCAGATACCTTGGCGGTATGGAAATGGGGCTGCAGAGCACAGATGGTGTCCCTCCGTGGGACCAGGTTTGTGCACCTTGTGGTGCCAGGCTAGCTGCCTAGGCTTGGGGGAATGTGGTGACCGTCTAGAAGTGCTGGGAAGCCCTCGGTGAGAGATTAGATACAGCTCCTTAATTGAAGGCCGGACCCCTCGCTTCCCACAGCTGGTCAAGATGAATAGACAATCCATCATTCTAAAATGTTTACTGTCATCGAGTTGAGTGGCATGGATGGAATCGTACCCTGTGGCCTCTGGGAGAGGAGAGGCAGATATAGTAACTGGGAAGGGGTGTGGCTAAGTCTCTAGGTGTCTCATTAACCTGGGGATGGCTTGGGGCTGTGTGGCCACACCTCTACCTGAGGAGGGGTGGGTCAGGGGTCTGACAACAGGTCTTACGTAGCCAAAGCCTCCTGGGAACGTTGGCATAACGTTTTCTGGTCCCTTGTAGGGTAAACCCTATTGAGTCTCCCGTAGTTTAGCCTGTGCTCCATCAGGTGCCAGACTGCCTGTCACAGTCCAATGCCCCACAGAATCTACCCCAACTTGGTAAAATAATTGCAAGCAAATATTTCCCATCACTAAAGCAGAGTTTGTTCACGTCCCTCTTAGGCAGCAGTCTTTGATGTGAACAGTATAGGTTGTCTCAACTACAAACACTTGGGCTCTCCAGATACAGCTAATAGCAGCAGTATGTTGGTACTATCACCAGAATACCCTGCACAGATTCTGGGTAAGTTTACCGGCTACTTAGAATTTAATTTGAACAACAGACATTATTATAGGTTGGGGGGTGGCAGAAGTCATTTTTATTAGAATCAGAAGAGGCAAAAACGAAAGATTTAGGGCTGCTGTTCTGTGAGACCAAGCTTTGTGAACATACTTTCAAACGATGTAAGCATGGTCAGTAAAAATTAAAAGAGAGAAGCAGAGCACTGGAAGAGATTTCCAAAGACAGGAAAACAACCTCCGGAGATGCCAGAAAAGCCATGAAGTAGCCTTCAGCTGGGCCTTTTTGTCTTTTCCTTTTTCTTTTCTTTTTTTAATTTAATACTTCATTTACATTTTAAATGTTTTCCCCTTTCTAGGTCTCCCCTTTGGAAACCCCTTATTCCATCCTCCCTCCCCCTGCCTCTATGAGGGTGCTCCTCCCACCCACCCACTCTCGTCTTCCCTCCTTGGCATTCTCCTATACTGGGGCATCTAACACTCTCAGACCCAAGGGCCTCTCCTCCCACTGATGGTCAACAAGGCCCTCCTCTGACACATATGCGGCCAGCACCGTGGGCCCCTCCATGTGTATTCTTTGGTTGGTGGTCCAGTCAGTCTCTGGGAGCACCGCGAGACCTGACCAGTTGACATTGTTTCTCCCTCATTGCTTCTGCTGAGATCAAAGTCTGTGATTAAGCCAAGGATCACAAACATCAAACACCCCTGTGACAGGGTGGTGTGCCTCCCTGGCTGGAGGTGGGAGTAGAACAACCACAAGAGAGTGGCTAGACTCTACCTTCATTCCCACTATTTGTAAATAGGTGGTGTTCTTTATAACTACTAGAGGTAATGTGCATACACACTATATGTGAGATATTTATCACAGCTCTCAAAACATATGGAGGAAATAAATACATTTAAATATGCTTCACAGGGAGGGAGAGGGGGTATCTTACAACACAGAAAATTAGAAACTGCTCCTATCACCATTTTTTTTCCTTTCCTACCCACATTATCAAGATTAACAATGTTAATAGGCCATGTGGATAACATCTATTTGATAAGTAATGATAAAGGCATAGCTTTCTTCCTCAGTAAAAATCTAAATAATATTTAGAATTTTAATAGACCAATTATGATTTCTTAGTCATGATACATATCCCCACCCCACCCCTCTCTCTCTTTCTCTCTCTCTCTCTCTCTTTCTGTGTGTGTATGTATGAATCACAAGAGAATCTGAGTGTGGGGTATATAGCTATCTATATTAATTTTGCAATATTTCTATGAACCTAAAACTGTTCCACAGACTCTAAAAAGAAATAATAACCTAATTAAAAAATAGAGAGAGAGGGGCTGGACAGTGGTGGCATGCACCTTTAATCCCAGCACTTGGGAGGCAGAGACAGGTGGATTTCTGAGTTCAAGGATAGCCAGGGCTACACAGAGAAAACCTGTCTTGAAAAACCAAATTCCCAACAGAAACATTTAAAGAAATGTTCAACATCCTTAGTCATCAGGGGAATGCAAATCAAAACGACCTTGAGGTTCACCTTACACCAATCAAAATGGCTAAGATCAAAAACCCAAGCTACAGTACCTGTTGGCAAGGATGTGGAGAAAGAGGAACACTCCTCAATTGCTGGTGGACTGCAAACTGGTACAACCACTCTGGAAATCAATATTGGCAGTTCCTCAGAAAATTAGAAATAGTTCTACCTGAAGACCCAGTTCTACAACTCTTGGAAATATACCCCAAAGATGCTCTACCATACCACCAGGACATGTATGTTCTCTACTATATTCATAGCAGCCATATTTATAATAGTCAGAAGCTGGAAACAACCCAGATGTCCCTCAATAGTAGAATAGATACAGAAATTACACATATACACAATGGAATATTATTCAGGTATTAAAAGTGAGATCATGAAGTTTGCAGTCAAATAGATGGAACTAGAAAATATCATCCTGAGTGAGGTAACCCAGACCCAAAGGACATGCATGGTATGTACTACTGATAAGCAGATAGATATTACCTAAAATGTTCAGAATACCTATGACATAACTCACAGACCATAGGAAACTTAACAATAAGGAAGGCCCAAGTGTGGATACATGAAACTCACTTAGAAGGGGAACAAAATAATCACAGGAGGCAGAGGGAGGGAGGAAAGTGGGTGGGAGAGGAGAGATGGAAGGAGAAGGCCCAGAGGTCTAGAAGAATGAGTTGAAATATGCAGCAGTAGGGGTTAGAGGGAGGGGGAATCTCTAGAAAGTCCCAGAGCCCTGGGATGTGAGTGGCTCCCAGGACTCAGTGGGGATGACATTAGCCAAAATGCCCAACAATGGGGATATGGAACAGAAAGAGGCCACCTCCAGTAGATACACATGGTCCCCAATTGAGGCAGGGGGCCACCCACCCATCTTCAAAATTTTTAACCTAGAATTGTTCCTATCTAAAGAAAATGCAGGGACAAAATGGAGCAGAGATTGAAAGAAAGACCATCCAGTGACCAACTCAACTTGGGATCCATCCCATGCATGCACACCAAATCCTGACACTATTACTAAGGCTATATTATGCATGCAAACAGGAGCCGTCCTCAGAGAGGCTCTACCAGCAACTGACTGAGACAAATGCAGATATTTAGAGCCAACCATTGGGTTGAGGTCAGGAACCAATATGGAAGAGTTAGAGGAAGGACTGAAGGAGCTAAAGGGGATTGCAACCCCACAGAAAGTACAACAGTGTCAAATAAATTGGACCCCTCAGAGCTCCCAGAGACTACGTTAAAGGACAAGGAGCATACATGGGCTGTTTTGTGGCCCCAGACACATGTGTAGCACAGGGCTGCCTTGTATGGCCTCAGTGGGAGAGGATGCACTTAATCCTGTGGAAACTTGATCCTCAGGGAAGAGGGATGCTGGTGGAGTTGGGGTGGGGGTGAGATGGGAGTGGGTGGATGAGTGGGGGAGTGCCCTCTCAGGAGAGGGAGTGGGGTAAAGAACTCTAAGAGGAGTAACCAGGAAGGGGGGCAACTTTTGGAATGTAAATAAATAAAATAATTTAATAAAGATAAAAAACATACAACAAAAATCTGTTGTTCAGTCCTCCACAGATCATATATGACACATCTGAGGATATGGCAGTCAGATTGAGGGGGAAATGGTTTTGACTCATTCAGACAGATATATTAAGTAGATAATGCACGCAAGTATTTTTTAAATATTCCTGAAAAATGTTTAGTTGAATGTCTATGTAGCTATTCATTGCTCAGTAAAATGGTAATGAGACAGGGACAATTCCTAGTCTCACGGACAAAGAAGAATATATTCTAAAGCAAGACAAAGCAGATTCAATTCTCATCTGGACACTCTCATTATTAGCATGTACACTAATTCAGTTCTAACACTCTGAGTCTTTGTCTACGAAACAGAGCTCACAGTGTATTAAAGAACATTTGGGCCATATCGATAAGAACAAATGCTCAAACAATGTCAGTTTCACTTTTCAACTATTTCTATTCTTAGCAGCTGCTGTCTGCCTGGATATCTCCCAGGTCTTAAGCATATTCCCAATGAAGCTCCCTCATGGACAGCTTTCCTTGCCAACATATTTCTCTCCCAGACTTCCTGAACTTCGTAAATGGCACCTTCAGCCCATCACCCATCCAGTTGTTCTTGCTATACTGTGAGCGCTGTTCCAGATCCCATCTTATCTCTCATGCTTATGAGTGCAATCCTTCATTACATCCTCTTTATCTGGGAAGTCATTCATAAATGTATGCACATCACTCCTAACCCGTATAGTTTTCCTCCCATGCTCTCTAGGTCTTGCTTCTGTACTTCACAATCTCCATCCAGTTTTCAGGGGACAGATTGGGTCATGTTACTCCTATTCTTAGAATACTTCAAAGCTGAATTATAATAACTAGGAATAGTATAAAATGTCAACATATCACCCTGGCTAGCTACCCCAACACCACAAGATCCTTTTTCCCCCTTTCCAACAGAGGAAGCATTTCTGTAGATGGAACTGAGCATGTGTTCTTCTTGACTGAATCACAACCTAAGATGGTTAAGACCTCATGAGATTAATATTGGTAGCTGCTCCCTTTACAAAGAAATTTTCAAAGCTGATTTTTCTCTCATTTCCCATTTCATTTTTTTTTTTTTTTTTTTTTTGCTAGCAGTCTTACAATTCCTGTGGAGGGAAGGAGGAAAGGGTTCCCTATACATAGACAAAGCTCTAGCATAGAGAAAGAACTTGTTTTAGGAAGCATTGAATGCTTCTAAAAATAACCTCCAGAAAAAAAGGAGATGCATCCTATTTATAACAAGTATTAATATGCTGAAATAGGAAAGCAGGCTTTTCTCTGTAACTAAAGTGATTTTTCTATCGCTACTGTACAATTGAGCTGGAAGCTATTTCTCTAAATAAAGATGCCAGAAAACATTAGGGTAATAATACCACTGCTGGCATGTATATTTAGAAAGACAGACATGTTTGGTGACCTGGACATTTCATTTGTCAGAATGAATCAGAGTAGAGATAGAAGGAATATGAATGAGTTGAACTATAGAGGCCTAACTACAGATACTCACTCGACTTAATCCATTGATCCATTTACTCATTCAATCAATAAAGAGATATTGATTGAACGTTAACCATGCCTCCAGCACTTCCCTGGATCTTACATATACATCAGTTGAGGAAAAAGACAAATTTGTCAGAAACCCTAAAGATATGAGTTCAGTAAAGAAATAATTCAGGTTCTCAGCCCTGGGTATGAGGAGGCACAAGCAACAGACATTGAGAGACATAGGGGGCAAATGAAAGTAGCTGTTCTGGAAGGCAGATATGCAAGGCTTCC
This sequence comes from Rhynchomys soricoides, assembly GCA_019843965.1. NCBI lineage: Eukaryota > Metazoa > Chordata > Mammalia > Rodentia > Muridae > Rhynchomys > Rhynchomys soricoides. The sequence goes on along the minus strand of JADRCH010000076.1, from coordinate 12,799,406 downwards.
AAGTAGGCCACTGGCTTTACAAGTGGAGATCAGTGGCTAAGCAAACAAAGCACATTTGGTAGAATGGCCAGGGTGAATGCATTCTGGGACCAAATTAAGAGAGAGAAGGAAAGGGTGGGAATGGAAGCAGCCAGAACAGAACACCTGTGAGAGGTGAGAGGTTTTCTTTCCAGGGGAGGCTAAGGAGAGTGAGCCAGTTCATACAAAAGGTTTCAGAAGCTTCCCAAATGTTCTGTCAAGGCAGCAGAAGAAAATGCCCAGAATTTGCAAAAATATATACCACAGAAGCAGAGCTGGTCTGAGGTGCTGAAATTGTTCAGCATGAGAAACCTCTGCCCAGTCTGGCAAGGAGGCTTAAGAAAGGAAGTGCTACATTAAGCAAATTGTTGCTTCAACAGAATTGATAAATGGTGTCTGGGTTGGAAAATAGAAAAATGCCCCCCAGGGAAGGGAATGTTAGGCACAAATAGGTATTCCAGGTTAGCATCTCTCAGCCTTTCTGCTCTCCTTTGCTGTAAGATGTAGTCTCAGTTACTTGGTGGAGAATGCATCTTATGGTGACTCGATGGAATATTAGCATCAGTTGCCTAAAAGTGAACAGCATAAAGCTCCCACGAATCCAACGGCCCTCCATGGCACCCCAGTTTCAGCCATCATAACTGTTTGAAGGCAAAGGTACAGTGTGTATGCTTGAGACACTGTGTTACTTTTCCAATTGCAGACAGCATCAGATGTGCACATGGTCCTGTACATTTTATAATAACTCTGAACAAGGCTTGGGGAGGGCAAATTTCACACCACACTGTCTCTCCAGTCTCTTTCATATGTTCCACCAGGTACTGAGCACTCATTGTGTGTCAAGGCCTCTTCTGTCTGTCTTCTTGTTGAGGTCTACATTCCAGCCATGCAAGGGTACTTCCCAAGGATGATATTACCCTGGTTTCTAACTAGGGGCCCCCATCCTTTCCTTAGTCAGCTGCAGGTCAGTCCTAATATCAGATAGCCAGGACACACAGGAGGCCTCACATCACAACTATAAATAGTTAAAAGGTCATCAGTAAGTAAATTAAATAAATTATTAATCGGCCTTCATAACAGAAAAAAAAAACTGAAAAAGTATTAAGGTTTTCTTATAATTGGCAATC
>JADRCH010000076.1:12733368-12798251 GCA_019843965.1 Rhynchomys soricoides | reverse complement strand
ATTTTATTATTTTAAATGGTGTGTGTGTGTATGTGCATACAAATTTCAGTGCCCTTAGAGCTCAGAAGACATTAGCATTCCTCTTGCTGAGCTTTGATAGTTATAGGTAGTTATGATATTGGTCCTAAGAACTGAACTCAGGTTTTCAACAAGAGCAGTGCCCGTTTTTAACTGCTGTTTTTTAAAACATCTATTTTTTTTTTGCATTTAACCTAAATATTTTAATAGTATTTAGTTGGCATTGCCAATGGGTATCTAAAAGTAGCTGTAAGGTCAATTTTGATGATTTTTTATTAAAAAAAAAATTCATATTTGGGGATGAGGATCTCTTTCAGTTAGTGCAGTGCTTCTAGCATGCATGAAGCCCTGGGCTCAGCTTTTAGTTACATAGAAAGGACGGCCTCCTGGCACATGACTACATTGCAACTCTGGAAGCAGAGACAAGAGGATCAGAAGCTCAGGGTCATCCTTGGCTAAATAGCAAGTCTGAGGTCAATCGGGCTACATGAGCCCCTGTCAAACACACACAGAAATCCAGATTTGAGCATATCCAGAAGTGAGGTGCATACTTTCTGAGTTGTTCCAGTGACTGTCATTGCTATGAGCATATCGGGAGTTAAACATGGCAACAAATGCCCACAGTAATTAAAAATAAGCCACTAATCAGAATGGAGCTTAAATTAGGGGTATATTTTATGATAATAATTTGTACAATAAGCATATCATATTTTTTCATATTAAAAAAAAATCAAATTCCCTTTAAATTGTGCTTCTGTGTTCTCTGATGAGTCCAGCAGTTTGTGCAGATCTCAGAAGGAAAAGGACACAGAGATAACTCAACCGCGAAGGATGAGCTTAAAGCTAGCTCACAAAATGCAGGATTAGTTTCTTTATAAAATAGTTCAAAAGTTAAATTATTTGTTTGTTTATTTGTTGCAAGTAAAAGAGGATCCTTTATGGCTTCCTGTTACTTTTCTCAGTTCTGTTCCATCACCTAAATACGACTAGCATTTATTATCTTCTACAGAGCACCCACCACTTTAATGTGCCCTCTGTTCTGGAAATTCCCATTTTTAATGTGACCATTTACAATTTCCTTGTATTTCTACCTTTTTCCTTTCTGTTCTTTAAACTGAGCATAGATTGTTTTCATACTGCCTATTCTAATAGTCTCCCCTCCCCCAGTCCTCTGAGAGCCTTCCAGCCTTCCTTCTCGTCCCCCCAGTCCTCTGAGAGCCTTCCAGCCTTCCTTCTCGTCCAAACCCAAACCCTTTCTGTCTCTTGTTAGAAAACAGGTATCTAAAGAATAATAAGAAAAGAAGATAAAACATGCAAAATCAGAATAGGACAAAACAAACAAACAGGAGAAAAGGCACGAGAAATGTAGACAGACAGACAGACACAGGTTCACACACACACACAGGAAACCCATAAAAAACACAAAATTGGATGTCATTGTGTTTATGCAAGGTGAGAGAGAGAGAGAGAGAGAGAGAGCGCTGACAAAGTAATATGAGACAAAGAACCTCCAAAGATGTTAAATAATTTTTTTTTTAATTAGAATTACATGTCTTTGGACTTTATTCAGCATTTTATGCCTCTCAGGCACACCTTGCCATATTTAGAACATCCCAGACCCTGTGGAAACATTATGAAAAATTCTTTATCCATCAGAGTTCCAAAACTGTTCACAGAAATCGCCCCATTTCTCAGTGGAGTCTCAGCTTTGGTCTCTGTTTAGCTTCACGTCAACCAAAGTTGAGCGCTTCTTGCAGGGCAAACGCCACTAGAGGGCGCTGGCAGTTCACGACACACAGGCTCCTCAGCGAGGGACAGCAGTGTGAGAGGTGCCAACTCCATTTCAGCCTCTGTCATGCATGGTCACTGCTTCATGCAGCAAAATTTCTTAACTTGCAAATATATTTTGTCTGAACTCGAAAAGAAACAAAGCAAGAAGGACATTGCTCAATGCATGTCTGTTTCCCAACCAGGTGAAAAAGACACCAGATTCCAAGGACTTCGGAGATAGCAAAGGAGCTTGTGATTTACAATGTTTGAGGAAAGGAGGGAGGGGGAAAGGAAGAAAGGAGGGAAGATGGAAGGGAGAGAGACAGAGACAGAGAGAGTGGGGAGAGAGGGGGAAGAGAGAAAGGGAGAGAAAGGGAAGCTGTCAAGTATTACATTACTTGAAGTCAGCTGAATTGATGGTTTTAAAGAACTCTCCATGTAAACCAAAAAACCGCTACTCTGGTTCATAAACCTCATGCAGGTGATGTGCATTTAACACCATGAAATAAATATTATATTTAAAAGGCAAAACAAACCTTTCACATGTTCTTCCAAATTTCTGTGACAGATGCAAAGATTTTTTTGATGTTGAAGAGTATCTTACCTTGTATTAACATTGGTTTTCAGGGGGTCAACCACACTAAGAACGTGAAACTAACTCTAGGTCTTGGTGGAAAACCACTAAATCTAACCAAAAATATATAGAGATAGATCAGATGTAAATATAGCCAGATGATATAAAGATAGAGATAGAATTTGGAACCTGTCTACTTTTAAAATGTATATTATATATATTAACAGTTTTACATATGAATTTATGGCTGTACACAAAACTGCAAAAACAAGATTATACTGGCTGATTACAACAACTTTAAGATTATATTTTAGTCTGGCCAATTAGTGTTCCCGAAGACCAATGAGATGAATCTAGCTGATTAACAAACAAGATGGGCAAAATATTTGATCTTCTGTGATTACTTTGGGAATGGTTGATAACAACCAGTGATAAACATGATATGTGCTAAAGCTTTTCAATTTTGGATCATGGGCACACCTGGAATGTAAGTCCTGTTACTCAAGAAACACCAGCTCAGGAGTAAAATAAGTCTCATTGGGCAGGCATGTTGTCCTAACAGTAGAAATAATAAACTATTGTTCTTTATTCTTCCTCCAATTCTTACTTCTTGCCAACTATCAGATTTATGCGTTCTATTGAACATTCATTCAACAACAGCTAAAGTTACTCTGCTGATAGATACACAAAAATTAAGATAGAAACTAGACCTCTTAGAGGTAGACAATGACCAAGCTTACTCTTGTTCTTTAGATCTAACATATATGTTCAAAAATGAATGAGCAGGATCCAGCAGCCCTCCCTCTCTCAGCTAAACTATTTACTAACTAATGATAGGTTCTCGGGGAAGGAAGTCATTGCTACAGTTGCATACCCACAGGTGAGCACACCAGGCTCCTGAGAACAGTTCTAACCCCACGGTCACTCAAACAGCTTGGGGTACACACAAGGGTGGAGCAGCAGCACTAAACAACCCAACAAGACATGAATGTGGGGAAGCATGTGTCCCGCAGAGGAGAATTAGACAGGGGTGGGAGGGAGAAGAGAGACTGAGAGTGAGAAAAACGGAAATCTATTACAAGCATTCTTGGAAAGGTTAAGAAACAAATGAATTTTAAAAGGGCATCAAGAAACATAGTCACAATTTTCTCTAAAGATAAACCTTAAATGAAGTATCAGTAGGTAGGACTATGAAAAACTAGGGATTGGCTAAAATATAGCATAGTTTTTGCTGTTGTATAATGTATTCAGTTTAACATTTAGTTTGGAAACACTGTCCTAAAACAGGTGCATTTGAAACTGCAGTTTGTTCTCAATTTCAAGGCTTAACTATACTGTTGAAAGCTGCCCTTGAAAGTAAGATAAATGTAAAACTCATTTCCAACAATGTTACTCTGGGGACCATTTGTTTTAAGTTTTATTATCTGATTTTCAAGTAATCATCTAAAGCCAAACTTGCTAAGTATAATGAAAAGGACAAAGATAAACTCAGTATCACACATAGCTCTTACTGCCTTAAGGTGCTAATGGGACAGTGGGACCATCCTCGGTAGGAAAAGGATGCTTTCTAGGGGTCTCCGCACTTTTGCAACCAAAGGAACTTTAGGAATTTATTCAGGGACTTTCTACAAATGTCAGTTTGACTGGGTCTTTGTCATAAAGATTCAGTTGACTCTGAACCTTTCCTACTGTCACAGATCTAAAGACCCATGGGTTGTGGGTGTAGCCCCATTTAGTAAGACAGACCTACACAGCATCAATACCCCGGCATGTCACATGAATCCTGCCAGCAGGGGTCAAATAACCCCTCTGTACATGTAATGAGTAATTTCATAGCCACTCCCATAAAAAAGAGTACTCTCATTGGTCTAACCTTAGACACTCAGTGTGTAATTCAGAAATATATGTTTTCATACTTTTATTTATTTTAAACAACAGCTGCCAATTGTGGAGCTTATGGTAGATATGAGACAATATGCTAAGGACTGACAGCAGCTTTAACACAGCACAACACGGAGCTCATTAGCATCCATATCAGAGAAAAGACAACAGGACACTCTGAGGAACACATTAGTTTTTACAAAGACACAAAGCAAGTTGGAAAAGCAACACTGCAGTTGTTTGCAGATGCTGTTTGGCTCCAGAACCTATGCTGTCATCAGAGAATACAGTGTTTCATCGAGGGTTACAATATTTCTTAATTCAAACTCTAACATGACTCTTTTTTATTGGATATTTTCTTTATTTACATTTCAAATGTTATCTCTTTTCTAGGTCTCCTCTCCAGAAACCTCCTATCCCAATCCCTTCTACCCCTGCCTCTTTGAGGGTGCTTCTTCCATTCACCCACCCACTCCTGCCTTGCTGCCCTGGCATTCCCCTACACTGGGGCATTGAACCCCCTCAGGCCCAAGGACCACTCCTCCCACTGATGTCCAACAAGGCCCTCCTCTGCCACATATGCAGCCAGAGCCATGGGTCTCTTCATGTGTACTCTTTGGTTGATGGGCCAGTCCCTGAGAGCTCAGGGAGTGGGGAAGGTCTGGCTGGTTGACCCTGTTGCTCTGCTCATGGGGCTGCAAACCCCCTCAGCAGTCCCTAGTCTAACTCCTCCATCTGGGATCAGGCGCTCAGTCCAATGGTTGGCTGTGAGCATCTGCCTCTGTATTTGTCAGGTTCTGGCAGAGCCTTTCAGGAGACAGCCATGTCAGGCTCCTGTTTGCAAGCACTTCCTGGCACCCACAATAGTGCTGGAGTTTGGTGACTGTCTATAGGATGGATCCCCAGGTGGAGCAGTCTCTGGATGACCTTTCCTTTAGTCTCTGCTCCACACTTTGTATCTGTATTTCCTCATGTGAGTATTTTGTTCCCCCTTCTAAGAAACACTGAAGCATCCATACTTTGATCTTCCTTCTTCTTGAGCTTCATATGGTCTATGGATTGTATCTTGGGTATTCTGAGCTTTTGGCCTTGTCCTTGTACTCTATTGTGTAAATGCACCACATTCTCTGTATTCATTCCTCTGTTGAGGGACATCTGGGTTGTTTCCAGCTTCTGGCTATTATAAATGTGGCTGCTATGAACATAGTGAAGCATGTGTCCTTATTACTTGTTGTAGCATCTTCTGGGTATATACCCAGGAATGGTATAGCTGGGTCCTCAGGTAGTATTATGTCTAATTTTCTGAGGAACTGCCAAACTGCTTTCCAGAGTTGTTGTACCAGCTTGCAATTCCTCCAGCAATGGAGGAGTGTTCCTCTTTCTCCACATCCTCGCCAGCATCTGCTGTCACCTGAGTTTTTGATCTTAGCCATTCTGACTGGTGTGAGGTAGGATCTCAGGGTTGTTTTGATTTGCATTTCCTTGATGACTAAGGATGCTGAACATTTCTTTAGATGCTTCTCAGCCATTTGAGTTTCCTCAGTTGAGAATTCTCTGTTTAGCTCTGTTCCCCATTTTAAATAGGCTTATTTGGTTCTCTGGAGTCTAACTTTTTGAGTTCTTTGTATATATTGTATATTAGCTCTATATCAGATGTAGGATTGGTAAAGATCTTTTCTCAATCTATTGGTTGCTGTTTTGTCCTATTTACAGTGTCCTTTGCCTTACAGAAGCTTTGCAATTTTATGAGGTCCCATTTGTCAATTCTTGATCTTAGAGCATAAGGCCATTGGTGTTCTGTTCAGGAACTTTTCCCCTGTGCCCACATGTTCGAGACTTTTCCCCACTTTCTCTTCTATTAGATTCAGTGTATATGGTTTTATGTGGAGGTCCTTGATCCATTTGGACTTGAGCTTTGTACAGGGAGATAGGAATGGATCAATTTGCATTCTTCTGCATGTTGACTGCCAGTTGAACCAGCACTATTTGTTGAAAATTCTGTCTTGTTTCTACTGGATGATTTTGGCTCCTTTGTCAAAGATCTAGTGACTGTAGGTGTGTGGGTTCATTTCTGGGTCTTCAATTCTATTCCATTGATCTACCTGCCTGTCACTGTACTGATACCATGCAGATTTTTTCACTATTGCTCTGTGTACTGGCTAGTTTTGTGTGTCAACTTGACACAAGCTGAAGTTATCACAGAGAAAGGAGTTTGAGTTGAGAAAATGCCTCCATGAGATCCAGGTATAAGACACTTTCTCAATTAGTCATCAAGGAGGTAGGGCCCCTTGTGAGTGGTACTATCTGTGGGATGGTAGTCTTGGGCTCTATAAAAAAGCCAGCTGAGCAAGCCAGGAGAAGAAAGCAAGCCAGTAAGTTACATCCCTCCATGGCCTCTACATCAGCTCCTGCTTCCTAACCTGCTTGAGTTCCAGTTTCTGGGCACTGTGAGAGGCCCAGAAAGGCCATTGGTGAAGGTGCAGCCTCAGTTGAAATTGATGGCCCAGGACTGAAGGGGTCATGCAAAGGTGATGAGGCTTTGCACCATGAAGAGATCCTATGAGAGGCTATTGGTAAAACTAGTTGCATGGGAAGACAGCAGTGTTTTGGAGATGCCAGTACCAGGAGATGACCACCAAGAACAGCAGCAGCAGTGGAGTACAGACATCTGGAGCCTAGAAAACAAGGTGTGTGCTGCAAAGGGCAGAGCTGGAGAGGTGACTCAAGTCCTTGGAGGAATTCAGAAGATTGTGAGTGAATCCCAGACATTGGATGGTTGGAGTTTGATTTTGCTTTTGATTGTGACTGTGGCCTGATATTTTTTCCTCTTGAAGAAAGAAGGTATTTTAGTGGAACCCACAGTTAAGAGACTTTGAATTTTTAAAAGACTTTGAATTCTAAGAGATTGGATATTTTTTAAAGGATTGAAATTTTGATATGTAAGAATTTGCAAAGACTGTGGGACTTTTAAAGTTATTTAGATCTTGGGGATAAATAAGAAAATAAGGGTTGAGGCTTATTGGTGATATATTTGTGTGTCAAGTTGACAAGAGGTCAATTGTACTGGCTAGTTTTGTGTGTCAACTTGACACAAGTTGAAGTTATCACAGAGAAAGGAGTTTCTGTTGAGGACATCCTCCACGAGATCCAGGTGTAAAGCATTTTCTCAATTAGTGATCAAAAGGGGAGGGTCCCTTGTGAGTTGTACCATCTTTGGGCTGGTAGTCTTGGGCCCTATAAGAAAGCCACCTGAGCAAGCCAGGAGAAGCAAGCAAGCCAGTAAGTTACATCCTTCCATCGCCTCTGCATCAGCTCCTGCTTCCTGACCTGCTTGAGTTCTAGTCCTGACTTCCTGTGGTGATGAACAGCAGCATGGAAGTGTAAGCTAAATAAACCCTTTCCTCCCCAATTTGCATCTTGGTCATGATGTTTGTGCAGGAATAGAGACACTGACTAAGATGCTCTGTAGTACACCTTGAGGTTAGGGATGCTGATTCCCCCAGAAGTTCTTTTATTGTCGAGAATAGTTTTTGCTATCCTGGGTTTTTTGTTATTCCAAATGAATTTGAGAATTGCTCTTTCTAAGTCTATTAAGAATTTAGTTGGAATTTTGATGGGGATTGCTTTGAATCTGTAGATTGCTTTTGGCAAGATGGCCATTTTTACTATATTAATCCTGCCAATGGGTGAGCATGGGAGATCTTTCCATCGTCTGAGGTCTTCTTTGATTTCTTTCTTCAGAGACTTGAAGTTCTTGTCATGCAGATATTTCACTTGTTTGGTTAGAGTCACACCAAGATACTTTATATTGTTTGTGACTATTGTGAACGATGTCATTTCCCTAATTTCTTTCTCAGCCCTTTTATCCTTTGAGTATAGGAAGGCTATGATTCTTAAAGTCATTTACAAATCAATATTAAACTTAATATGGAAACAAACAAAAACAGTATAGCTAATGTATCCTGAGTTACCTGAATAATAAAATAACTGCTGGAGGCAATATCATGCCACGTTTCAAATTGTGTGGCAGGACTATAATAATAAACACATCGTGGTATTAGCATAGAAACAGAAATGCAATGGAATTGTGCTTAAGAGTCAGACTAATTCCACATACTTACAGACAGACCTGATTTTTTTTTTTTTCCCCTACAAAGAAGCCAAAATTACATACTGGAGAAAACACAGATTCTTTAACTAATGATGTAGCTCAAACTGCATAGCTGTATGCAGAAGAATGCAAATAGATACATACTTATGACCCTGTATGAAACTCAACATTGCCAAGTGGATCACAGACCTTGATGTAAGACCAAATACCTTGAATATGAAAAGAGAGAAAGTATAGAATGTGCTTGAACTCATTGGTACAAGAAAGGGATTTCTGAACAGGACACTGATAGCACAAGCATTAAGAGCAACAATTAATAAATAGAACACTTCATCAAACTACAAACACTGTGTACAGCAAAGGACACCACCATTCAAAGTGACTGGTAACAGAATATATCTGACAGAATGTTACTATCTAGAATATGCAAAGAACTAGAAAACTTATCATCAAGGAAACAAATAAACCAAATTTAAAATGGGATATAGAACTAAACAGAGAACTCTTACAGTGTATGAGAAAAAAAATAAATGCTCAGAATCTTTAGCGATCAGAGTTAACCAAACTCAAACTTACTTACAGATTTTATGTTACACCTGCCAGAATAGCCAAGATTAGTAAAACAAATGACACCCCATTCTGGTAAGGATGTAGAGTAAGGGGAACACTATTCATTGCTGGTGGGGATGCGGCTGTTACAAAGGCTATGAAAATAACTGGGGGAGTCCTCAAAAAGATGAAAATAGATTTATCACAAGATCTAGCTACACTACTCTAGGGTATGGATCTAAAGTGCACTGTATCTTGCTTGCTGCAGAGATACTTATTGGTCCTTGTTCATTGCTGCTTTGTTCATAATAGTCAGAAGTTGGAAGCAGCCTAGATGTTTATCAACTGATGAACAGATAATGAAAAGGTGCCACATTTACACAATGGAATATTTATTCAGCCACTAAGAAAAATAAAAGTGTGAAGTCAGGAAAAAAAATCATCGTGAATGAGATAACTCAGCCCAGAATGACAAACATTGCATGTTTTCTTTTATATGTAGATATTATATTTTAAGCTTTAGACATGTGTGCTTCACCTAAAATATCCACAGAGGTTGGGAAGCTAGTAAGGCATCAGAAGATAGAAAGGGAACTGAGAGGATTCTGGGGAAAAGGATACATACAGAGAGGGGAAACTCACATTAAAGGCCTTTTTAAATATCCATATAGAAACCTAATACTCTAAAATCTTCTTAAATTATATAAAATTAATTTAAATGGAGTTAGTATATAATGAGGAGACAATGCACCAACTACATATCATATGTGTACACACCAAGTAAAACCTCCAGTACCAGGAATGGGTTATGTCTTGTTGAGTTGTTGGCAAATGGGTTCCCATAGATTCTTCTAAACATTACAAGCCACTGTTAGGGCTACAACCTGATGGAAAATTCCTATTGCTGAAGATACCATTTACCTTCTTTTCCAACATAGAAAAATCAAGTTGGTACCCGACTAGAAGCTCCACCCCTACTGATTAGTGTTCATGGTGCTGGAAGGTGCTCTACATACTACAGAGGGGTAATCACAAATCTCACCTTCATTCAACTATGAACACTGGGACCTACAAAAACAACCTGGCTGTAAGATATCCTGGTACAATAGCAGCATAAATATTATTGGGGTGACAAACCACTTTTTATTGGATTTAAGACCTATTCCATGATACGAACCCCATATCTAACAAAAACCTGGAACTAGATAGGTCATAGGCCACTGAGGAAAACCTATTACTATTTATTCTGCTATATGAACATAGCAGTAAGATGACTCTTAAGGACATTGCCATATCCATTGATCAGTGTACAGAGAAGGGAAGTGGGAACAATGCCCACCCCTAACCAAGAAGCTATTTATAACTGAGACCTGGAGAATGAATATAAATGTCCATTTACATTGGATAACTTTTTCTTTTTTCATCTTCTTTTAAAAATGAATTTTATGATTTTAACTATGTTTGAGAGAGTATGTGCACATGATGCAAGTCCCCTTGGAGTCCAGAAGAGTTTGGATACCATGGAGCTACAGTCAGGGGCAACTGTGACCCTCTAGATATGGATGCTGGGAGGAACACTCAGGTTCTCTGTGAGAGCAATATGCACTCTTCACCATGGAGCCATCTGCCCAGCCACAAGTGTTCATCTTATTATCTTTTTACAGCTTACTTAGGACAGAAATAGGAAAATCAAAATCCACTTTGAAATAATTACAACAATACAGATTAGCCCATTTTGGAAATATATGTTCTGAGAACTCTCTTCACAATAACCTAAGTAGTTATTGTGGATTTTAATCTTCATCTTTCTTAGTTCTTTCTTTGCTCAATTAAATAAGTAAGCTCTATTTCTATGAGTACTACAGTGTACCTGTATATAATCATGTACCTGATGCTAAAACTATCTTGATGGCTTTTCAGTTGCTTCAAAATAGTAAAATCAATGTTTGTATGCCAACCTAGGCAATCATTCTGTCTGATTCCATTAACAAAGCAGGGCAGAATGCCATCTCTTCTTGGAAGACTGCCTTCATAGGAATCACAGGCATGGCCCAAATTTAAGTTAGCAGCTCCAGTGCAGATCTGCTTTTTTCTTTTCATAGGCTGTGGTAACCTTGAAAGATTTTGTTGTGACAGTATTTGTCTTAATGTCCAATTCTCAACTCAACTCAATCACACTCAGTACTTATGAATGTCATAAAATATGAAGATAAAAATGATTGAAGATGTTTTCTTTTTGTCCTAGAACAACAAACAAGTCTAGGTAGATGGAACACCTTAAATCTTATGTTAGACTTACTGGTTAGAGAAATTTGATAACTGGTTACAGATGCCTTTTGCTTCATCCTCATAGAAAATAGATTTTTCTTATCTTTTACTTTCCTGAATTTACTCATACCCTGCTGGGCAATACATAAGGTTTCTGATAGATATGTTGTTAGTTATTCAGACATTTCAGGAAGCAATGTGATTATAACAGTGAGGGGATGGTGCATTAGTCAGGGTTCTCTAGAGTCACAGAACTCATGGAATGCCTATATATATTAAAGGAATTTATTGTAATGCCTTACAGTCTGTAGTCCAACTAACCCAACAATGGACAGCTGTGAATAGGAAGGTCAAAAGTCTAGTAGTTGCTCAGTCCATGAGGCTAGTTGCTTCACCTGGTCTTATGTATAGGCTGGAATCCTGAAGAGGTAGATCCCAACATGTACTGGCAAGTAAGTGCAAGCAGGCAAGGAAAAATGAGTCTTCTTTCTTTCAATGTCCTATGTAGACCTACAACAGAAGATGTGGCTCACATTAAAGGTATGTATTACAACACATTAATCTGGAACTTGGCTTGTTCCAGGCTGACATTGAACTCAGAGATCTGCTTGCCTTGGCCTCCTGGAATTAAAGGCATATATTACTTTGCTTGGGCCTAAGACTTTCATGGCCCCTATGTTTCAAGATCTCCATGTCAAGATCTGAATTAAAAACTGTGTTTTTTCCAATTTGTATCTATTGGACTTCCCTTTGTTGTCTAATTTCTCTAGTTAGAACTTCAAGTACTATAGTGAATAAATAGGGAGAGAGTGGACAGCCTTATCTTGTCCCTGATGTTAGTAGGATTGCTTCAAGTTTCTCTCCATTTAACTTCATGTTGGCTGTTGGTTTGCTGTATATTGCTTTTATTATGTTTAGGTATGTGCCTTAAATTCCTGATATTTCCAAGACTTTTAACATGTTGTATTTTGTCAAAGGCTTTTTCAACATCTAATGAGGTGATTATGTGATTTTTTTTTCCTTTGAGCTTGTTTGTAAAATGGATTATGTTGATAGATTTCTGTATATTGAACCATCCCTGCATCCCTGGAATGAATCCTACTTGATCATGGTGAATGATCATTTTGATGTGTTCTTGGAATGAGTTTGTGAGAATTTTATTGAATATTTTTGCATCAGTATTCATAAGTGAAATTGGTCTGAAGTTTTTTTTTTCCTTGTTGGGTCTTCGTGTGGTTTAGATATCACCATAATTCATAGAACAAATTAGATAGCCCTTCTGTTTCTGTTTTGTAGAATAGTTTAAGAAGTATTCGTATTAGGTCTTTGAAGGTCTGAGAAAATTCTGCACTAATACTGTCTGACCCTGGGATATTTTTGGTTAGGAAACTTTTAATGACTTCTTCTATTTTCTTAGGGGTTATGTGGACTATTTAGATGGTTTATCTGGTTCTAATTTAACTTTGGTACCTGAAATCTGTCTAGAAAATCATCAATTTTATCTAGATTTTCCAGTTTTGTTGAGTATAGACTTTTTTAGTGGGATCTGATGAATTTTTTTTAATTTCCTCAGTTTCTATTGTAATATCTCCCTTTTCATTTCTAATTTTATTAATTTGGATACTGTCTTTGTGCCCTTTAGTTAGTTTGGATACTGGTTTATCTATCTTGTTGATTTTCTCAAGGAACCAGCTCTTAGTTATATTGATTCACTGTATTGTTCTTTTTGTTTCTAATTGGTTGATTTCAGTCCTGAGTTTGACTATTTTCCTGCAGTCTACTCTTCCTGGGTTTGTTTGCTTCTTTTTGTTCTAGAGCTTTCAGGTGTGTTGTTAAGTTGCTAGTATAGGATTTCTCCAACTCTTTATGAAGGCACTTCGTGCTCTGAATTTTCCTCTTAGCACTGCTTTCCCTGTGTCCTATAAGTTTGGGTATGCTGTGACTTCATTTTCATTAAATAACAAAAGGAGGTCAAAGGGATACAAATTAGAAAAGAAAAAGTTAAGGTATCACTATTGCACATGATATGATAGTGACTCCAAAAATTCTATCAGAGAACTCCTTCACCTAATAAACAACTTCATCAAAGTGGCTGGATATAAAATTAACTCAAACAAATCAGAAGCCTTCCTCTACACAAACGATAAATGGGCTGAGAAAGAAATTAGGGGAACAACACCCTTCACAATAGTCAAAAATAATATAAAATATCTTGGTGTAACTCTAACCAAATTGAAGAAGAGCTCAGAAGTTGGAAAGATCTTCCATGCTCATGGATCAACAGGATTAACATAGGAAAAATGGCCCTCTTACCAAAAGCAATCTACAGATTCAGTGCAATCCCCACCAAATGGACAGCAAGCACTTAAAGAAATGTTTAGCATCTTTTGTCATCAGGAAAATGCAAATCAAGACTATGCTGAGATTTTACCTTACACCAATCAGAATGTGTAAGATCAAAAACTCAGGCAACAGTAGATGCTGGCAATGATGTGGAGCAAGAGGAACACTCTTCCATTGCTGGTGGGATTGCAAGCTGGTACAATCACTTTGGAAATCAGTCTGGTGGTTCCTCAGAAAATTAGAAATAGTTCTGCCTGAATACCAAGCAATACCACTCCTGGGCATCTACCCAAAAGATGCTCCAACATATAACAAGGACACATGCTCCACTATGTTCATAGCAGCTTTATTTACAATAGCCAGAAGCTACAAATAACCCAGATGTCCCTCAACAGAAGAATGGATACAGAAGGTGTGGTACATTTACACAATGGAATACTACTTAGCTATTAAAAATAAGGACATCACAAATTTTGCAGGCAAATGAATGGAACTAGGAAGTGTCATCCTGAGTGAGGTAACCCAGACCCAAAAGGACATACATGGTATGTACTTCTTGATAAGTGGACATTAGCCCCAAATCTCAGAATACCCACAATACAACTCAAAGACCATATGAAGATTAACAAGAAGGCCAAAATGTGGTTGCTTCAATCTCACTTAGAAGGGGGAACAAAATAATCATAGGAGGCAGAGGAAGGGAGGGAACTGGGTGGGAGAGGGAAGCTAGAGGGGAAAAGGGGGAAGGAACAGGTATGACAAGAGCCAGGAGAGAAGTCCAGAAGGCCAGGAGAATGAACAGAAATATCTAGCAGTTGGGAGTGACACCAGGGGGAACCACTAAAAAGTCCCAGATGCCAGTTATGCAATGGCTCCCAGAACCCAAAGGTGATGACATTAACTAAAATACCCAACAGTAGGGAAATAGAACCTGAAGAGACCAGCTCCAGTAGATAGACATGGCTCCCAGCTGAGGGACAGGGCAACCTACCCATCTCAAAATCATTAACCCAGAAGTGTTCCTGTTTAAAGGAAACACAGGGACAAAAAAAGAGACTGAAGGAAAGGCCATTCAGAGACTGCTCCACCTTGGGATCCATCCCATCCACAGACAAAACCCTGACACTATTGCTGATGCCATGAAGTGCTTGCAAACAGGCACCTGGCTAAGACAGATGCATATACTCACAGCCAACCATATGACTAAACCTGGGGACCCCAATGGAAGAGTTAGGGCAAAGACTGAAGAAGCTGAAGAGGATTGCAACTCCATAGGAAGAACAACAATATGTACTAACTGGACCACTCAGAGCTCCCAGGGACTAAACCACCAACCAAAGAGTATGCATAAGTCAGTCCATGGCTCTCAAAACATATATAGCAGAGGACTGCCTTATCTGGCATCAATGGGAGGGGAGGTACTTGTCCTGTCGTGGCTCCAAAGGACTAGGAAGATTATATTGTACTCTTGGCTGAGTTCTATAGGAAGTCCCAAATACCAGTTTTGATATTTCAATACATGTTATCTTTAAAGTAATTCTTTGAATTTTAGATGGTTTTACACCTCCAATCACAGAAAGCAAGAAGTCTGTTTAAATTTCTTAACATTACACATCATTAATATTTAGAAGCAGAAATTTAGATTTCTTCTTTGATGCTAATTTCATATTTTTGTATATTAATGCAACCTTGTATTTATCATTTAAATGCCTAGATTTTCCTTGTTTAACTATTGCTTATTACTCTGTTAACATGATGTACAAAATGAGTAATATGAACAACAGAAAATCCCATTGGATAACTGCCACATAAATCAACTCAGGGTCAGTTAGTTTGATCATATATCCAAGTCATGCCATATTGAGGAAGTAGGATTCAGTTGAAGATCCCTAGTTCTGTGTTTAGAAATATCAAACTATAACAGTATGACAGGACAAGAACAGAGTGAAAGGATTCCTTCCTATTAGCTTAATGTTTTATGAACATAGAGTGCTTTTAAGACAAGATGAAAGATTTTTGAGACCCTTATTCCCTCAAAGGACATACGTAGTGCTGTAGTGGGGAAGGTGGGACAGAGGACAGAGAAAAGAAGAATGTTCTTATGAGCTTTCCAAAAACATTTGGCAAAATCCACATTGACTCTCATTATTAATGAGTGAATACCATGAAACTACATGAAAGCAATGCGGTGGAAAGGAATCAAGAAAAAAAGCAAAAGGAAGCATGCGTCTTTCATCAGAGACAACCCAGCATCATCCAATACAGCAGACACACTAGAAGGTGCATGACTAGAGTCATCAAATTTATCACTCAGGGAGGATCCCAAGGGGATTCAGGCAAGCATTTCCTTACCAACATCAATGGGTTGAATTAACTTCTGGACTGAATTTCACTTTCTTTGGGAAATCAAGTTCTTTCCTCTAACTCCAAAATACTGATAAACTAACTGTGCATGCATTCAGTAAGAAACTGACCTCTTAAGTTATAGCACACAGATGAATTTTCAGAGGGACTTCATAAGGAAATTTTCCAGATTGAATACTTTGTAGCTTGATTAGTTTCCTCAGTGTTGAGAAAGATCAGTGAAGGTGAACTCAAGCACTGGGGATTCCATGCTTGTGTCTCAATTCTGTGCAAAGCATGTGGTTCTGAGCTTCCATGCTTATTTTTCAGAGTAAGAAAGTCACACTCAAGGAGGTATCATGATCCTTTAGGTCTACATTGTTTACCTTTTATTCTACTGTTTTTATTCTATCAAACAAATGGAAAAAGTCATATGATTATCTCTATACATATCAGACCTATTTGTTTTCAACTTAAACATAATTCCTTTTGAAACAACCCAAAAACAGAACTCAGTTGATTTATATTTATTCATCCATTGTGATGTTTCTTTAAAGAGAAAAGCATGAACAATGAAGTTCACACACCCAAATGAGAATTTTCTACAGTGCGTCAAGTGATCCTACTGGAACATACATTTGCAACTTATTAGTAGTGACAGTACAGTACAAGAGGGGGTTCTGGGCTTGTTTGGGAATGCAATGGTTCATAAAGTTTTAAATTTCCTGTATAATCACTCCTTCAAAATCAAGCATTCTAGTCCTTCTGGTATCTCAAATACAAAGCAATGACTTTCTCATAAAGCTCTAAGAGATATTTAATCAGTAAAGGAAGAGAGTGCAATAATCCAACCAAAATCATAAAGGAAAACTACCCATTAGGATTTGATGGTTGATTTTACAAATTCATTTTGTCAATGTCCATTTGGTACATTGTATGCTCCTGAAGTTTATTGGAGTTGTTTTGAAGTTCAGACTTCTATTCTTGCTCTCAAGAGTAATGTCTGCTGGGAAATCAAGCTGAGGGCCATTAAGAGTATAGTGCAAATACAATCCAGAGCATGCCAATCATATAAACAAGGAATACAAAAGTATCCATAATTCATCTATGGATATTGTTCAGGTTTTGACTACAGATATGCCTATGGTGTTCTCTATGATTGAAGGTATAAAAGTAACTTTAAACTATAAAAGCATATCAGCCTAGCTGGGGCACAGCACCCAGCCTGAAACATGTGACTTCTGACATCTATTCACCAAGTTCTTTTGGCAGACAAGGCATGAGAGGTTGGGGGGGGGTAAGGGCTGAGAGGCAATGTATAGTTAGTAATCAGAACTTATACTTACACTGCAAACTTTTAAGAAATAGTCCTTAGCACATCAAGGCTTTTAGATGTTGCATCTGTCTTCTTTTGATACTAAAATTTGTCTCATCCTTAAATTCTCAGGACACAATATACAGAAGGCAGAATAGTCATTCCTGGGAAGACACATTCAAGGGCATCTAAGATGCTTATTCAGTAGAATGACACAGATACATCAGAATCCACCAGATGAAACGGAGTATTTGTCCTATACTTAGCAGGATATCTGTAAACACAAAGGGAGAACTCACCATGCTCAATGGATACAGCAAGACAAGATTTTAAATTAAAATTAAAAATGAAAAGCCAAGGAACTATCCTTCCCCCATAAACAAAGATCCAAATTACCCATGTCTGAATTCTGTTAATCCTGGCTCTCTATTATTTTGAAAAGCACCTTAGAAAACTGACTGTAAGAGCAGTCTCTTGCCGGGCAGTGGTGGCGCATGCCTTTAGTCTCAGCACTCGGGAGGCAGAGGCAGGTGGATTTCTGAGTTCGAGGCCAGCCTGGTCTACAGAGTGAGTGCCAGGACAGCCAGGGCTACACAGAGAAACCCCTGTCTCGAAAAACCAAAAAAAAAAAAAAAAAAAACAACAACAACAACAAAAGCAGTCTCTCTGATCTCTCAGTCTTATGGTTGACATGGAGGGCCTTCTGCTCTCCATGGTGCTGGCTGCAGTATATAGGACAGGTTGGACTGGTTGGTTTACTCACTGGGCATGGCTAATGCAGTCCATTAGTTCTGAACTCAGCTGTAGACTCTATGTTCTCTGGACTTCTCATAGTGTGATAGCTTAGTTCCTAGAGAAGGCCCATCTGAATAATTATGAGCTGGAAAGATAACTCAGTTAGTAAACTGCTTGCTGTTTAAGCATGAGGATCTGAATTCATCCCCTAAAACACATTCGGAAGAGTTAGGTATGGTAGCATGTATTTCATCCCAGTGCTGGGAAAGTAGAAATAGGAAGATCCTTGGGTTTGATCCCAGGATCAAACCAGTCTAGCTGAAGGGGTAAGCTTTATGGTCTCTGAGAGACCTTTCCTCAAATGAAATAAAACAAGGGGCTGGAGAGATGAATCAGCTGTTAATAGAACTGGATACTCTTCCAGTTCTTCAAGTTCAATTCCCAGCACCGACATGGCAGCTTACAACCATTTTAACTTCAGTGTAGGGGATCTAATACCCTCATACATTCATACAGACATACATACAGGCAAAACAACAATGCACATAACTAATTAACTAACTAACTAAATACACCCCCTTAAAAAACCCCAAGTACATGGGAGAGAGATTGAAAATGGACACTCACCTATACCCTGCCCTACCACACACACATAAGAGCACACTCCAACTAGATAAAAAAATAATAAATGGTTCTCCATGACCAAAGTGGGAGTTGTAAGGCCTCATAAGTCAAGAAGTCAAATATTCACCATGTTCTAGTTATCAAAGATGCAGGCCAGCCCAGGCATGAAGTCAGAAAATTACAAGTAGATGTGGATACAAGGTATGATGCTCACTGATGCCTATCTCTAGAGATCATATACAGCTATGTTTGTGCATTTTATTTCTAAAATTCCCAAAACGAAGCTGCAAGTAATGAATGCAATATAAGAACACTTAGAAAATTTATGGGACATTTCCATTATCAAACTCATTTTTTAAGGAACCTATAGCTTGGTCCATAACATACTGTTACAATCAACAATGAAAGTTAGTTGTCTTATATCAAGTACCAGACAGCCCTGACAGGTATGCAAATGCTGTTTGTTTTTGGAGACATGGTCTCATGTAGTCCAAGGGGACCTCAAACTTATTATGTAGCTGAGGATGACCTTTAACCCCTAACTTTCCTGACTACTTTCCAAGTGTTAGGTGTGTGTGTGTGTGTGTGTGTGTGTGTGTGTTTTGTGGTTGTGCACATACACATAGTTCAGAAGAGGGACAATGGGTATTCTCTTCAATCTCTTTCCGCTTTATTCTAAACCTGGAGCTAGGCTGAGTCATTAAACTCCATTGATATACTTGTCTCAGTGCTGAGTTGCAGGTGTATACAGTCATGTCTAACTTTTTACATGGATATTGGGGATCAGAAGTCAGTCATCATGAGTGTGCATCAGATGATCGTATACACTGAGCCATTTTCCTAGCCCTGCAGTAGCTTATGTTGAAGGTCAACAGGAGGAAGCAAGCCAAGTGAGCACATTCTTCACTCCCTGCTTCCCATTTGTGGATAGGATGTAATGTGCTGTCCTCCTAACCCTGATGTCATTCCTCCCCAGTTCTGATGCACTGGGTCCCTGCAACTGTCAGCAAAACAAGCTCTCCCTTTCTTAGGTTGCTTTTGTAAGGTATTTGGTCACATCAGTCAGACAAGTGACCACTACAGCTCCCCACAGTTGGGTCAGGTACCCATCTTTATATAGTTAAACTCTTTCTAATCAAAGAAATAAATTAATAGAGTATATATACCAACCCTTAGCAGTGATATTAAATATCGCTGCAATTAATACTACACTTTTCCACTATAAATGACATTGCTCAGCTATAGGCTTTTAGCCATGGGTATGCAATTTTTAAATTTGAAGTAGGATTGACAATAACATTTCATTCAAAAAGGACCTAAATATGAAAGTATGGATAACTTTATAGTTGTAAGTCACTTTCATTGGCCTAATTTTTTTCTGAATTGCTCTATATCATTTACATGAATGCTTCTGAATTAACATGAGACTTCATTGCTGCACTTACTGATCAAGAAAGAGTTATGTATTTATAGATTCATTATGATAACATTTGCTTGAAATGTGAAGGCCATTATACCAATTTACATAACTCTATTGAGAAGGAAAGCTTAAATACTGCAGCAAAGAAGCCATTTCTTAACTTACTCACTCATTTACTGACTTGCTCAATTATCCCTTGTACTGGCTGGTTTTGTGTGCCAACTTGACACAAGCTGGAGGTATCACAGAGAAAGGAGCTTCAGGTGAGGAAATGCCTCCATGAGATCCAGCTGTAAGGCATTTTCTCAATTAGTCTTCAAGGGGGAGGGCCCATTGTGGGTAGTGCCATCCCTGGGCTGGTAGTCTTGGGTTCTATAAGACAGCAAGCTGAGCAAGCCAGAGGAAGCAAGCCAGTAAGTTAACATCCCTCCATGGCCTCTGCATCAGCTCCTGCTTCCTGACCTGCTTGAGTTCCAGCCCTGACTTCCTATGGAGATGAACAGTATCATGGAAGAGTAAGCTGAATAAACCCTTTCCTCCCCAACTTGCTTCTTGGTCATGATGTTTGGGCAGGAATAGAAACCCTGACTAAGACATCCCCATAAACGGATATCACAGTACGCATCTCCCTAGCTCCTCACTAATAAAGAAAGAGGATGCTAAATACAGGCAATCCAGTGAGAGTAGTCTCTGGGTGAGTCAGAAGCACTTTGAGAGGAAGAATGTAGAAAAGACAGACGGAGACATTGCATGGCTGTGTGAGAAGCTGTGCAGGTGGAAAGGCTTCCCTGTCTTACAGGTCTAGGAGGCTTCTTTGAAGAGAAGAAACTTGCCAGGGACTGAAAACCAAGAGCATGGGGGAGGGGAGACCTAGTATACATGGTAGTGGAAGTGGGAAACTTCTCACACTAGGGAAACTGCCTGAGGAAATGGGGCATTAGTGAGGCTTGGTATAAGCCAGTATGTGACAATAGTAGTATGGGACAAAAACCTTAGTGATCCGGGAGAGTGAGGTATGAGAGGAGAATGAGATACATGGAGCTTGGAGATGAGGAACAGGATTTGTAAAAGCCTAGAAACTGGAGGAGTGTGTCCAGATCATCATAGTTGGAGTGTGCTGCTGAATAGGATGCCCTCACCTATTGAGTCTGGCAAAAGCTAGAGAGGCCAGGCTCAGGTCCTTTGCACTTCTGCCTGACTAGTTTTTCCTAACCATGTTACAAAGGGAAGAACAATAGCAACATGGTAACCCATGCATTAGGAAAGGGAGATCCAGGCCTGAGACTCTGATCTCTCTAACAGAATACTTCTGCCTCTTCTTCAGGATGGAGTAGGAGAAGGGCATGCCTGTATTATGACTAGTCCATCTAGAGGGGCATCATGATAATGACACCTCATTCTTCAGCCAACATGTGGATTTTGTTCTCAATGTCTATCATTTGTCTTTATACATATTCAAACTTACAATATTTTTTCTTGTTTTGGGGAGATGGTGAAGGGCTCAATGTAGAAGTATAAGGACAGGTCCCCAGAATCCATATAAATGTGGATTGGGTATGGTAGCCTACCAGGAATCTCAGTACTTGAGAGGAAGAGATAGGTGGTCCTTGGAGCAAGCTAGCTAGCTGGCCTAGATGAATTAGTGAACTATAGTTTCAAGGGAGAGAGTCTGACTTAGTACATTAAGTTAAGATGAGTAAAGAGACACTTACATCCACTTCTGTCTTCCAAGTGTGTGTCCTTGTGAACACACACACTCACATCCCCACATGCACACACAGTATAGACACTCACATCCATATATGCACACACACTATACACATTCACATCTACACATGCACATACACTATATACACATATTCATGGAAACAAAGAAGTATTCACTTGGCTCTGCCTCTCTTCCTTGGTGTTTATTTTGCTTTTCTTCCAGTTCTTTCATCATCCTAGCAGCCAAGTTCCTCTACCCTTCACTTCCCAGAATCTTATTCTTCCCAATTACTGATGCTTTTCTATTTACCATGGGTCCTAACCCTGGTAAGTCCATTACAAGTGGAAACTCGTGTGAGTTACAGATGTACATAGCACAGCTAACACACCCAGCATCACAGTTGAGCAGCGGAGCATCCTCACTAATCACAGGGCCAGATATCACCAGAGTATCTTGTCATCACTTGCCCAGGAACAGATAAAATGTCCTCATCAAAGCCTGGCTTCTAAGGAACATGAAAAATCAAAATATCAGAAAGTGGGGGCAATCTCCATAGCTTACGAATTCACTCAGCTGTCCTCCATCATGAGGCAACATGCTTTCTCTAGAAAAGGATGGAAAGACATTAATACATACCAACATACTGAATGCAGAGCTAGGAACAGTGAAAATGCTGTGTAGAAAGGGAGAAAAAACAAGGTTTGTTTCTTTTTGTTTTTTTTACCAGAACCAAATCCCTCCAAACCTGTGGACCAAGGCGCCCAAACGGAGATGGTTACATTTCCATGCCACTGGTGGCTCAGTCAGAGAAGGGAAACTGTTGTGGAGTGAGTTGACAAGAATGATGCTGTTGTGACAGAGAGGCTGCAAATATTTTTTTATCTTTTATTACCTTGCCAATTTTTGTGGCCCCTCTTTAGTTCCTCACACCTGCCTTTGGACATTGTAGTCACATCAGACTTTTAATAGACTGGAAAAAAAAAAAAAGAAGTGTTGGTAGGAAGGGGGAGGGGCCTTCATCCAAGGCAAAGAAGCTGTTTTTGCAACTCCGTTGGCAGCAGAGCTCCCCTCCCCCTCTTTGGTATCCTTTAAGAGATCCTCTTTATGCTACATATCATCACCATGTCTCCTTGCTTTATCTATGACATCACTTCTATATGGTTCTTCTCCATTCCTAACTATCAAGATCATCTTTCAAAATTACTCAAAGACATTTTCCTCCTACAGTGACAAATACACGCACTGTTGCCAATGCCTTCATGAGTGGTGTTTGCTTCTTCTGTGAGGAGTTCCAAGAGAAAATGAAAACCCTGAGCAGCAGAACTTTTCTTTCCTTCTTAATTTGATCCAACCAGGAAGCCAGTAAAAGGCTCTGCAATGTCTGGTACAGTTCTGCAGTGACTCAGCATACCTTCGTTTGAAATTATCAGTACATTTTACCTGAATATTCCTTATGTACATTAGTTGTCTTGGAAACATATATTGTATATGAAGTGAAAAACAAAAACTGTGGAAAGTGAAAAGAATCAATTATCTCCTTCGAAGATGGTTTACAATGCTTGTGGTAAAAGCGACTCAGTAAATATACATGGATGAATAAAATTAGGAATAGAAAGATAAAAGCACGGAAATCAGCCAAGTCCTATCTTCTTTATTTAAATCCCACAATCACTACTTCTATTTATTTCTTCAAATTGTTCTATGTTAATTCTTCTCTAAGACAGTACTTACTATAAATATTCCCTAGGGTTAGTAAAAATGTAGCACTGAATACCTGTTAAATGACCCATAAATTATACAGTGAGAGTGTGTTCTTCACCATGTCTTTTCATTTAGCTAGGAAGAATGCTGGTGAAGAGAATAGCTTCCAAACTTGTAATTCTTTTCAACAAATCTGTTTTGAAAGTTAAATCCTAAAAGGATTCAAGAAGCTTAATATACTCTCCCACATTCAAGTCTCCTGACTGAAGGAGTTTCTCAGTGCCTCCATGATGTATTCAAATGCATTCGCTATGTTTATAATTATAATCCAGTCAATTGCATAGTCTTTCTTTAATGGGTTAGAAGAAATTGAAATATAAACAGTTTTTTCCCAGAGAGTAATTCCATTTAGAATTCAGCTTTTTTTTGATGTGTTCTAAGTATCAATCATTTATCAGTGTAGTAAGAGAAACCAAAGGATAGAAGAAGAAATATCATAAAGACACCATAAGATACAAAAGTTCACAAACCTAAATATTTTTATTAGGAAAGTTGAAAGAGCTTTAAACATGGAGGGCTGCAAGATGAGAAAATGAAATGACCATGAAATGCTCTCCTCTCGTGGGACACACATCCTGCCAGTGTCAGGCATCACGTCTCCAAATCGCAGTTCATATCATCACAAGTAGGTCTTAATGGGACAATCATGAAATTATCACTAAAACAACAATGTTTCCCTTGCAAGATCCCAAGAATCACTTTAGTTATTCTCTTCCTTCAGAGTCTCCTTCAAATGTCATATTACAATTTCAAAAAATAGAGAATATGAGCATAGCAAAATATTTGAAGGAATTAAATAATGCAGGTATCAAAGGCTCCTAAGAATTGATATCAGTAACCACAATTCTCTCTAGTCTTAAATGACAGTTTAAAAAACATGTCTGGAAATTCACAGGTATCCACCATGGCAAACATAAATTGAAGCTGGTAATTAGACTCTGACAGAGCCTTCTCAAGGCCAAAGCTTAAAGGGGTCTTTTGAGGAGCATATTCTAAGGCTTAGCTAAGAGCCCTGTTCTGTCCAAAGTAATGGATCACTCTCTAGGATCTAGACTAAATTTGCCATCGTCCTTCACTGAGGTTTTTAGCCACATAGTTGAGAAATTAGCTTAGTGTCGTCTTTATTATCAGTGATGACACCAGTCTCTATCAGCTTGCTGTCTGAGATTCTTCACATCCTCAAAGGTTGGGTGTGGCCCTAACTATAAGGGACATCAAGAAAGCTTTGACTACCAGTTCTGAAGGTACAAACACACAAGCCAGTTTCTTCTTTTCTTTGCCCCTACCCATTAAGCCAAAAATAAGTCTGACAGGCAGCTATCATGTAAAATATTAAGTCCCATTTATAAGCATCCTTGACTGAACCTCTTCTCAGCTAGTACATCTAGGAGAAATACGACACAGGAACTAAATATTTATTTAATGCCCCTTCCCTGAACCCCTCACCACAGTAAAAATCACTGCAAGAGGATAATCTTTGCATAGTTATTTATAAAATCATCCTAGATTTTATGTGCAAATGTGAATTATTTTGACACACGCAGGTTGACTAATAAGAAAACAAGTTACCTTATTTGCTTTGAAGGTGTGTTAAATCAAAAGACATTAAAATCATATCTCCATGTCTGTTGTTTCTTCTTCCATAGATTCAGTGAAGTACAGATTAAAAATATATTAAGGAATAATTACATCTGTACTGAACATTTATCCCCCCCAATCACACCCCAGCTGGGATGGCATAATTTGTGTGGCATTTAAATTATTTTAGGCATTATAAATAATACAGAGGTGATTTAAAATAAATCTAGCCTTTATGAATAATATATGCAAATGGTAATCCATTTCCTATAAGAAGCTTGAACATCTGAACAATCTGGTCCCCATGAGTGCCTTGAAAAGAGATCCACTGATTCCAAGGCTTAAGACTATGTTCTCTGTGTTTTGGTTGGGCATGATGGCACATGCCTTTAATTCCAGTACTCAAAAGGCAGGGGCAGGGAGGATTTCTATGAATATGAAACCATTCAAAAGTAACAACAAAACAAAGCCCTATACTTTGAAATGGCAATGATTAAGCGCCATCTAATGGTAGGTAGTTGATGAGAACAGGTCATTTCAGTCTTGTCATAGGCTTTATGAGTATTTGCAAGAAAAGGAGGTAGGGTTAAACCAAAGAGATTGGTTATGAAATGCACTTGGAAAAGCTGAATAAAGCAAACACAGTACTTATAAAATGTATACTCAATAAAAATTCTGCTAGTCAAATTTCAAATAACATTTGTGATTCTTCACCAGAATCCCCATGATTTACTTAATGGATTTAACCATGGAGAAAGCTGTCACTAGACTCACTGCCAGAAATCCATGCTTATCTTGTAAATAGCTGAATTCTTGCCCTGTTTGGGAACAATCAATAAAAGCCTGGCTTGAGATCTGGTTGAAAACAGTCACTCTAATTAACAGAATAAAGCACATAATTCAGACAAGCATCATATGAGGCTTCTGCGTAGAGTGCAAAGCATACTGGTCCCAGTGACAGTTCCTAATCCCCGACTGCTGAAAAGTGACTTCCAGGGAATCAAGTAGGCTTAGACGGATTTTCCATTTAAATGGTCAAGGATTAAAAAGAGTTGGTTGGACAAGCGTAACTCATTCATAGAACATTCCTCTTCAAATACACATTCACATCATGAGATCCTTATGAAAATAAGCTGCCTTCTTAGTCCCTGGAATCTAAAAGCGAAGGCTGACACTAAATTATTTTTGACTAATGCATAACCAAGTTGGAGGACTATGTTCTGAACTTCTGTGATCTCAGGGTCATGTAATGCAGTTCTCAAGCTGGGTCCCCCTAGAGGCTATCTACACAGAAACATGAATTTCATTCCAAACCTGACCAACATACCTGTTCTAGATAGATTCATCATGACAACCTTTATAGGGAAAACTGCCAATATGTCACCAATTTAACAGCCTTGTTTCCACCCAGCACATACACTAACATGCTTACTGGACTTGCTTGTTGAGAATGATTTATTGAATATCACGGGATAGGGAAAGAACCTATTACCTTCAAAGGACCCTTCTCTGAGTGTTTGGAACCCTATAGAACTCAATAGAATCAGAGCAAGAAATTCCACAAGCCAATCAATTGTATCTTGTTAAACAGTTAAACTCTTGGAGCAAAATAGAAGCAGGGAAGGACTTGGGAACCTGAAAGAGCTAATTCCTAAGAGAAACACATTTACTTAAAGTTTTTACTGTGCACACACACTGGCAAGGAGTCATGTGAATGAAGAATGAGTGGTACATCTGTAGGACACACATTCTATTTTATTCATTTGCTCATTATATAAAATTGAGAAGGGAAGGTATTTTGTCCTGTCTCTGGAATAACTTTTTTTTTTTTTTTTAAAAAGAGCTTCTTAGATTTTTTTTTTTTTTTTTTTGAGAGCAAGAACTGTACTTGCTTGCCAGAACTCTTGAGAAGAATCTTATGTAGACACCACACACCTTATTACAGAAACAGACCGGTTGGTTTGTGAATTGCAATGATGGGGCTTCACCAAACAATCATGATCGAGTCTTAAGAATTAATAAAGTCATATCAAATAACTTTCAGTGTGGCTCTTCCCAGCCATTTCAAAATCAATTTTCTAATGATTTCCACTGGACAATGTTCATTCTATCACCCCACATCCACCTCTGTTGGAAGCAGTACCCAGTTCAGTCAGACAACTGCAGAGTGGAACTAATTCCTTCCTCTTAACGCTTGTCTCCAATTAGCTGGTGGGAAACACAGATGGCTTGCTTAAGAGTCTGATTTCCCATTCACTCCAGCCCATTATCATTCGCACCCGAGCATCACACAGTCACTAATTATCTTGGGAAACTGCACCATGAGGCTGCTAACTTTGTGACCTAGGTAAGATACTTGACATTCCCAAGCCTCAGTTTCAGTAACTGAGAATGGTGGTCATTTGTGCTCACACAATTCTGAGTGCTGAATGACTGACTCTGTTAGGAGCACTGAGATTTGTCTGGTTCATGCAGTGCTTGGCAAATCAACTACCACTGCCATGGATTAAAATAGGGAGAACAGATGGCTATATGAAAATTAAATAAATCATAATTGGTATGTACAAGATACAGAAGAGGTTCCACTCACCACTAACCTCTTCTTTAAAGCTACCTGGTAGTGTGGCAGCAATGGAGTCAATATCTCATGTGGCTTTGTTGATCACACCATCTACATAACCATAGCAGTTGGTCGTAAGTCCTTTAAATGCTGTCTTTATCGCATCAACTCAGCCTCATCAGTCACAATGCAGCAATTGGAGATACTGCACTCTTCCATTTGCTAATGGAGGGTCACCTGCACAGCTCCTGTCTGCATTTACCAATGAGAAAGTACCAGGGTCAAGGCAGAGAGAATACTCTGGAGTTTCTAAATGCTATTATAGAGTAATGTCCCTGATCCCCAAGTCCTCCTCAAGGGTGATGCCTAGGGCTGACAGTGAAGGATGTGATGGGTGTGAAGGATGCCTGGGATCTTAATAAGAATGCCACAACTAGTTAAAGACACTGTGTGTGTGGCTGTGGGGCAATGCCAGGAAGAGGTGTGCCAGCTATTACCATCCTGCGATTCCACAAATTCTTCTTAAGGTAGAGCTGCTATTTTGTTCTTTTGTTCCCTCACATGTGACTCTTCTGAATATATAAGTGACTTTGCTGTATATTTTATACACTTTCGGTGTATATTTAAACCTCATGTTTTTACATTTCAGCAACATAGGTGGGATTCCCAGGATAGAAGGCAAAGTGGAAAAAGAAGCGTTTTTAAAGAAGAAGCATTTTTTCTTCTCTTCCTCCTGAAGACAAACACTGTGCTATTCATCTATAAAATATTTTACTAAAGGTCATTGTATAAGGCAAGTAAGATGGCTAATTGCATAAAGGTGCTAGTCACCAAACCTGAGTTCTATTCCAAGGACCCACATGATGGGAAGAGAATATCTACTAGCACAAGCTGTTCTTTAATCTCCGCATGAGCACACACCCCTGAAGAAATAGACAAATGTAACACTTTTCAATTATTATAAAGTTTAGGTTTAGGAAATATATGCTTTACTTCACCTGTAGGTCTGAACAAAATTAAATTTGTGTCTCTCCCTAAAAGACCTCTCTATGCTTCCTTGGGTACTACTGTAAAGCAGAGACCATAGGCAGAATATTTAGTGGGCAAAACTACTACACACCAAAATTGCTATCAGTTTTTGTAACCTTTGAGCAATCAGTTGAAGAATGAAAGATGTATCCAGCAAGTGGATGAACTTTGGAAGCCTTCCCAAGAAAATCAAGTGCTTGTCACTTCTGCCAACATCTGTTACATTTAGGGATTATTTGTTGAATAGTGACATAAGCTCCTCATTTTTTCAGACAGTTCTGACAATTGAAGCAATAGGGAGAGTTTATTCCTTGGCCAAAGCCTATCTGAAAATCAGTGTCTGCAGTTTTAAGTTACAAATGAAACTTTCCCTCCTAGTCCCAGTGTTTAAAGGACTTGAGCTATTACAACTATGCAAAGTTCAATCCCATTGTGCAAATTTGAAAAAAGAAATAAAAAATAAGCTCAAGAGCATTCAAACCACAATTAGAATATTAGAATTATATCCTCTTAGCAGTCTGGTTTTTTTTCAGACTTTGCTATTTCAGAACAGCAGAGAAATCACTATTAACACCAGGGTGACTGGTGATCAGGTCAGTACAGAGAGCAAAGGGCTCCACTCCAGAGGTGAAGCTCAAGGATACTTTATGGTAGATCAATCTAGTTTGGTGTCATTCTACTTCAGTATGATAAATTCTTCTGCAGAAGATGCAGTGGCAAGAACTGACAATGTCAGAAACTATGTGCTTCTCCTGTCCTAGACTCAGAGAAAGAGAGCAGATACAGGTAAGGGAGTGTCATAAAAGGCATTGATTACTTTGTCTTGGTAGAAGATATCAAGTCACAGAGAATGTGTTCCATGACACTAGTGGCTGCAGTAGAAATGGTGGCATGACATATCCTTTTGTGTTTAAAAGGACAAGAGACACTATATGCATCCACACCCTTAACTATGTTTTTCCTTGGCTCCACACAGTATTTAGAGTAGACTTTATATGGCAGATAGATTTAAAGACTATCAGAGAAGGATGACTTGTCTGTTAGAACTACTTGTTTTTGACAATGCTTCATCAGAAGGATAAGAGCTGCACAGGTTGTAACAGGAATCCTCTGTATGTGGCTTTTATTTTGAAAGGTAGGTAGCAAGGCTCTGGGTCCTTGCCAAGACTGGCAGAGGGTCCAATGGTGATTTTTGTTTATCTTCTGCATATGCTTGGGATGCAAAGTAGGGTCTTTCATGTGCTAGTCAAGTATTGTACCACTGAGCTATATTAGCTGCCACATTGTTGACATTTTATACAGAGACAGATTCTCACTCAGTTTCCTAGGCTGGTCTTGAATTTACTTATCCTACACAGGCCTTGAACTTGTGGTCCTCCTGTCTGAGCCTCTCAAATTGTATACAAAATGACATTTGCAATTATTAAATTTAGATGATTTTTGTACTAAGTTCACTGTATAATATTGAGAGTGAATAGAGGATGGTATAAAATCAGACATTTTCCAAGTACTGTAATACATATAATTTTGATTGTATCCTTATGCAATGTTCATCAACAAAAGAGCCTTGGTCAGGCTTATCTGCATGAATGTGTATTTCATGAGCATTTAATGTGTGTTCTTATATCAAGAGCATCGATTATGTATTGAAGAGGTCTATGCACACACAAATGGAAAAGATTATTTCTGTTAAAGTTTCCAAGATCTAAATGACCTTGAAAAATAAACTACTTAGATTTACATCTATTGTTCAATTATACCAATGAGAGCAAAACAAACTTGAGGTGGGCACAACCACAGCAACCAAGGCCCATGCCTCACCCTACCCAAGCCTAGGGTGGTTGTGTAAGGTAGAAAAGCTATCAGCCAGCCAAGCCTGGGACCACCGACAACCTGCTCAGCTGCACCCTGCTAGTGGTCAGGGTGACATTTTTGGCATATGTTACCACCAAGGGCCATGTAGATATCTGTAGATCATGCTTCCCCTGGGAGCCATATTGATGTGAGTGGCCTGTGCTGCCACCTGAGACCATGGTGAGTAGCCTATGCTGCCACTGAGGCCATCTCTGAGTCCATGATCCTACTGTGGCTTGGGTCTGTGTGGATGTCTGTGACTCATGTTACTACCCAGAGCCATGCAGATGTCTTTAGTCTGTGCTGAAGTCCAAAACCACATCAATGTCTGAAGGCTGTGCTGCCTCTGGAGGCTATTTTGATGTGAGTGACCTGAACTCCCACATGAGGCCATGTTAATCTCCATTGGGGTTGACCTAGGAATATGTGCTTTAAAAATCTAGTAAAGGAAAGCTTTGTGTGGTTGGATTACAATCTTTGTACATATGTATACAGGTAGAGTTCTTGCTTAGCATACACAAAACCCTGGGTTTATCCTCTAGATTTTTCAAAACTGGGGCATGGTGGCAGACACTTGTGATCTCAGCACTTTGGAAGTAGAAGCTATAGGACCAGAAGTTCAAAGTTACCTCATTCTCAGTTACACAGCAAATTGAAGAGCAGCCTGAGATACACGGATGGAAAAACAAACCAAAACACAGAGCCATCCTTCTGACAGCTAATGGGAACAAGTAGAGACCCACACCCAAACATTAGATGAAGCTCGGGGAACACTATGGAAGAGGGGAAGGAAGGAGCCAGAGGGGTCAAGAACACCAGGAGAACATGGCTCACCAAATCAACTAAGCAGGACTCATAGGAGCTCACAGGGACTCAAGCAAGAATCAAAAAGCCTGCAAGGGTCTCTGGTAGGTTTCTTCATACATGCTGTAGATTTTTGCTTTGGGTTTTGTGGGAGTGGGGATATCTACGATTCTTTTGGAAACTCCTTTCTCCTCTTGGGTTACCTGGCCCAACCTTGATATGAAGGTTTGTGTCTCATCTTCTTGTATCTTGTTCCATGTTCAATTGATACCACTGGGAGACGAAGAGATTTGTCATATAAGTATCCATTGTAAAGCACATGGCACTTGTTAGTAATATTAAGTTGATAAAGGCGAGGTAGACTGACTATGGAGGATGCTGATGTTTTCTGAGAATTGGGAAAGTAGGTGAGTGCACTATAGGTAGGAAGACCTGTTGAGATTTGGTCTGTTGCTATCTATTATAATGCTAAGTCTACCTCCCAAGGCCTGATTGCTCCAGAGAGGAGAGGGTTCATACATAGACCCAAGGGATATTATGTAACCTTGCTCTTCCAAATTATCCCTGATTGGTGAATAAAGATGCCTACAGCCAATAGATGGACAGAAGAGAGATAGGCAGATTCTTGGGTTCCCAGGCTTGAGATAAGAGGAGAGCAAGGGAGAGGAAAGTGGGAGAGAAGGAAGACACCATTGGTTAGGAGTCAAGAAAGCATAACCACGAGGGTTGGCTGGGCAGTGGTGGCGCAGGCCTTTAATCCCAGCACTCAGGAGGCAGAGGCAGGTGGATTTCTGAGTTTGAGGCCAGCCTGGTCTACAGAGTGAGTTCCAGGACAGCCAGGGCTATACAGAGAAACCCTGTCTCAAAAAACCAAAAAAAAAAAAAAAAAAAAAAAAAAAAGAGCAGACCAGATGAAACACAGTAAGCAATGACTCAGGTTATCAATAGGAAATAGATTTTAATATTATAGAGGGTAGATATAAGCCCAGCTTTAGTGCTGATAATAATTATTATAAATATAAATGTTGTGTGTCTTTAATCTGAGAGCTGAATGGTCAATGGTGGGGTGGAAACCCTGGATTAGGATTAAATATTTTCTATAACAAAGAACTGATTCCAGATATGTAAAATAGGAATACCAATGACTTTTGAGTTGTAATAATGTAATTACAATAGAAACCCTAAGGAATGTCAAGTTTTCATTAAATATCTAGTTTAAAACATGGTATCTCTGGGGCAGAAGAGCACCAACAGCTCCTAAAGGTCAGGAAAACAAGTCTGCTAGTCAGTTGGAAAAAGTCATATCCATAACAAGCTCTTCCTAGCACTCAGATCTGAACAATAGAACAGCGATACAGGACCCGCATCATCAGCTTCTATTTAAACATATATGCACTTATACTTAATATACACACATAAGCATACACATGTGTATAATAACAACAATAAAGAGGTTATTATCTTGAGAGTGGGAAGGCATGAGTGGGATTTGAGGGAAGGTATCTGGGAGGGGCTCTAGAGAGGACAGTGAGGAGGAAAAGTTATGTAAATCTATTTCAGTTAAAAATATAAAGAGGGATAAATAAACTATACACTATATCAAAAAAAAATTGTCACAGCCCATGACCTAAAGCATCTCCCTATATTTTAGCCTTTTCAAAGCATTATTTATTATTATATGCTGATTGTGCATAATGTGTTCCATTATGACAACATCACACATATAATGTGTATTTACCATGCCTGTCAGTACCGTCTACTCTGTCCTTCATACCACTTGATCCCATTTCTTTTTCCACTGTCCCTCCTCTACTTTTTCTTCTTCTTCCCTCCATCTATTTATTTCTAGAGTTAATTAGGCTTTTATGAGTTTCATTAGGGATGCTTACAGGATCCTAAGTGAAAGGCTGTCTTCAGGAATATAGTCTCTTTACCAGTGGCTGTGCCACTGAAGAAAATAGTTCCCGCATCTCCAGAGACAATTAAATGCCCATAGATACTCAAGAAAAGATGGAACATGCTGAGCCTTCTTACCCAGCTTTCCTTATTTTCTGCTAGCCCTAGCCTGGGGCCTTTAGAATGTTAACAGGTCCAATTTTGTGCCAATTATCCCAACTGCTAGAGTACAACAGCAGTAGCATATTCTGAAGACAGACTCCTTGAATCACACGATGGATAACTGACGCTCTACCAGGCTTGCTAACTCTATTGCAATGTACTCAGCACCTTTGCAGCAGACCTCTGATGGCATATGACCTCCACTGTGGAGTCACTAATTATTGCAGAGTAACTGCTCTAAGTGCTAGTGTACAGAGCCTCCACACACAACCAATTCATCAATAGCTGATCACAGAAAGGCAGTTAAACACCACACAGGTTGGAGTTTTAGCACAATCTAATAAATAAGTAATACACTACTTTAAAACTGTGTTCTTTTACTGAGTTAAATTGTTTCTTTCTATGAAAGGCATTTAATAAACAGGAATAGTAATTACTCTTTGGTATCCCAAGTGATTTTTCTGAGCTGTAATTTAAATTGTAGTCTATAGATTTAGTGTGTGTGTATGTGTGTGTGTGTGTGTGTGTGTGTGTTTTGAAGACTGTTGCAAAAACTATTCAGTTCTTTATAACTTTATGTACTTGTAAATCAATTTAAATTACTAGTTTCTCTAAGAATAACTATAAATGAGGGTGCTCTAAATAAAGGGAAAACAAACTGAATGTCTTACTTTGTTTTTGTTATTAAAACAAAAATGAAAATACCTAGACAAAATGATTCTTAATAGAAAAGGGGTTTATTACAACTTACCATTTTATAGTCCATCATTATAGGGAGGTAAAGACAGGAACTTCACACATTTTATGCCATAATATTCAGTTATGGACAGAGAGAAATGAATGCATTCATTCTTGCTTGCTTAACTCTTATGCAAGATTCTCTGCCTAGGGACTGGTGCTACCCACAGTGGCATGACTCCATCTATACCACTTAATTTAATAAAAACAATTTCACAGACATGCCCACAAGCAAACCTATTGTAAATAATCCCTTACTGAGACTCTCTTCTGAGGTGATTCTAGGTGGTATCAAATTGAATTAAAGTAAGAAGCTGGAGTTTGGTAGGGTTATTCAACACTCAAATTCCAGCATTATTGACAAAGTTCTCTTGGGTAAAGACCTTACAAAGTGACATGGAGATAGGCTGGAAAAGGAGATGTTCCATTCACGTATGTTGATTAGTTGATTGTACATTCTAAGCAAAATTTTGTTTTGTACTTAAGAAATTTGATCTTAAAAATTATTTATATCAGCACTGACATTTTTAATACTTCACATTTTATTACCGCTAATGTCTTTGCTATCATTAATCTTAATATCTATTTGTTGTTTGGAAAAAAGGACAGACTTAGCAAATGGTAGACATCTCATAAACAACAGATAGGGGCTGCATAAGCTGTGTGGGAATTAGAACTTGGAAAAGGGAAAAATATTTTTCTTCCTTACAGGATAATGGTTTTCAGTTAATTCCAGAGGTCAATTGTAAAAATGAGTTCCTTCCCTTAAATACTGAGATTCATCATCCTGACACTGTTTACCAGAGTTGCAGTTCATGAACTGATAGGAGCCTCATGACCTTGTGTTCAGCTGCCATACAGTTCACTATTCCTTAATTATATCTGAGGCAAACATGTGGACACTGAGCCTTATCATGTCATGCTTCCATGAGTTTTCAGTTCCATCATTGCTCATAAAAACATTTGTTTTATGCTGTTTGTCAGACATCATCCTGAAGGTTTTATTGCACATGCATTATAAAATCTTTCAATCACAAAAGTACTGGGAATAATAGAGTGAATGTTTGTGAAGCTACCAGACATTTAATCAAACACTAACACTTTGCCATATTTTCTTTTTAAAAAATATTATAAGTGTGGTTAAAATATACTAGGTATAATGACCCAATTCAATTTTATTCTTTTCCTTCCTTTCCAGAGTGTAACCAACATTCCAAAACTGAAAAATGTTTTCCTCATTATTTTTATACAAGAGTTTTCTTTCAATAGTATCTAGTGAAATCCACATGACATTAAAACTAAGATAAGCTTTATCAAATATGTATTATCTCTTTCCAAGAATATACTTAAAATGTACATTGCAAATCATTCCTATAGTATTTTATTGTATGGACAGCCATGTTTCAGTGTGTTTACACTCTAATGGATATTTGATTTTTTCCTGCATTTTTAATTTACAGCATGTTGATTTTATTGAATATTTGTATATTTCATTAGAATAACTTATTAAGTGAAGATTGATGGAATTTAAGTAATTATTAGATTTAACTTTGGCTACACTGACAAGGTTTCCATTAAAGAGGCTATGCCAATGTATATTTTTGATACCAATATTACCTAACATCCTAATGACATCTGCCTTTGTAAGTTACTTTAAATTTTGCCAGTCAAAATAAATGGCCTTGAAAAATGTTGCTCCAGCATACAAATACATGAGGATTAGTAAGGATGTAACACATCCTAGCCATGCATGTCTTATTTTAATGATCCAATTTTGCTGCAGACTGCATATCTTTCTGAAAATAACTTATAAGCTTTGCTAATATAGCTAGCTTCTTGTTATTATATTGCTGAAATTAACATCTCCTAGCATAGCTCTCTCTTCCTCCTCCTCCTCCTCCTCCTCCTCCTCCTCCTCCTCCTCCTCCTCTTCCTCCTCCTCCTGCTTTTCCTCCTCCCCTTTCTTCTTAACTAGTTTAAAGTTAAGTTTCTTCTTAACTAGTTAAAAGTTTTCAGAACTACAAAATTGTTATTAACAGTAAAAGCATCAGTTTTTTTGATTGGGGTTTAATTGTCTGGGGCTCTTTATTTCTTAATTATAAAAATCTCAACTACAAGTCATAAATGAATTCTTAAACATTATTAGTGGTATGTGTATTATGTAGGCATGCATGCCACATCACATGTAGAGATGTCAGAAAGTACCGTTGTGGAGATGATTTTCTTTTTCTACCTTTATGCAAGTCCTGGAGATGAAACTCATGTTTCCAGGCTTATTCCACAAGCATCTTTTCCAGATGAGCCATCTCACTGGGCCTTGCTTTCATATTTAGTTTTTTAAGTTACTTTTATTTATACTGAACATTTATTGGATAATACAGCCCTAACAAATTATTTATAATTGTCTGTTTCCACTTAAAGCTTTCTCATTTATCTATATTATTTTCTCTGTTCTGCCACTACACTCTCTTAATTTTCGTAGGTTAATAATATCACTATTGTTAGAGAATGACCCGACTTTCTCTTTTTCAGTTATGTTTCCAGCTATACTAGATTGCTAGATTGAGTTTCAGGGAAATTGACATCATTATAGATTTCCCATTCATGAACATTGTATATCTCCCTATACTATCTTAATCCATAGGTAAGGAAGCATCAATCTTGGTTTATTCTGAGAAATCTTGATCAAGGTAGTGACAAGTTCACGGTCTAATGAAATGGAGGCACCAACAGAGGAGCTTGCCTAACAGTATTCACAGAGAAAAACTGGTGTATCATCACATTCTATGGCCAAGTTCTCCCAGAGAATACAAGGATGTCTCTCTTAGGGACAGACGACTGACTGACATATTTGGTAGCAGCTAGCTAATCAGAGGATTACTAATTCAACAGACAAACAAAATTTGGTATTTAAAATAATCATAGTTTCCCCCTTCTCCCCCTTTTACTCCCTTTAAACTCATTATGACTTTCAGTAATGAAATCAATGACTCCACTGGTTTCCTTTGAAACAATCTATAGTAGCTCATTGTGTATCTTTGTGTAGTCATTGCCACTCCATTCATATTTTAACCCCCTGCTCAGGCCAAGTTTTTCAAATCCTGCTACTATTTTAGTAGTATCTTTGCAAGCAAACTTTCCCATTAATTGTTACAATCATAAAATGAAGCCATTTATTACTTTCTTGGGACATTTTGAAGAATATTGTTAGTTCCTTAGTAAATTTCTTTTGTCCTTTCTGCATAAACATAAATATAACTGAGAATATTAGTATATAAAATAAAAGAATGAAATATGAAGTTATATCAAATATTACACACTTTAGGGCCTTTATCTAATAAACATATTCTTTCATGACCATCAGACTCATAAAACATTAAATAAATTTTATAAACTGAGACAGATAATAACATTTAATATGCCTATATATATACCACCCAGAGTGTTCTAATATTTCTTTACTAATTCATTTATAATCCAACTATATTTTAGCCATTTTCTTCAAATTGAAATACTTCTTCCTAGAGGAAGGGGGAGGCTTATAAGAGTCAGAAGGCTAATGGAGTTTACAAGGATCAGGAAGAAGAGAACATCACAAGATTTGCAGGGCCCTCTCCAACGTCACAAAAGCATTAAATAGCTGAGCTTCCTGAGCATTGTACAGAAAGCTTTGGTAATACAGTGGTCTTGAGACCTCCTTCATGCTGGGTGGGCCTTTTGGTGGTGGAGCTGCCTTTGAGTTACCCCTTCCTGAGCTTTCGTAAGTAACTCTCATAAACTGACTGGTATCTTGAACTAGACTTGGGTGGTATTTTTTCTTTGTTCTGTCATCAGTACCCTATTTGGAGCAAACAGACACTTGATTCTCCCCAGGAAGAGTCTCACATCATTGTAACTTACATACATCAAATGCCATCTTCTTTGGTTGCACATATTTGAGGCAGGCAAACACCGAGGATGCTTAGCAACCCAGGACTCTACTTTAGACACAGACACTTTTCCTATCAGAGCACTTAGCGACCTAGGATCCCCAGTCCATACTGAAACACATGTACACCCCTCTCTAAACCTACATAGCCCAGGAAATCCTTTATAATTTTTCTTTAGCCAATTTAACTTGGAATATATCTAGGAAATCTGTCTAATAGATGATTTGTCCTATGCTGGTTTGGGGTGCATGCTCAGTAAGGCAAGCTGTATCCTGTAAGTGAACAACTAGAGAGAAAAAGCTCTCTATTTACCATCATTTTATGCCACTGCATGATTAGATGTGCATATGATAAAAATCAGATGCATCATGGGAAAGGACACATCCAATGAACAAAAGTGTATAAAACCCCAGCCTGTTGATCAAACCAGGAAAGCCACCCAGCCCTCCCCCTTAACAGTCAACCCATCCTTTTCTTGGATCCATAACAGAAGGCCTTGGGCCAGAATGAGGAGCGTGTTTATTCAGGGTCTGTAGGCCTTTGCAAGGAAGCTGTGGTGTGCTCTCATTCTGCCTGTGAGGAGAAACCTTTGCTACTCATTTTTTGTCCACCTCTTCAGGCTGGAAATATTTGTTCTGGATAGCAAATACAACTAATTGTTAGGTACCAACACCCCCCCCCCCCAAAGGCAGCGCCACTAATATGCCACCAAATGACAGTCTGGGTTCAGTTAAAGCTGAATTCTGACAAGGTAAACAGAACAGCTGCTGGGACATACAAAAAAGTTTACACTCAGCAATTCTCAGAAAACTGTTTCGCAGGTATGCCAGGGAGAACCATTACTTCTTATCTCTCCCTACAGCCAATTATGGGCATCTAGCTCTCTATTTGCACACCTCTGTACACACATACCATATTAAAGCCCCACACTAATCTCCAGGCCCCTTTGGTCCTTACTAACACATACTTGCAACTGCATATCAAAGCTACCCAACTTTTTTGGCCTGAAAACCCCTATCCAGTTTACTCTAACTGGATTGTTCTAAATTGAATAAACTCTTTCCCACCCACTGAGCAAACCAGTATGAAAGTTTCACTACTTCCTTGCTTAGAGTAATATACCCACAAAAGGAGGACTCTCAGTAGCCAACTCAAGTGATACCTGTGAGTATTCCATAAGGTTTAAGACTGAATTGCTGTGGACTTTTGTTTCTAGAGCTCCGGGCCCCCTTGCTGCATGCTTTTCCTTTGGGCAAAAGTATTTTAAAAATACAGACTGGATCACCAACCAAAGAATACACATGGAGGGACCCATGGTGCTGGCCACATATGTGGCAGAGGAGGGTCTTGTTAGCCCTCAGGGGGAGCAGATGTACCAATATAGGAGAATGCCAAGGAGGGAAGACTAGAGTGAGTGGGTGGGTGGATGGGTGGGGGAATCCTCCATAGAGGGAGGGGAGGGTGAGGGAATAGGGAGGTTCCAAAGGGGAGATCTGGAAAGGGGGAAACATTTGAAATGTAAATAAAGTATCAAAAAAGAAAAAATACAGTGTCTACACTAAGGATACATCGACTCACTAACTGATTAGTAAAGGCTCTGTGAACTTAGAAGCTGCCTTCATGGAATGCTATTCCACATTAAGGAGGGAACAGTTGCTTCGAGCTTTACTTTGACCAAAGGTAATCTGTTAGTTGTGGCTGAAAGCACTTCCGTTCTTGCTATATTGCAACCTTCCTTGTATTTACATCCCACACATTTCTAACATGGGAATCAGGTTAGAAGTATAATTAAGCAAATTAAGTTATCTCCAGGTGTTAGTACTTAAATTGTTTCCCTTTCCCCCTCAGCAGGAATGGAAGTGAGGTTGCTCAAAACCTCAAGAACACATGGAAGTCGTTTTATTCCATTTTATTTGAGTTTGTATGTGTTGCTTGAACTGATTTCACAGGTCATAGAAATACTCTGACCCTCACTAATTCCCTGCCCTGTATCTACCAAGGGGGATTTTTAAGAAAAGAACTTATTTTAAACCAGTTTTAATAAACTACAGTTTTCTTTTCAGTTGAGAATCAGTGACCTTGCTGAACTGGTGACCTGCAGCCATTCAGTACACAGGAAAAAAATATATACATACACATATATTATATATAATATTATATATAATTTACATAAACATATAAATATAGAGATTTCTGAAAATGTCCATTCCAGAGCTCACCCCTTTTCTACAAAAGACATCTCTATTTTACCAATCACCCAAAGAGGCATTCTACCCTCAACTGGTAAATATTTAAATACCTTTCCCTCTACCAACATACAACACTGACTTAAATAACCACAGAGGGAACCACAAAGCTACAAGCAAATGAGGTTTGCTCTAATTACATACCGAAGAAAATCCCATTCTGTAATGAATTTCATGTTAATTATTATCCTGTTGTTGTATCCGGCTGACAACCAAAACCAATGTGCCAACACGTGATCTGCCTCTCTGCTGTTCCAATAATGAGTAACAGCTTTGGACAAACAGTCTATTTCTTCTCCACAAACAATGCAAATCACAAACAGGAGCATCCCAGGCTACAATTAGACTTTGCCTGCTGTGCCTTCAGACAAGCAGTTGCTTTGACTGTTTCCCCAAAGCACAGAGAGTAGACTCTGCTTTCATAGATGAAGCTGGAAACAGAAGAAAGCCACCGAGAAAAGCCACTCTAGCACATGGAGGATTCAGTCCTTGCCAGGTGGCTGGAGCTGGGGAAAGCAGAAACTGTTCTCTGAAGGTTGAAAAGGAACTTTATTTATTTAGACTAAAATAAATCAGGCAGCTTTTAGGTGAATATGTTTCCCAAATAAGGTAAATAAAGCTGTTTGCTTATTTGTCTTTTCCTTTACTTTACGTAATATATATGGATGTTTTGCTTGGGGGAAAAATGTCTGTGGACCATGTGCATGCAGTGCCTGAGACAGTTAGAAGGGAGCATCAAATACCCTGGGCCTGGAGTTACAGAAGTTTGTGAGCTATTATGTAGAGGGTGGTTATTGAACCCATGGTTTCTCAAAGGAGAGAAGTGTGCTTTGTGTTGACCTGACTCTCCAGGTCCAAGGTTTGTTTTTGTTTTTGTTTTTGTTTTTAGAAGTAATAATAGTTTAAAAAATATTTTAAGTTTTGAGAAAAAGATTTTAAACTTTCCAGTAAAGAAAGGCTTTACTGGAAAAGAAATTTGTTAAAGAAATAACAAAGGGATAATTGAAATAAAAATCATTACCCTCAGGCAGTGTTGGCACACACCTTTAATCCCAGCACTCAGGAGGCAGAGACAAGTGGATTTCTGAGTTCGAGGCCAGCCTGGTATACAGAGTGAGTTCTAGAACAGCCAGGGCTATATAGTGAAAGCCTGTCTCAACAAATAAGCAAAAAAAAAAAAAAAAAAAAAAAGGAGACTAACAGCATAGTTCACCCAGAAGGGTGACAATATATTTCACATCTACAGCCAATGCTACTTGTGTTCAAATGTTCTCCATTCTTGCAGTAACTTCACTTCCCCAACTATGGATTTCTAGTTGGCAAATATCCCTGAACTCACATCCTTTGTGATAAATTTGTATATAGATTAATATGACATTATGGCACATAACCCCAAATGCTCTTCCATCTTGTTATTAAAACTGAAAACTTTCAGACTAGTTTTACATGCATGTGTGCCCTTAGGGTTTTCATGTAGCCGACAGGGCCTTTTCCTGGCATTGTCTGCAATGGAAATTTTTTCGTTTTCAAGATGAAATTCTAGGAGCTGGGTAAAACAGAGCTGTCATTGTGCTGTCCACCAAACATTGTGTGTGCTCAGCAAACACAGCACCTAACAGAGAGCACACTGCACACTACTGAGCAGCTACAGCACCTAACCGAGAGCACACTGCTGAGCAGCTAGGTGCTGGTTGAGTCCTGAGTCAGCACAGTCCTGTACTTAAGGAAGCAAAGCTACTTCCTGATAGGGGAGGTGAACCATGTGTTAAAAAGTCTGGGCTGCTAAAGAGACTCCAACTGAAGGCCACAGGATTGCACAGGCAGACTGTAGTTCTGATGCTTCCTCACTCTTTGTCAATGAGTTTTATGTTTATACAAGAGTGACTCTCATTCCCCTAAGTGCCTCCTCCCTAGAATGTAAACTCACACAGAGGATGAAAGGAATGTCCACTTCCCTGGTTATGCCATGTAAATGGCATAGCATGTTTGAACTCTTCCCCTACAACAAACAGAGATCATGTGATTCATCTTACAATATTTACTTAGAATATGAAGTTGCATTTTAGCAAAGTTCGATATCTCTGGGGACAAATCAAGTCATCAGATAGAGAAAAGCCTCCCTAGAAAATAGGATTTCATAAGTTTATAAGAAAGCTGAATTTGATTCTGGTATTTAAGAAGCTTTGATCTTTGCTTTGCGTGTCTGCTTTCTTGAATAGAAGTAGGTTTTTTGGGTTTTGTTTTGTTTTGTTTTGTTTTTTCGTAGTTTTAACTACTTGGTTTTTGTAGGCATTTCCTTTTCAGGTTATATATTCCTACCCACTCTTAATGTTTGACTTTAATATGAGTGAAGACTTCGAGCAGCATGTAGGTTTATTTTTTTTTTTTTATGACA
The DNA here is from genome assembly GCA_019843965.1 of Rhynchomys soricoides. Lineage (NCBI taxonomy): Eukaryota > Metazoa > Chordata > Mammalia > Rodentia > Muridae > Rhynchomys > Rhynchomys soricoides. The sequence goes on along the minus strand of JADRCH010000076.1, from coordinate 12,755,640 downwards.
GAAATCATTGTAATACTATATATTAGCATTATTTGGGACAACCTTCAATGCTTGATCATGCCAATAACTCTTTCCAGTAGAACTACTATATGACTGACTCCATTATGTTCATAATTAATTACATTATTCAACTTCCTTATGCTATACAGTGATATAGTAATTAGACTCACATATAGTGCTCACAATGAAGCCTGCACTTTAGACTCAGTATGACCTCAAATAGGACAAAACTAAGATATAATTGCAGGATACTATTCTTAAGAAAGAATCACAAATTTAGGTGGTTATGCCTATGTACCATACTAGTCTCAACAAAATCTTGACGTAAGCAAAGAAACTATAGAGTGCCAGACACTGCATTTTCAAACTCATTGGTCAAAAATGACACCCACAAAAATTAATTATAGGACTCCTGGGAACCATCACCACTATACTTGCCCATGCCTGTGTACCCATCTTGAGAGATGTACAAATGCCTACAACCCACACTGAGAGAGGTACAAATGCCCAGTGTGGAGAAAATGTCAATGATGCAAGGAGCCAGGGTAGTAGCTTGGAAGTCACTGTAGAAGGAACTGATCTACCTACTATCTATATGAGAAAGATTTAACAAATACGCAGTAAGTACTGAGAGAGGATAGCAAGACAATAGGCTAGATGAAGGAAACATAACCAGCATCTTTGGGTTTGCTTTGAGGTATTGTTTTTCTGTGATCCTGCTATTTTAAGATTGAATAAGAAACCCACTAGCCTGCATAGTCAGCAGTCTCTAGACAGCAAGTCTCCTGAATAAAAGTCTCTTACCATCCAAAGCCAGAGTCGGATCTCAGAAGCCCAGGGATCAGTTCTCACAATATTGTCCCAATTATACACTTAAGTCCAAATGCCGAAAGAGATAGGTCATTCACTTCATGTTTAAGAATAATACTCTCATTTTTGAGAATTCATTTGCTAAACCTTTTAAAGCAAACAGAGCCCAAAACAAAGTGCAAAGCAAAACAAAAATCTACTAGACAAAAAAGCAAATTTTGTATAATAAATGTAACTAATACTTTGAAGTAAAAGTATCTGCAATGGTGCCAGAGAAGGAGGATGGTGGAATTCTCATCTAGCTGTAAAACTATCTCCTTTTTCTCTACTCATTTAAGTTATTACCATTGCGTGTTCAGACTCGCTGGCAAAACATCAGATATTTTCAAAAGTGAATCCTCCACATGCTCCCTCAAACAGAGCTTAACACTCAAGTAAAGTGTTTAAAACTTGCCAGATGCCGGAAGCGTCTGAAAGTTACCCCATGGAGTCTGCATGCTGCCCTTTTGGTTTGCTGCCCCTTCTTCCCAGGCACTTAGCAGGTACTGCTCTATGGTTTGCCTTCATGTTTGCTAGAACCAACAACCATGGGTCAGAATCAGCCAAGGAATGGCTGTGTTTCAGTGCATAAAGTAGAAGAGACACTGTACCGGGTCTTCGGTTTTGTGACTATTCAAGAAGTCAGACAGGAAATCTTCATGAAGGCTCTCTCTTCGAATCAGTGTGAATTCCCTCAGGAAAACAGCCCCTTGGCTTTGGTCTCCACATACCTAGAGAGATAAGGTAGCTGAATTAAGCCTCAGACAGAGCCTCAAGGGAGAGTGCATGGGGGATTAATGTCTCTTAGTTGTAAAAGCTTTTGGATTCATTTCAAGTCAGATTAGAGCAATCAAAAACAATGCACACAAATACATATTAATGTGAGAGGCACGAGAACATTCTGGCATGTGGCCTCTGTGACAGATGCCAGGAAAGTCCCCTACTAGGTTGGAGTTTTTTAATTAATTGGTTGCTCATGATGCTGAAATTTAGTGATTATAGGTTGTTTTTGTGATCAGGCCTGGGCCCTCATGCCATTGGTCCCAATGTAGGTACCACAGAGATAGGTTATTGACCTTAATGGATCCATTCCTAGATGAACAGATCTGAGCACAGAGGAAGGTCCTGGTGTCCTGTTCAGTGTCCACAAGATACAGAAGCCCTGGCCTGAGCCCAGAGCTGATTTCCTGTAAGAGCTTTAGGACCAGACACACATTGGCTGCTCCAGAAGGAGGTGCTGGAGAACTCTTCGATGAAGCTTATCATCAGCAGGTTCTTTACACATGTTATCTTGCAGCAACCGTATGAGGTGTCTCTTAGCAGCCACACTTGACAAATTAGGAACCAGAGGCACAGAAGACTTCAGGACTTTGCCAAGTGTTATAAGTGTTGAAATCCGCATTCAAATACAGGTCTGAGTCTAAACTCCTCATCTGTTCTTTACATCATTTTGCTCCTGAGCTGCTCAAGCCTTCCCCTTCTGAGTGACACACTATTATGTAACATCTATAATTTCAAGGAATGGCCATCTTGCCCAACTATCTGTAGTGTGAAATATTAAAAAGGGGCGCCATCCCATGTTAGTGCAGGCTATCCTTGCCCTGGTGATCTTGCCGAATCTATGGCTAGCCCCATGCGGTGACTGCTCATCTCATGGTTCTCTTGCTGCAGATTCTGCTCTCATTCCATCATCTGCCCTCTGTAGTTAGCGGTCACAAATCCCAGTAACCCTGTAAAATCAAAACTCTAGAGGCTTGTAATTTATTGGTCAGATTTATATTAGTAAATTCTCAACCCACAAATGCCCGCACAATGAACTAAAAAAATTGATATAAACACAAGCTACATACCAAATGGGGCAAACTTATTTCTTAGTAGTCTATCTAAGAAATCCTGACACTTATGGCTCCCTGGACTGTGTGGTTCTGGCTCCTCTTCCTCTCTTTATGTTCCATCTTATCTCTTCCTCTCCTTCCCTCTGACCCTTTATACAGTCAAATAACAAGAGAGCGTGCAGCAGTGTGGGCTGCCCAGAAGACAGACCATGTGAACATCACCAATGTTTAGTGCACTGCTCAGCACACCATAAGTATCCTGTAATTATATCACTGTTAGGAAATTATGAGGTTCTTTACAATATTTATTAAGGACATGTAGATATCCATCCAAATGTCTTCATCCCCCTAACTTCTAACTATTTTAATTTCACAGTTTAATTGAAGTTAGTAATGAACATTTGAGGGTTCATGTTAGTTCGTGTCTTCTTGAATGTCTGCAATAGCTCAAAATGAATTCAAGTTATTTTAAACCCGGTGTCTGTGGGAAAGGAGAGCAATCTGCATAATTTATATGTGCTACTGTTCTCTGTGGTTGAACAGTCAAGACAATTTTGTCATGGTAGACAGCATCTCACTGCTGATGGCTTCCTTCCCTGGTGTCACCACTGTGAATAATATGTTGCTTCACATGACAGAAAGGACTTTGCAGTTGTAATCAGGAATTCTAAAGAGTTGGCTTTGACACAATCAGTATCTTGAAATGTTTAAGTGAGCTCGGTATAATAATGGGTTATAATCAACAGAATGTAACTGACTTGAATACAATGGGTTCACACATTGATGAGTGCAAAAGACAAAAAGCAAACAAAAAATAAAGCAAACCCCAAAAATACCCATAAATAAGAGGTTAAAAATTATAGAGAATGGTTTACAGCCTGCAGCAGGCAAGGAGATTACTTTCAAAGCAATGCCATCTTGGAATAAAACCTGTTTAATTTTACTTAGATATAAATATTCATAATGGAAAAAAAACTATAAGAATCAGCACAGTCCTCAGTACACTGTTTAAGTAGCACATTCCTGAGCATGCTCAGTTCAAGATTATTATAAACAAGGAAAGATGGCTGGTAGGCTTCATTTCTGAGCATGCTTGGCTCCAGGTCACAGAGTGCATACTCAGAATATTACAATGGTAGACAGAAACACCTGTAGACATGCATAGAATTTACTCAGAATTATTTAGTTGAAACATCCTTAAAGGGGGATTTTGAAGTGCCACTAAGCATTCCAATACCAGAGGTTGCAATAACTCATTCTTGGAAATGTGTCCTTCAAGCTAAACTAATCATCCTTGCTTTCTTTAAAATTCACTTTTACTTAAATTATTTTCTCATCGGGATCAATCATTCAATCCTCCCTTGAGTACATAGTCAAATACACAAACTTGTCTTGATCATCTAACTTCCTTGACCCAAAGCCTTCCTGATTCCCTTCCTGCTGGCAGTTTCCAGGCCGTAGACCTGACGTTCAGAACCACTCATGGCATTTTATTTCCAAGCAAGGAAGATTCGAGACAAGGAAGATCAATATCTGTGTAATTCTTTCTGAAAAAGTATGAAAATTGAGTTTAACATGACTTTTACTACATAAATAGCATATGTAAATATATACAAATATACAAAATATACAAATAGCATACACAACCTATATGATGTTCACAGTGGATACAACCTATACAAATGTGCTGTCATGTGATTCTTTGCAAAAGTATAAGAGCTTTCTGGTGACCCCTAAATGCTACATTTGCTGAATTCTCCCAAGTCTAACTCGAAGAGTTTGCATTTCTGTGTTTATCATCTAAAACATTTGCTCTCTATAGACTGTCCTTGTTGCAGTTCTTAAAAGAAAATTAACTAACTTTGTGCATTTCCTTGGGGAAAATGTTTGTGCCTATGGCAAACTTTTTTTCTTTGTTCAACTGATTAGGAAAATGTGGAAAAAATTCACACATCCAAACTAGACTGTGAAATATTGAATAGTTACTAATAATGCTAAAAAATGACCAGTTTTGTCCACTTTGTTTATATGATAATGTGTAATCATAATTTTGTATTTAGGAAGAAGTGTCTGTAGGGCTAGAGAAATGGCTGAGAGATGAGGCCTAGTTATTGCTCTTGTAGAGGATCTGGATTTGGTTCCCAGAGCTGTAGCTTATATTACATCTCTGTAATTCCAGTTCAGGGGATCTGACAACTTTTCCTGACTTCTGAGGGCACTGAATACACATGGTACACATGGATACACTCAGGCACACACGTGTACACATAAAATAAATTAATTAATAAAAGAAAGAGTCTCTGTATGTTTGTGTTTCTTAAGAATGTTAGCATATACAATAACTCTTGCCAGGATATTCAACTTATGAATCATTTTTATAACATACTAGCTTGAATTTAACCCCAAGCATAGATAAGAATATATGAGTATTTTGTGTTTAATTGCTTCATAAATATTATTTCTAATTTAAAATTTAAATTAGTAATTTGAAACCTTTTTAATGCTAATGTTATGGAGTAGTTGTATCTATTATCATAATTACAATTACTTTTTGGCCATTGAAGCAAACCTGGTAGGACAAAATAGAGGAGAGGTAGCAAGTTATATCAATATATACATTTTCTACACCAATTTCAAGCTAACTTTTAAGAATGCTTTCCATCTGGGAAGTGATGTCATTGCTCCTCCATTCTTCCACTTGTTTTTACGTATACACATTTGCTCAAGTTCTACTAAGTATCAACAGCTTTCCTATGGGACCACAGAACAGTTTACACATTCTTTTTTATGATACAGCCAATCTAATATATACCAAGATTTGGCAGAAAACAAAAGAAACTCATTAAAACATTTTCCTGTCATGGTGAAGATATATCTAGATAACATTTCCATAGACCCCCTTACGGTTAATAAGAAAGTGATTTAGCTGCTGGGCACAACCCATATATATTTGTGTGTGTGTGTGTGTGTGTGTGTGTGTGTGTGTGTGTATGTGTGTATTCCACAGTCCTCATTCCATGCTCTTTTGGAGTTAGTTCCAATTTAAATACATAATTTTAGAGAAATATTGGGTATTGGGGTCAATTTGTTGAAGGAGAAAGAGCCTCCATTAGCATAGTTTCCAGAATGAATGCATGAAGGAAGACTTGACCAAGATCAGTTCACTTATCTCAAGAAGCAAAGATTTGCGCCAGTGTCCATTTTAGAGCCCAATTCTGCAGTTAACCTACCCTACTTATGCCAATGAGAATTTGCATGTAAGAGCATGCAAAGTTATGAGAATACAGAGCTACCTAAGAGGAGTTATACAAGGATTTAAATGGAGTTAAAGGAAGAGTAGGAATTTACCAGCTAGTCAAGGGGAAGGGTGTGAGGGGAAACACATTCTTAGAGAAGGAAGAAGATTCAATTTGGGTAAAATGAGACATAAAGGGGTTCAGGAGGCATGGACATGAGTTCACAGGAGGAAGTAGTGAAACTGAATTTGTACAGAAGGTCAAATCACATTATGAATCACTGAAAGAATAGCAGTGAGATCTTGCTTAGACTCATATGTTGGAAGAGTTTTCTGGTGGTTGACAGGAAGGGAGCCTGGAGGGGAGGGCTTTAGATAATAGGAATTCATCAGAGGAGAACGTGTGAAGATCTGAGAAGCTGCTAAGGAAGAAACAGATTATAAGATTTGGCAGCCAACTGAGTCCAGAAGATACCTTTCAAATTATGACTTAATATTTTTCCTTTGGAGTTAAGCATTAGAATAAAGAGTAGTATTCTGAACAGAAGGAAAATATATGAGGGTCAAGTATTTGAGTTCAAAGAGGCATGGTGAGTAGTGACTCTAAAGCCTTGGGAAGGAAAGATGGGGATAGTACACAGGACAGACCAGACTAGGACCATTTGATGGCTAGTGACATCACATGAGGCTAGGATGATGTTTAGATTAATGAGCAACCAAAGCAGAGCATGGGAGGTGAAAGCCATAAAACTGAGGCACACCGATATTTTACATATACCATGGATCCATTTGAGGTGGCTCATTCATAACAGAACAAGGTATTAGCAAGAAGGATGCAGTTCATTTGGACTTTGCATTATAGACTTCCTTCTACTGGCTGTCTGTGAAAATACCTTTGATTACCATGGTGGACAATTTGCTACAGATTGCAGGTTCCTTGAGGGTAGAGGCCATGAACAATTGAATTACCAACTCTCAGAGCCTGAATCCATCTAAATATTAGTCAGACTTTAACTTTTCCAAAACAAATTCAAATTTTAAATATCCTATATTCCAAGGTCAGAATATATTTCCTAATCTTTGGTTTGGTTGACTACTTTATTTCATATGTCTAGAAGTACTTTATAGTTATAAGGTAATTAAAATGTAACAGAAATAATCAAAGTCATCGCTCATTAGCTTTAGGTTTTAGTAGCATTAGTTTTGAAGATGAGTTAACAGAAATATGAGGTTTGTGTGTATTGGGGGGGGTGTTATATGTCCAATGCCTAAGTCATGATAAAGGACTAGAGATATCTAATAAAACTGAAGTCACTGCTGGATATAAGCCTCGTGGTTCACCTGTGAGGAACACAGAGTTGTTACTGAAACACTTATCTGTTCTGATAGGATTTCTAGAGTCCTAAGCACTATTCTAATAGATGGTTTGTTCCTGCTATGTTGGCTCATATACCCAATAAGGACTCCTGCTCCTACTGAAGTCTCATCTCCTTGCTTCAATCATTGACTCGCCTTTCTAAGGCTGGGCCACTGAAGTACTCCTTAAAGAATCTTGGAATGAATAAATGTGGAGCTTCTAGAAGAAAGTCTTATTGTATCCAGAAAGGCATGGAAGCAATTTATTATTGTGCTCTGTGTTCTCTTTAATGAGAACAAGCAATAAACCACACTGGAGATATTTATAAATGGACATAGGTAAAAACAAGAAAGCAAGGAGTCCTTCAAACAGCTCTCTAACCTCTGCTACAGGAAACAAAACAAGGAAAGGTGGTTTGAAACCACAGCAAAGTCACTAACTGACACAACCATCTTTTGTATCTAGCTTTAAAGCTAGTTCCACCACATGCTTTTGTCTTCTTCTTGACACTTGCTCCCATCATACACTGGCACCAAGAAGTCTCCAGTCTGACCTGGCTTTCAGTATCTTCAGGGAATACTGATTAGGATTATGACTCATATGCTCACAATTAATGTGTTTGGTAAAATGAAAGATTAAAAATAACCCCATTCATATTTTCGTACTTGTAATGTGCTTTCTATAAGGTTTGTGGCTAGCATTTGGAAAGCTGATATCCAAAGCAACTGGTTTGCATTTTTGAATCTACATCATTAAAGAAGAGCCATAATTCCTCTAATAATTGGATGCTTATGGCTGGAATTTTCATGCGGCTATAATTTTCTTATAATTCTGGGGGAAGTTGCTGTGCCCTTGTAGGCTGGGAGGAAAGGCTGCAGGAATAATTGAAGCTTAAACATACAAACATGCCCTCAAATTATCAGTTTATTGTTCTTCTTGCTTCATGTAGCTTTTCTGTGAAAATTGAAAGGTAGCCAAGCTTATACCCTAGGGAAGGATTTAGGTTTCAATTTTACTTACAAAGTATAGCACTGAAAACCTCAAAACTATTAAACTTTTCTCATACAAAAAGGGTTTTATAAAGTAAGTTTTATGCTCACATTTTGGTTCACAGTTTACTAAGAATTAAGATAGTGAAGCTATAAATTCTCTGTCGATTAGAATAATGACTTAAACAACTTTAATAACTGACCACTGTGTTATCTGAATATGCATCTATATTTAAATACCAGTGGGCAGTGAAATGATTGGTGTCAGAGTTACCAACTCTTGGCACAATAAAGACAATGAAATATTTATTGAACAAATAACTCAACAAAAATATGCTTGGGGCCAAAAAGATCTTTTGTTCAAGCTCTGAGAATGACTGTGAGGTAGGGAAGGAATGATGGGAGCCTGGTTCAATTCTGCCACCCATGCCATTCCCACTGGGAAATAAAGCCAAATGGCTCAGAAATCAAGAGAAGTGAGAGAATCTAACCCAACGTGAAAGCATAAGAAACTTCCAATCTGAAGGAAATGGAGAGAAGGATTATAGTGTTGCTATGCAGAGCCATAAAAGAGAACAATCAAATGAAAAATTTTAAAAATCAACTAAGTTTTCTATCAAACTGACTCTAAATAGCAAGACATATTGATATTTTTAATTAAAATCCTTCCATTTAGTAACAGAGTGCTTGGTTTTGAATAAATTCCACTTGCACATAAACAAGTGTCTTTGGCTCTTCCGCGGCAATTCTTTTTATTGCTAGGACCATTCTAATGGGCCAAATGCCACGAAGAATCATCAAGTCTACGTTCAGTGACCATCCTTCTATTAATATAGGCAATTTCATTCCAGGTTTGAATATTCTAGAGTTATGAGATGTGAAAATTAGTGTTCAGTAATTTAATCATAAATGCTAGGGAACATAAGGCAAATATAATTTTAGTAAAGAACTTGTTTCATTATAATGAAGGAGGAACAGTAATTCAGAGGTTAATAAAGTCCCCAAGTAGTAATCACTATAGCTGTCTACAAACTTATTGTCACCAATCAAAGAGGTTCAATCAAAGCATCAGATGTCAGCAATTCTGTTCTGCATAGACACAAACTCACAGGAATCTTTTGCCAGTTCTGTAGGAAACAAATCATTTCTGCAGACAGTAGGATGTGGAGTCCCTTAAATATGTGCTTTCAAAACAAAAACAAAAACAAAGACAAAACAAAACAAACAAACAAAAAGATGTGCTTTCAATATCGAAAGGGTCCACTTGGAAAAATCATTGCTTAACTTTAAACATATTTTTGATTGTGTGGTTGAACACATGCTTAGACAGAGACTGTGGTGTTAATATACCCACCCATGCCTTCTGATCTAGCAGACTTGTCTGAAGTCAGGGGAGAATGATGCCTGGGGTAGCTTCAGGTATCCCCAGCATTGTAATGGCTGCCAACTATGCAAGCTGATTAGCAGTGTTACACTCCCTGGAGGAGAGGCTAAATATGATCCCCAAGAAGGTCAGAGGTGGAGTTAATAAAAGCATTCTTGTAACAATATTTAAGCCACTGACATTTATATACCTGGTGTTTGGAACGTAAAAACATCTTGAGAATTCTGTTTGTTCTTCTACCAACTTTAATTACCATTTCTGAGGATAGTAAAGATAATTGCTAAAAGGTTAAAGCTGAAAGAAGTGAGATGGAACATGTTGGTCCAAAATGTTCAGCTGGGCCTCATAATTTTTGCTACAGATGTTCTTGCTTAGTTCAGGTCTGATTTAAAGGAACAGCTATAATGTGGTTGGAAGCAAGGTTGAGAGTAGCTGAATTTAAAGGCTTATTCCAGAACGTCAATTTAAAAACCCCACTTCCCTAGTGCAATAACCTTTATGTGCAGGAAACAATAGTTAAAGGAATATCTACCTTGGCTTTATCCTAGACAGGTATGTACTTTTACAAGAAAGTTATTCTAAACAATATAAATAGTCAAACAGAATGGATAGTATACACATTGAGTGTGATGTAGGCTAATCATACATAAGATATGGAATTTTGTGACTTTTTAAAATATTAACATTAACACTGAAATGAAAGTATTGGGAAGATCTTCAGAGACACCTGCTCAATACTCTATTCAGTACTAAGTTTCCTTCCTAGTCATGGAATATGGGAAACATGGGTTGAAATGTAAATAAAGTATCAAACAAAATAAAGATGGTATTAAGAGAACTTCAGAGTTCTGAGCAATAAAAAGAAAATGACCACATGTTTCTCTCTATATAGTAAAATCTCTTCTTATCTTTCCTGATCACTTAAGCCCATACCATGTTCCATTCCCATCAGGAGGGACATGGTGCAGCTTCCAGAGAATTCTGAGGAGTCCCTGTTCCATGAAGCATTGCCAAAGACAAGTGTGATGCAACTTTATACTTGGACAACAAAAGAAAAGTGACACTGGAAAGGTAGAGTCTTGTAGGTAGATGGGCACAGTTTTGTCACACCAATTAAGACAAAGAGAATTAGACAAGGCCTTGAAACTGTATCTACATATTTACTTACATGCATGCATATTTAATGTAAAATAAAGCACTCATACAATGCCAGAAATCAAGTAAGTTTAGCAGGTGAAGGAAGATGCTAAGATGAAGAATAACCAGAAGAACAACATAGAAACAACTGCATATGCTTTCAGTTGTAGAAATTAACCTCCTTAGACTGTACCCTTGACATGTATTTATATAGATCTGCATTGTTATTGAGGCTTTTGTAAAGTAAGTCACTCACCTATTAAGTTAGAAGTCACTGTACTGCTCATATGCTGAACCAAGTAGAGGATCAATTAAGCAAGGAAGTTCCCTGTCCACCTACATCTCCTATCATAGGGTACACACAGTTCTATCAAGAGTACTTCATCAACATTGTCTTGGGGGCTGCATTCTATATGTATGCCCATTTTTAAATTAAAGCATGTTTTTCACGGGTTATATCAATGACTAACATAGCAGACTTACCAATGTAGATAATTCCAGAGAGAGGAAGAGAATTATTTCTTCTTAAGGAGTCTCCATTGTTTTGCCAAAACTTCCGTAGCACTGTACTTCAGCTTGAGGCTCCTCCTCTCCAGGGATTTTCTCTTCCTTCTCTCTTTCACAAGAGGATACTATGCCTTGTACTTTGGTGGCTCTTCCAGCCCCCATTTTCTCCCGCCCCACCCACATAGTTCTCTTGCATTCTTAATCCTGTCCTATTAACTTCTGGGAGAACCAGAAATAATGGCTTATTTTATTTTTTCTGACCATGGGCTGTTGGATCAGACTCAGTATTTTCATTTTGTCTTCCTACCTATGTCAAAAAGTCCACCAGGTCAGATCCAATGATGGATGCCAAGAACACAGGACATTACTCTTCTCTCTTCACATTAAAGGCAGTTGGAATTGGGTACAGTGTTTTGAAATAATGATCAGTAGATGAGGGATCTTTCTGCTTCTGTCTTCATGTTCTTTCCCCCAGTCAGCCCAACTCCAAGCTGAGTCTCATTCTAACATATTTATTCATATTAACACTGAAATTCAAATGCACACAAGAGATGTACTGTAATCAGCTAGCTCAATGCTTCTAAATACTTACAAAAGAATCCACATACTAAGTTAAGTGGTTTTGTGGAGATGTTAGCTTTTATTGTTTCACAAATTCTAGAAGCTTTTCTGCTTCTAGGTAGAAGTGTCACTAGCATGGGCCAGTATTTCAGAGTTAAAATATAGAACAGAGTAGTTTGGCCTCAGGCAGAATTACTTCTATTGTTAAAAATATTCAAAGTACAATATATGTGCTTTAGTGATAATAATACTAACTCAGATCTACATGAACTCACCTCTACCTTTACCACCCCACAAAAGCAAGTCTTAAACAAAAGTAAACACACAAAATATTTTAATGCTTTTTTTAAAAGTAAAAGAAATGTGTATTGAGGCTTAAATTGTATTTATACCCCAAAGAATTTTAAATATTTGCTCAGTATCTCAAGATTTGAGAGCACCCGAGAAGGGGTCTTGTTCCTACTTAATGCATAGTAAGCATTCTTAAATGTTCTACCTTTTCCTCCTCACCTATTCCATCATCCTTGATGCACTTCACACAGATGCTGGCTTTTTCTTCAAATCATTGTCTATCACTTCCCAGGCTACTTTGAAGGCTTGCCTACGTGTTTCTTAGGTGAAAGAGAAGAATTTTGAATATATTTGTGTAGTTTTCTCTTTTCCTTTTTCTACTGAATTAATACTTAGTTGCTGTTAGCCAAGCATGTTCATAATGCAAAGAAAACAACACTTTAGATACATATTTGTATGTGTGAAGTATTAGGGTGGAGAACAGGACATATCTGAAGACCTTGCATTCCAAAGCTCAGATAAAGCAGTGTCGGAGCTGAGCCCAGCTAAGCATGAGTCATGTGATCAAACCATTTCAAGCATTCTAATCCTACTAAGTTCCCAAATGAGTGTGGCTGGACTGAAACTACTGTCACCTAGAGCAGAATCATCCCAGACAGGTCACAGAGTCCTGTGAGGTAATAATCATAGAGCTATCACTTTAGGTCTTTTGGTTTTGAATTGGTTTGCTGCTTAGCAAGAATGACTCATACACCACAGTACTGTGTGCTGAAGGGAGAAGGGGAAAATGCATCTTGATGCTCATCTCAACTCTGAGAAATAAAACTTGGAGGCCATTTCTCTTTTGCCTGTCTATTTCTACTGACTAATGGGATTTTAAAACCATCATAGACATAGACCTTTAGCTGATACTGTGAGGAAGAAGAACAATCTTATGGTGGATCCCTCTGTTTTCTGTCTCACGCTATAAACTGCAGATTGTCTGATGGGAGGCTTTTCTGGTACCCTTTTCTGTGTTTCTGTAACAGGTAGAGCATAGCCAAGCTATTTGCTCATGCTGTTATATCATGAATGACATGGTTATTAACATCTCAGTATAATACAATATAAATGAATATAAATATAATTCCTTATAGGGTTTTCAAGCTAAGAGCCCTTCTATATCTTGTTCAGCATCCTGTTCCATGCATGAACTTGAATACAAATACATTGAAAACATGAATTATAAACCATATGAAGTTATTAACTTTAGTAAAATTCAAGTTTTAAAGACTCTTCTTCATTCAATATTTTAAAAGTTGTCAAACCAGTGCTTTTCTGCAAACTCTTTAGGCAGGCAATGATTTGGGGAACTCTCTGAGTCTCTGGTTTTTAACCTTTTCTCCCTGTACTTTGCTAAGTATTTTTCAACATCAAAATGACACAATGGGGCTTTGGCTATCAATATCCATGTGTTAGGGCCACTGTTATCTCATATACCACTATATTTTAAGCTTATTATACACTGACAGAGTGTTGAGTTCTTTAGATATCTTGGTAGTGAATTAATAAAGGCATGTGCTATTATCAGTTATTAATTTCAGAACATTTCATAGTTAGACAGAGATTAAATGCATCCAACTAATTCCCTCTGGAGCCCAAATAGAGTAGACTGATATTCTCAAGAATAAATTTCAGAAAAGTATCAATTTCTCTTCTGGGGAATATAGAGGTCCTGGTATCAGCCCTATGTCCTCTCCACCTCAAGGCTCCAGGGGCCTCTATTTTGTTTGAGTTTTCTTCCCACATAGATGGCCAGTCTAGGGTGTATATGGCTTGGGGTCACAAGGAATTTTGAGCTTATGAGTGAATAAAGAGTGAAATGTGGCTAATGTAAAAGTAGACTTTCAATCACAGACAAAGCATATGAGAGCTTTCTTATTCCATGCTCTACAGAGCACAAACACAGAATAAGAAGTTCGGTGTTAGATGGTGAACTTTAAGGAGTACAATGGGCAAACCAATGATTCCTAAAGAAAGCTGTGCTAAGGAGCTAAGCAAGAATATGACAGGGGTGGGGGTGGGGAGTGAGGGGAGTGGGTGGGAATTTCCTTTCCTCTATTCCTAACCACCTGCCTGCCTTTATTTTCTTCTCAGCTGCTTGGTTTTGTTTGTTTTGTTTTGTTTTTGCCTTATATCTTGTATCACCTTGGGGCTGTTTGCTCCAAGCTCACCATGATCACACTCTAACCTTTGTGCCTCTAGTCACAATCTCCTGCTGGTCATATCCTGTGTTGAGACTCCCCCACACCAGTTTTATATAATAACTGAGAAGGTTTCTCCTTCACTGAATCCACAGAGACACTGTTGCCTAAAAGGACCCCCTTCATGAGATCTGCACTGCATGGAAGTAATTCACCACTTCTCTATGGTGTAACATGGGAGCAACTGCTTAAGATGAGCCTTAAGTCCTTCATGTATGAATGAGGGAGAAAATGATACGATGCTCTGATAATTAAGAAAAGTGATTTGTAATGTAGGAGGTACCATAGTTTCAGAGTATCATTAATGGCAGGATTCTCTTTTACATTACGAACTAACAGAGAATGTCCATTCAAATTAATTAGTATTTTCATCTTGACTGATTTACTTGGCCACAAAACTGTGTGGATGTTCCAATGTAAACAGCACTGCACAGGGATGTAGGAGACACAAGTCTCAATTTACTGAGAAATGACTCCTGGCTCCTCATCTTTAAACAAAAAACACAGAATATTCTTACTTCTCTAATGACACGTATTTTCATTTCTCCTGTGGTCATTTAGGAACTCATTTTATCCTCCTCATGAAGTTGAAAGGAAGTAAGATCAAGAACCCTAACTTGCTGACTATGCTATAAAACCAAGAATAATGTCTTAAACTTAGTGTGAGAACTTTCACTGATTCATTGGATAAAAAACAAAAACAAAACAAAACAAACAAACAAACAAAACGTAGAGGTGGTTCAGTGGTTAAGAGCCTAGACTGCTCTTGCAGAGAACCTGAGTTCAGATCCCAATACCCAAATTAAGCAGCTCAAAACTGCTTGTAACTCCAGCTCAATGAAGTTCTGATGCCCCTTGCCTCAGAGCATTTACATGCGTGTGCACATACCCTTAAACAGATGCACACACATACAGTTAAAATGATGATATTGATCTTTAATTTATCTCAAGAGAAGCTCCTAAACCTGATTTAAAAACAAACAAACAAACAAACAAACAAGAAACCAGGCTCTTCAGATGGTGTCTTGGGCATGAAATTAGTTATTTATCAGGTAACAAAGACAAGACACTGGAACACCCACTAGTAGCTGAAGAGAGCATGTTCCTAGATTGAGTCCTTCCAAATTTGAAAAGTAACGAATCAGCTAAAATTGTCACTATTGTTCTCAGTGTTACTCCATACTTTCCAGATAATGAATGTTTGACCACAGGCTATGTGTGGGGTTTGCTTCCCTGGCACATGGTTATGCATATCTTGATTGTCTACTTCTTAAGATCTGAATTATAAACCCTTTGACCACACATTGAGAGTACAAATGATGGGTAACCAAATGCATTTATTCTGTTTATTCTGAGTAGGTAATACAGTATTGTGTTGCTTTTTTTCCACCCCAGAATTGAAATATTGCCTCTTGGATGGAGGAGAAAAGCTCACTTAATTTACAATGCTTAAGAAGCTCATGGGTTCTTAGCTTAGGGTTAGGAAGTTCAGAAAGATGTAAATTCACAAGGTCCTTCCCCGGGTTATATATATAAACAGTTACAACTGCTGGTGGGGAATTCTTCAAACATCTGAGTTGTCTGCAAGTTCATGAATGGTCTGCAATGGCTTTGGGTAACGTTGCTGTTTTTGCATCACCCATGTTTTGGTAAATAACCCATAATCCACACTCCTTTAAGTCGTATCAGTAAACTCGTTGGTTCATCATGCTAGACATGAGTCAAATTGTTTCTTTGGTGTCTATTGGTACCCTCTCTGGGGTGACTAGACATTTGCTAACATCTCTTCGGGAAAGTCATTCAACATACAGAAAGGACCACAATACCACAATATATTGCCTATAATTAAAAATATAAACTGACTAGTTTTCCAAGTTGCCTAGACCCAGGGTATTTCCTAGAAAGATTTTTCAGTCATTTTTCTCCGGGATTGCATGTCTATTAGCCAGTTTCCTCACCCTGTGACTATCCAGATCACTTATTACACAGGCTAAAATTAAGGCTCACAGATAAACCGAGTTTACTATGTTCTGAGTTTATATGCCTCAGTTCCCACGACTCTATAGGTGTTTTACAGGTTCTTATGATCTTCCTTCTTTCTTAAGCAAATGAGATCCACCTGTACATTGCATCCTTGCAATGCTGCCCCAAAGGAATTGTGTCCCATTACCTATTACCCCTCTACTCCCACCCCTGTTTCCTTTTATTGATGTTTCTCTGTGCTGATTTCCTTCATGTTGGAAAAATAGAGAAGTGTGTGTGTGTGTGTGTGTGTGTGTGTATGAGAGAGAGAGAGAGAGAGAGAGATATTTCTCTTTTGTCTAAGAGAGCCAACATTTGCCTTCCATTCAAAGATACTTCTCTAGAAAGAATTATTTAAAAACCTTACAAGTTCAGAAATCAACAACTTTTGATATCACCATCCAACTAACATTTCTGTGGCTAGTTACCAAATTATGTGTGCCAAAAATTAGGTATCAAATCTAAGAGGCATTTGTCAGTCTTTATTTTATATGTATGACTCATAACCTAGATAGGACTACTCCCTTTTGCTTGAAAGTATCTTCTCCTTTCTTTCCCATGACACTTCAACCTTCATATTCTGTATACTTTTCTCCATAGTTGGGCATTACTCTATTCATTCCTAAGAGGCTAATGTACTCTAGTGCTTCATCTGTATACCACTTTACATTATATAAGCTGATCCTGGAAACATTCCCTAGGACCAAGGATTCAGAGAGCATTTGATAAGAGACTAACTTTTAAATACTTGTGTGTCTGTCCAAAATTTCAGATACCTGTCTCCCAATTGCCTATTAAACATCATCAAGTAGGTCATAGGTACTTCCAAGTAGACAATGCAAGTTGAACAAGGCATCATCTTGCTCACTTCTTAAAAATGTGCTCCTTTTTGGCAAACCCTATCCCATCCTGTTAACACACCTTGGGTGGTGACCTAAGCCAGAAACCGGTTAATTTGCCAAGAATCAGCCTCTTTCTCTTTGCATTAAATTATTTCCAAATCCTGGCACTGCTACTTCCCCAAAGTCCTTCTTACCTGTCTGTTCCATCCCAGGTTCATTCAGCATTCTCCTGGACTCCAACACCCTTCCAGTTAGTAGTCTTTCTACTCTTAATTACATCCCCATTTCAGTCTAACACCTAGCTTTTAAGTGAACATTTTAAAATAGCAATTCTAAGCATATCTCTCTCTGGCATGACATGCTCCAACAATATACCATCTTCCACATGCACTGTTCTCCAAATTTTGATGTGCCTAAAAACCAAGTGGGGTTTATTCTCACCATATTTTCTGTTTTGACTTAAAAGGTCGGTGTTGGAGCAGATATGTGTTTTTAACATATATGTGGGTGATGCTGACATGTGGTCCAGCAGCCACACTTCAGTACCAAAGCTCTATTGATCATAAAGTTGTTTTTAAAAGCATTTAAAGTATTATTGTATGATCTATTACTCCCATCCCCTTCTTTCTCTGTGCTTAGACAAACTTGAATGGCTTGTGGTTGTCCCAATATAGCATGGTAATCTGATTTTCATGACTTTGTATGTTAAGTCCACCTGGCCTGCTTAACCACCTAAAGAAGTCTATTGGCTTAAATTCTACCCAGTTCACCTCTATCCTCACAAGAGCCTGAGCTCCATGTTAGAGGAGTCTAATTCTCTCATTTCCAAAATCTTAACTCTAGTGGAGCACCCTGGCTTCAGAACATAGATGGAAAAGAATTGGTACCTGATCTACTACACTACAGCATAGGCCCCTCCAAAATTTCTATCTTTCCATAAACACTTCATACTGGAGGACATGCCAATTAATAATCATAAAACAAAAACTGCAGTGAGCTAAGTCTTGCAGTTATTTTTTTCACTTTCGATGTCAAATATAATTGTAGGTAAAAGAAAGGTCTAAAATGTATTGATTTATTGTGCATAGAATTAGAGCCTATCTTATGTTTAATCAACTGGAATTTAGGCAAATTTGAAGCTAATAAAATATTTGCATGTTTTTCAAATTGCTTCACTAAACTCTTTTAATTTAAAAGTACCCCTGAGTATATTACTAAATGTGTTAAATGTGTCACCGATTACAAAATCATGAAGGATTAGCTAATGAGTCATTTGAAGGCCCTGCTTATTAATTTTTATAGCCTCATTGCCTGGAACCTAATCATCAACTGCTATCAATACCATGGGAGAAATTAAAAGAATTCTCATTCAGTAAAGGTAGGATTCCTTATCACTATAGGACTCTATTCTTGCCCGCATGAAGTCATGGGTACTGCCAACACTGATTCTTCTTCAACGATGTTGCAGGCTTTTCTTTAGACCTGTGCAGATTCCCTCTGGGTTTGACTTCAGTGTCTGATCTTTAAGAGACATTTCTGTTTTATAGTTACCAAATAAATTCCTATATTCTGTTAATCATTTTCTTTTGGCTGTCAGTGAAGTGTAGGTGACAGGATGTTAAACAAACATTCTTTTTCAAACTTAAGCTGAAATTGGGATGTTCCATTTGTTTATACTATGTAGACATGAAAAAATGTGAGAGCTTTTTTTTTAAGTCCCCAAAGCCCTTGCGTTTCATTTGCAAAATTCTATTTCCTTCAATTATTTAAAAATATATGGTGTGTGTATGTGTGTGTGTGCTCACATGTGCATGTGTGAGTGAATGTGATGCTATCACACATGTGTGTGCCATGGCACATATATAGTGGTCAGAGAACAACTTAGAGGAGTCAGTGCTTACTTTCTACTATGTGCATTCTAGGACAGAACTTATTTCTTCAGGTAGTATGGTAAATGCTTTCTTTAGCTGCTTAGCCGTGTTGCTAGCCTTCAACTCTAGCTAACACCTAGAATCTGTTACAGTTTTTATGCTGTAAAAGAGTATTTTCTGAGGTTTTATTGTTGTTAAAGCTTTCTTATGGCTAGTGTCCTCTACCGCTGCTGCTGCTACTGTTTCTTTGTCTAAATTGTGATCCATACATGCTAAAGAATGGTGTATGCCACAATAAATATGGGTTCCCTACCTTTAAAACACAATAGAAGGAAGAGAATGGTAGAGAACAGTTTCCTAAATTGCCAAAGAGTGGAGACAGAAGCTGTGTGTGTGCTGGTACGGTGAATTGTGAGGTTATACTCTCTAGCAAAAGATAATGACATATGGTCTGAGAAATGCAAGTCACCCATATTTACTTCTATAACTACTTGTGAACACATCAGAGTAATAAGTAATTAGGTTGCCCTGGTCTTCTGAAACAAGGGTATATGTCCATGAACAAACTGTAGTTAACTCTTTAATATGTGTGCAAGGCTCTAGGAGGGTTCTATTCTGGCTACACAATATCTGTGAAAAAAAAAAGACTTATAAGGTAGCCATTTCTGCACTTCCTTTACTAATGTTAACAACAACAAGGAAGAAGCACGGCCTACAATTATGTCTATTCTTTAACGTCACCGGGATATGGCTGTAACTTCACCCTAAGCAATGAATCGATGGAAACCAAGACTATGCTCGTATGTGCTCCCTACTTTGCTTCTACCAACATGTTGAGCCACTGAGCCTTTTTATTCATAAAAAATTAAGAGTCTTCACTCATTAAACACCATGGCATGCTAAAATTCTGATGATTTATGTTTCCATAAAGAAGGCATTTTTCATAATTACAAAATAAACCCATGCCATGTGCATATTCTACATCATTTCTCATTTAAACAGATATACTATTTTAATTTTTATATTCTAAAAATGAAATTATCAAATCTACCCTATCTTCCATTGCCTTCTAAATTCTTTCATCTTCTGCACTGCTATTGCCTCCTGATTCCCTCCATGTATCCCCCATTTTTCAAAGCTACTGAATCCACTTAGTACTGCCAATAGGTGCATGACTGTACCATACTATCTACTGGATGTTGAGCAGCCTCTCTGTTTAGTTTGATCTTGTGCAGGTCTTGTGCATGCAATCAGATTGTGAGTTCATATCAGCAACAACCTTTTGATTTTCAGAAAACACCTTTGCTGCAGCCATTTACTAGCGGTGGCTGTCATGATTATTCTAGACTCTCTTCTGTAATGATCTGTGAACCTTGAGCAGAAGAAGTATATTATAGATGTTTTCTTTAGGGTACTAGTAACAATTTTTCTTAATTAATGAAAATATCATGTCACCCCCTGCTATAAATTTTTATTTAGTCCTTTTGTCAAAATGATGAATCCCTAATTTTCATTCACATTTATCCTATCTTTATAAGGTTAGTCCAAATTCTCACAAATGTCAAGATCAATTTATCCTATAGTTAATCTTATACTTGCTAGCATTAAATTTCAGAAAAGTTGCATAGCCTGCCTAAAGAAAGAGCTGAAGTCCAAATTCAGGGATGTGTTTTCTTAGAAATGTAGGCACAAAGTTATCTGAATAAATATTCTTGAGTATTTAAACACCTGAAAATCCTGTGATGCAAGTTGTTAGAAATTTAAAGGTAGTGCAATTTCTCAAAACTGCATTATTTCAAATGAGAAACAGAGAAGGAAAGAAAGAGTAGTGACCACTCAGAAATGTGGATAGTAAGTTTGCTTTGTATTTATACTAACCCTCTCAAAGCCTAAGCAAAGAGGCTTTATACTTTAACATGTAAATACATGAATACTACATATTGCCTTGCATTTTAAGGTTGTGCTACCAATAGTACACAATAAAAGAATGAAATTTTATGAATTGTTATATACATATATAATATAATAATATACATATATAATCCTGAATAGATAAAGAAAACCTCTTCAGTTTGTATAATGTTACTGTGAGTTTGTTGTTAGGGCTATTACTGGGGTCCAGAAGAAGGTGTTAGAGCCCCTGAAACTGGGCTTATGGGCTGCTATGAGCCACTTGACTTTGGTGCTAGGAACCAAACACAAAAGAAAAGTATGTGCTCTCAACCACTGAACTTCTCTCTCCAAGCCTGACTTTCAGTTTTTGACGAACATGAGGAAAGCAACTATACGTGGTTGACCACAGACATAGTTTTTCATATTTGAGAATAAATATCTTGGTGTGAGATTATGTATCACATGGTAAGACTGCATTTTGACTTATAAAAATGAAACTCACAAAACTCTATTTCAAAGTAAGCATAACATTTTATCATCTCCCAAGTAAGTTTTTATAGCTCTGAATCATCCTCAGCAAGAATGATTGCCAGGCTTTGGGATTTAAAAGATATGTGGCGTTTTAATTGCTTTTGAATTACTGAAGGGTTAAATCCCAAACCTCATTAGTTTTGGTTTGCAATCTCTGACGAAAGGTTATGTAAGCACATTTAACATGCTTGCTTCCCATCTGTAGATGTCTTTGCCGATATGTGATTTGTAAATTCTGCCCATTTAATCACTTGCTTCTTGATGATGTTAGAGCCTCCCTGTATGCTCTAGGTAGAAGTCTTACATCAGATATCTATCATGCACAGGTTTCCTCCTACTCTAGGACTGCCTTTTCTTTTTGCTAACAGCATGTTTCATGAAGCAAGATGTTTTAATTTGAGAAAGATCCAGCTTATCAGCTTTTCCTTTGATGGTCTTATGCCTAGATTTCATCCCAAAATTTAAGGTCATATGGATCTTCTGTGTTTTAGCCTAGAAGATTTATAGTTTGCATTTTACATTTATGTCCATGAACCACCTTTGGGTCAGGAGTTGGGAAAACTTTAACAGCTTGTGAAGGTTCATGTTCTGGCATGAGGTGAACTTCCAAGTGTTCTGGTAATGCAGTTACTACTTCTAAAGGAGTTTGTACTTCTAAAGGAGGTAGAAGGCAAATGCCTTTGCTGGCCATTGGCAGGTATTAGTGGCTTAACAAATAAAATTAT